>OX457085.1:29116345-29716345 GCA_949752835.1 Empis stercorea | reverse complement strand
ATTTTTGTAAATAAAATACAGAATCTCAAAGTCAAAATCAAATTAAATAAAAAACAAACTATTTTGCTTCATATATTGAAAATATATGAAGCTTTCTGGCGCGGTCTAAATTTCGAAAATTTTTTTTTCGAGATTTTGATTTTTCTGGACGTTTTAGATGTCAGGGAATCAGAATCAGCAAAAAAAAAATCCGTGTCCGCCGTACGCCGTACGCAAAGTAAAAATACACTTTTTTAAACGCTTAGAAATAGTATAAGCACTCGTGCGATTTGTACAAAAATTGCAACATATATAAAGTAAGGATGGAAATTTATGTGTATGGTATCCTTTTTTGAATACTTTCCCTGCAACCCCCCCTAGCGGACCGTTGAAAATGCACAATTTTGTGCACTTCAAAAAAATACCCCTAAATATAGTCGGATCTTTACGTTGTTTTACAGATATATGTATAGACGCGATATAAAGAAGATTGTAAAAATTTGAAGCCCTAGGTCCTCGCCCCCCTATTTTATAGTAATATTAAAACAAAAATTTTGAAATTTGAAATGGCTATAAAACCGGTTTAATTTTATATAAAACATTGATACTTGTAACATAGATGCAGAAGGTAAGTGCATTTCGATTTCATATAAAAAATTTACCCCCCACCTTCTTTAAGTGGGTGAGGGGGCTTATGTATGAAAAAAGCTATATCCCTTCAGAGGGGAAATGGAAACTATGCTCTTAAATATACTATGTTACACATTCTGCAGAAAAATTAGCCTCGTACCTTTTCCCCCCTTCATTTTACAGGTGAAAGAATTTTTATGGGACTATTAAAATTGAATTTTTGATATTTAAAATGGTTATAAGATATGTCACATTACAGATAGTGTCTTATATTTTTAAAGTTAGGTATAATAAGTTGGTGTCTTTCAAAATCATTCAATTTTTTTACCCCTTTCCCTTTTATTATGGGTGAGGGGGTAAGTTTATGAAAGAGGCTGCAGCATCTCAGTGAGGGACTAGATTGAAAAAATGAGAAATTAATTTCTTAAATATACAATTGTACATCTTGTCCGAAAAATTTATTTCCCTACCTGCAACCCCCTCTAAGTTACATCACTTAGAAATGTTACATTTCAAAATTTATTATATAGTATATGAAAATTGAATTTTTGATATTTAAAATGGTTATATGTCACATTACAGATAGGGTCTTATATTTTTAAAGTTAGGTATATAATAAGTTGGTTTCTTTCAAAATCATTCAATTTTTTTACCCCTTTCACTTTTATTATGGGTGAGGGGGTAAGTTTATGAAAGAGGCTGCAGCACCTCAGCGGGGGACTGGATTGAAAAAATGAGAAATTATTTTTTCAAAAATACACACCTACACCTTGTATACAAAATTGAGACACGTACCTTCAACTAGAGTTTCTGCTCGAGAAATCCGGTCTCGAGAATCTCGAGAAATATGTGTAATTTTGGCTCTCGAAATCTCGAGAAATTATATCTCGTCAAATTCGAGATTCTCGAATCTCGACCAATATTTCTCGAGATTTTCAGCAAAAATGAAAGCGTTATATATTTTCCGAATAGTACGGAACAGAACAAGGTGTAAGTGTCATCTATTGTAAAAATTATGAATCAAATTTATGAAATTTCTTTCAGGGAAATTTCAAATAGTTTAATTTTTGAATTATAGTCGTTTTGTCAGCTGTTTGGTGTCAGTTGTCAGGTTATTAATTTTGATTTGCGGATTTCAATTAGGCAAGTGTAATAAGGTAATATTTAATATAATATTATTTATTTACTTATTAATTTACCTTTGATCATTCTAATTGTAATTATAAAAATTCTTGCGAATTATATTTTAGTCCAAAAATGACCGAATACAAAAGTGAAGAAGTATGGAAATTTTTCAAAAAAAAAGATGATTCAGCTATATGTAATTTTTGTGCAAAGTATATGGCATGTAAAGCTTCATCAACAACTGGCCAACATCGGCATCTAACAAGTATTCATAAAATGAAGCGGAAAATAAATGAAGTATGCTCTACAAATACGTGTGCTGTATCTCCAAGTAAGAAAAAAAGATATATTATGAATTATTTCAACAACAAAGATATACAAATACAAAACGAAACAATTGAAAGAATAGTATCCAAACTTGCTGCTAACGATGGTCTTTCCATCAATGCTATATGCAAAAGCAAGTTTATTAGAAAAAGTTTTGAATTACAAGGGTTTGTTTTGCCAAAAAACCCTTCAGACGTAATGAATTTAATTTACAAATTTTGTGATAATGTCAAAAATGAAATAATTTTGAAAATAAATGACATGAAAAAACATAATAAGAAGTTTACTCTATCAATAGATGAATGGACCAGTTTCCGCAATCGAAGATATATGAATGTCCATTTGTATTACGACAATGGTAATTCCGAAAATCTTGGTTTAATGAGATGTCCAGCTGACAAATGGTGGTTCATGTCCAGCTGACAAATGTATCGAAATGGTTAATTCAAAAATTGAGTATTTTAAATTAAATTATGAGACAGACATTCTTTCGACTACCAGTGATGGTGCAAGTATTATGATAAAATATGGCAAATTATCCCCAGCTTACCAGCAACTATGTTATAATCATGCGATGCATTTGGCGGTCATGTCAGTTTTTTATGAGAAAAAGGTATCCAATATAGCTGCTAAAAATATCAATGAAAGTGAAGATTCAAACAGTGATCTTGATGAAGATGAAAACAGCAACGAATTTATTGCAGACAATATTCAAGTAAGTTTTAATATGGAAATATATAATACGATTTCTAAAGTAAGGAAAATTGTCAAACTATTTAAAAATTCACCGGTACGAAACAACATTTTGCAATCTAATGTAAAGGAAATTTGTAGTGGTGAGTTGCAACTATTGTTGGATTGTAAAACAAGATGGAATACTATTGCAAGTATGATAGAACGTTTTTTAAGAATTAAACCTGCTATTTTAAAAACCTTAGATGATTTGAATCTACGTTATTTATGGGATCCGGAAAATGATATAGTTGCTTTGAATATACTTAACACTTTACAACCTGTTAAAAAGTCAATAGAGGCGTTAAGCCGTCAGGATGCATCGTTATTATCAGCAGAGGGTATTTTAAGATATTTGTTTAAAACTCTTCAGGCTAATAATACAAATATAAGTAATGCATTACTGGTTGAAATCAAATTACAAATATCAAAAAGACGAGATCAATCAATTATTTCATTGCTGAGATTTCTGCAAAACCCTAAATGTATGACTACTACCGAAGAAGATGATTTTTTTGCTATCAGCAAAAAAAACGAAATAATTAAAAATGCAAGATCATTACTGATCAGATTATTTAAAAATACAATTATTGAAGGTGATAATACGAATACGAGCACCGATATAGATAATAATGAAAATAATACTATACATGATACATCAATACAAATAGAAGATGATGAACATGATCTACCAACTATTCAAAATGGTACTATAGGTGTGGACAAAGGGTTGGAATTGGAGGAATTTATCCGAAAAAGTTTACAACCTAGCCGTATAGTAGATGATGACTTCCGATCTTTGTCTAGAGAAATCAATATTTTTGAAGTTACCGGAAAATTGACAAATAATTTGAAGTTGCTTAAAAATTCTTTATTAATGATAAAGCCAACCTCTACACAGAATGAAAGAAATTTCTCTGTTTCTGGAAATTTCTGCACTAAGCGTAGAGGACGGCTTAATGATAAGTCATTAGATTGCCTGTGTATTTTAAAGCACTATTTTTTAAATTCCGATTAATAACATTAATTTTAATTTTATTTACTCTTTTATTAGGTTGTATGTAAACTTTTTCGCATAAATTCCTTCAATGCCAACTCCTTGTTTATCCTAAAAAAAGTATTTCAATTATCTTTAATTCGATAAATTTGTTTTTGTGCCTATAATTTTAAAATCTATTTGAATTTCCGAATTTTGTTTTAGTTATTTATATTGATAATTCTGATTATCTTTTTTCTTTCCTTTTTTTAATTATAGAGTAGACACAAAAACATTAATCTATAAATATTAATAAGAAATATTAATACATATAATTTAATAATGAAGTTCCTATTTGTTTTTTACTAGTTATGTTTTATGTTTTATATGTTATATTTTTATAAATAAATAATATTTTAAAAGTATGAAATTGTTAAATTGTTTTATTAGATTTTTTTATCGTTTATAAAATTCTCGATTCTCGCTCGAGATCTCGAGAAATTTTTTAAAAATTCTCGATTTCTCGAGAATTTTTTTTTTGTTGATTTCGGGATTCTCGAATCTCGAGAATCAAAAAGCCTCGAGAAAACAGAAACTATACCTTCAACCCTCTTCATTTTACAGGGGCAAAAAGTTCGAAATTTATAGAATAAAAACATATGTATATTACATTTCGAGTATTTAGTATATGTACATATATGTATAGTATTACAAATTCCAGTACTTATTTATAAAAACTTGATTGTAATTTTAAATTGTACCACACTAGGAGTTTTGTAAAAATCATAATTTTTATTTAATTCTTCGTTTTCACCAAATCCTAGGTAGATCAAAAGGGTATATGAAGCACTCTTCCAAATTGGCAGCTTTTTTTTATATGTTTGTCAAATTTCCGTACTGACCTACGAAACTGATCGTAACTAATTTGACAATCAAAAGTATAACGAAACGGATGACAGAACTTAGGGAACGGAGCCAGATGCACATTATATGGTTTAAAGATAAAATTTACATATAATCGAACCATACATACGGCTTAACCATAATCGAATTAATGACACATCATTAAGTTAACGAAATTTTTGAGAAGTTAACGTAAGTCACCCTAATTTTTGTAAAGTCTATTTCAGTCATTTGGCGTATTTTCATATAGTCGTACGCAATCTTAAGTTTTCTTAATTTTCATTGTCCATTATGGTTAGGCCTATAGAGTTTGCATAAGACAGCATATGCACAGCCCATTATGGTTGATCCATTATTCTTCATAATTAGTTTTTTAAGTGCAGAGTGAGAAATTTCCGAGAAGCGGTTTATTCTGTTAGAATTTTTATTTACTTCTAAACTAACTGATACTAGGTACTATAAATTAAAAAAAAAGATAAATAGAAAATTTTTGTTTTCCTTGATATTTTTATTAATTTATTAAACCATAATAAATATTGAATAATAAAAAAATTAAAGTTTTAATTAAATTTTCCGATCGACAGAACATTATTACTTGCTTACTAACATTCAAATTTTCTGTAATTTTTTATAGCAGCGTAATTGGAAAACTGATAAAATAAACGAAAACAATTTTTATTATACAAGTATATAATATATATATACATACATATATACATATATAATACCATTATTATCATCATAAGTAATTTATATCTTAAAATTAATTATTTGAAGGAGCTTTTTTTATAAAAAGGAACTTTTTTATAATTCAGTTTGTGGTAGGAACTGAATTTAAAAAAAGCAATTAATATATATATATATATATATATATATATATATATATATATATATATATATATAGTTATTAAGGATTTCAACTTATAAAATAATATGAGCACACGCCATACTCTACATATTTCAGATGAAAAATTGTACATAATTAAAAGAATATTTATTTTTTGGAAAATTCTAGAAATATTTCAATTATTGTCACGATTTCAACATTAAATAATTTGTACTATAAAAATAAATTAACCAAATAAGAATGGGTACCTTTAGGCTGAATATCAATAACCACATCTTATATTTGTTTGTATTGAAAATTTAGAATTTGCGGAAAATATATATATACATATGTGAAATTTTGTGTTTGTACGGTTGAGAAAGTAGTATTCTTCCATGAAAATAATTTAATATGTCCGAAGTCGGCGTTTAAGAACATTATTGATCCCTCTAAAGACGACCCTTTGTAAAAGGATCTGATCGCCAGAGGACAACCAGAGGGTGTGTTTCTTGGCCATTAGCAGAAATAATTAATGCAAAAATATGAAGAATTGCAGATAGGGGCTTTGTTAAATGCACCAGCGGTTTTGTGTCGAGTGGATGTATTAATAATGGAAAAATGTAGACGGTTTCCTTTTGGGACGACTAGGTAGGAAAATGAGAACCGCGGTGGTGAAGTGCTGCACTTGAGGCGGTAGGAATGTGGGTGATTCCGAGGTTAGCCAGAGTTACTCTTTTGCTGAACAATGGTAGTAGGGAACAGAAAGATGATCTTAAATTGACTGAAGTCCTTAACCGAAACATCAATTTAAGAAAATTCGGCTGCGTAGCTTACAATAGATAAATTAGGGAAGATCAGCTTCTGGTTATGTAAGTAGACAACGAGTGTCTGATGACTCTTAAAAATGAATCGACAAAGGTATTTTACAAAACTTGCTAATCGGGAGAAAATTGTCAAATAACTGGGATGGCACGATTCATATCGTGATAAAGTGCTTTAAATTCAGCTTACATCAGCGATGGAGGTCATCCTCCAGCAAAATGGTTTTCCAGCATCATGAAAGAACTGCGAAGGAACCATTCAGAGCAATTTACAACCCAGGATAGAAGAAATACTCACGAGAACACCCGACCATAATTAAATGAGAGTGAGTAAAGAAGAAGAGTTAATATAATAGAACGCTTAAAAATGTATTTGTTTAATTAAATATGGGAAAAAGTTTTCTTGAAATTGATGTGAATGAAATTTTTTGAATCGAAAATAGAAGAATATTATTAATTTTTATGAGTTACACTTAAAGTACATCTACGATAACGTGTAACGTTTATGGAACGGTTAAATGATTATTATCACATGATAAACAAATTGTATATTTATTTAAAATGAATAATATAATTAGTACCATATCTTATTTAAATGAATTTTATTTGCTTAAAAATTCAACATATTCAAGCATTACATTTTATTTATCTATACATAAAAACGTCTGGTAAAAAATATGAAAATTTATTATACATGTTTATCATATATAATTTTAAAAAGATATTTGTTTAGGAAACAATTAAATTAAAATAATATTTTTTTACACTTCCAAATAATGTAAAAATAAAATATTTATGTACTTGATAGATAATTGAATATGGTATCTAAATATAGGTTACCTAAAACATGAAAATATATATACATACATATATCAAGAAATAAAAATCATGATTGATATGCCAACGTAAATAGATTTTTGGTTTATAGCTATCAAAGATAACAAACAAATGAATGAATACTTTTTTCATATTAACATGTGAACACACAAAATGTTGTTAAATTTTTATGCTTATAATGCTTGTCATTTCATAAATATTCAATCAATTTTTTTAGGTGTAATAATAAAATATTTTATTCGTAAAAAAGAATTATTCAATTAGTCTGTTCAATATTTTGTATATCATATACATTGCATTATTATATGGCAGATTGTAAAATTCTTAGTCGACAATTCATAAAATTATAATGGATGTATATATCATTTTCACTACCATAATTTAATATAATATCACGATATAGAAAATATCAAAAATCTTCAATTCGTTTTAGCTACTATAATTTAATTTAACAGTATGAGAAGAGAAAAAAGTAGAAAACCTAGAATGCTAAATATAGCATTTTAGACTGTTTACACAAAATGCAAATATCTGATGTTTTTCGCAAGATTTACACAATAAATAAAAGTACAGTGGCTCAATAAATTTGAGGCAATATGAATATTTGCCGAGTCTTTGCTAAATGCCAGAGTTTATCCCTTGTTGAAAATAGTCATTCGTTGATGGCTGTTTAGCAGTACTGGAATTACCAAATTAATTCATGACAAATAATTTTTTCGTTATCTGTGCGTGGATATGTCCTGAAATTTAATTTAATTACATAATTTAAAATCATAATTGTATGTTCAGTTGCGCGCTATTTTTTACAATTCCTTACCAAAATACAATTTACATAAATGTTTTTTCCAATGTTTATAACAATTGATTGCTGTAATACTTTTAAAATAAAGTATAAATGTAATTGTAAATTTGGTAAAGAATAATTTTGTACAGAAAATTTCCGGCATATTAAATCATAAAAATCAATTTATTCTAAAAAAATATACATATATGTAGATTACGTTTAGAAACGGATTTGAAAATTCTTTAAATTACGATGAAAAATTTACATGATAAAGAGTACAAATCGTTAAAATAATTTTTTTTTAAATATTCGTGTACATAGAATTTCGTTATCAACAATTTTCAATTATTAAAAAATATGAATAACAAACCCTGGGTATGTCAAAAGCACATTTCCTTAATTCCTTATGTAGAACTATGAGGCCAATGATTTTAATTTATTAATTAATTCACTTAAACGAATTTTCGAAAGTTTTCTGAATATAGTTGTTTTTTAAAAATATTGTGTTTATAAAATTACAAGAAGTGAATTAGAATGTAGATTTTGGTTTTTCGAGGGGCCACAAGCACAACCCACATCGGAAATGAAAGGAGAGTAACAGATACAATGTCTTCAGAGACTAGTTATTTTTTAGATATCTCTTTGGTACGTAAATTTCAGCCTTTCATAATAAGCCGTTTGGAAAATACAGGGTGCTAAAAAAAAATTAAAAAAATATAACGAACGGCATTTTTATGCAACAATTTTATATAATTTGTAACTTCCATACTAACAAGAGATAGATTTTACTATCTTTTAGCTTTTATAGATCAACAATAGCTTTTACAGAATACAGTACACTCGCGGTAACGTGAATTAAGAAAAACTTGGCCTGTTCACAAAATCGAAATGTTCACACTACCGAAGTAGTTTTCTTTGAAGCAAATGTTGGCTTACTATGTTCTTAATAAAAAGAGATCTTAATAAAAATCATTCAGAATTACAATACTTAATTTTATTAAGAAAAAAATTAAAAAAAATTAGAAATTAAATTTAACATTAACATTCAAAGATATAAGTATGTAATAGGAAATACAATAATATGTAAAATAATATAATATAAAAATATGTAAGGAACATGTATAATAGACTTTATAATTTTTTTTGGAAAAATATGCTGTTATTTTGCACTGTTTATTTTTCTCTAACTTCATATACTCATCTATTTACACAGCCGAAATGCAACAAATTTCTGGTTAAAATTGCGGTATTAAACATGTTTCATTTGAAACTAATTCCTAAAACTATAAATTTAGCTGGAATTTAAGAATAAAAAAAATGTTCACGTTTTAGAGACTTGTTTGTTCACGTTATAGAGTATACAATGTAAAAAAAACTATGTTCAAGTTACAGTATAGTTCATATTAACGCATATTCACGTTACCGAGAGTACACTGTATTAGCAAATTTCGAATTTGGAGGGGGCATAACTCGAAGGGGGGAAAGATATAGAAGAAAATTTGGTTCTACTGGATCTATTATTTTATTATTTTCTATCCAATTTTTAAAATTAGACGGACGGATAGACGGACAGACAGAGTGAAACTAATATACACATTTCTTATCAATTTGATTGGAAATGTGATAAAAATATTACTAAATTGAAGCAAGTCTTGGAATGTTTTAATAACACTTAAAAAACGCTAATCACAGAAAAATGAAAATTTAATTACAATATAATTTTCAAGAAGGAATGCTAAATGGAAGCAAAATAATGTATTTGCCTTTAGTGTAAATTGTAAATTATGCAAGAACCGGTGTGGTGCCCATTATATGAAGCACTTAATTAAGGTATGTTATGATTATTAATTTAATATAATATTCATTATTATATAGGGGTTTGTTTAAAAAAATATTACTATAAAGAATGTTTAAATTCTGGTGTCACTTTTAGTGGCAAATATATCGATCATAATTATTTCTTTATAGTTTATATCAATGTGTAACCACCATACCCGATGTCCTAAACGTTGATTCTAATCTTTTTTTATATAGTCATTAGTGAAGATTAAAAGTTGCTTGCTACAAAAGCGATGTCTAAAAAAAATGTTTTATATAAGGTGATTTGTGAAAACTTCGGCAATAGAATATTAAAACAAAATTAAAATTCACATTACATTTCTTATTTGTTTATATATTTTAAATGGAAAAAATAATTTACAGTAATTATTCAGTAAAAAAAGTATAGATTTTTAAATTTATTCTTGATATGCATAAGACGATATTTGCTCGAAAAACAATTTGCTCGAAAAACATTTGCAGGAACATAATTCCTCAAAAATTTTTAATATTATAAAAGTTTAATCTTTTCGAGTTTGTGTTTATTTAAAAAAAAATAATGTAAAAAAGAGTAAAGTAAAAAAAAAATAATTGAGTTGACTCTGGATATAATAACCTGCAGTAAAGAACTTGATAATTAATATCAACATTAGAATGAAAAAAATTTTCCGAAAAAATTTCAAAAAAATCGCGCAATATTTTGAAAATTTTTGGTTAATTTTTTCCGAGCAAATATTTTTCGAGCAAATTTTTTTTTGAGCAAGTGTCGTAGAATTCTTTTTACTATTATAACTATTGGTATACATTTTATTTTATTGGCAATATAGAAGGGCCCTCCTAATGATTATAGAATAGTAGAATAATGGAGAAAATATTGCGGTGGTGTATATGCGAATGCTTTTATATCACTTTTTAGATATAGATGTTTTTTTTTCAAAAGTGTAGAAGCAAAAAGAAATAAAAAAGTGATGTGTAATATGAAATTTTCTAGTTTTTATATTTCCATTTTTAACAATTAAAAGCATCCGCGTTTGTAAGCGTATAATTAATTATGATCCAAGTTATGTTTGTGGTACAAACTAAAATAATATAATATGTATCCAAATCCATACATATAAATATAATTCTAGGAGAGAAATTAAATGATGAATATATAATTATTAATATTAAGAAATATATTAATAATAAAATATTATATGTTGAAATTAATAATGAATCATCTTACAAAATTTAATTTAATTTTTGTGATTTTTATGTAACATACAAAGATACAAATACGAGGTCTGTGCGAAAAGTTCTTAGCCTAGCAATGAAAAACAACAGTTAATTAATGTTCTAGGAGAGAAATTAAATGATGAATATATAATTATTAATATTAAGAAATATATTAATAATAAAATATTATATGTTGAAATTAATAATGAATCATCTTACAAAATTTAATTTAATTTTTGTGATTTTTATGTAACATACAAAGATACAAATACGAGGTCTGTGCGAAAAGTTCTTAGCCTAGCAATGAAAAACAACAGTTAATTAATGTTGTTAATTAGTTAATGCGTTTTCGATCGATCGTTAACAAATGCGGCACCCATCTTGCACAAAGCTTGTTCATGTGTAATTCTTCATGCAAAATATAACCAACTCGATCTTTTGAGATGCCTATGGCATCAGCTATTTCACGCACTTTCACTCGTCGATCATCTAATACCATATCATGTACTTTACGTATGATTTCTGATGTTGCAGTTTTTGAACGTCCTCTGCGTGGTTCATCTTCAATGCTTTTACGACCACGTTTAAATTCAGCAATCCAATTTTTTACTGTTGCATACGAAGGTGCACTTTCACCTAACACATTCACCATATCATAGTATGAATTTCCTCTCCTTTTAAACCTTTCTTAAATAAATATTCAATAACTGCACGATTTTTCAATTTTTCCATTACTAAAAAAATCACTGACACGTCAATTTCAAATGGCTTGTAAACAAAGAATGAAGTGACAGATTGAAATGAAATTTAACATGTGTTCATATGACAGGTGTAACTTTCCACTACACCTACCTGTTTGCCGTTTATAACGCCTTTTATGTGTCAGGCTAAGAACTTTTCGGACGGCCGTCGTAATAAAAATTATATAAGAAGGAAAAAAAATTATTGCATTTTGCAACTCAAATACCCATAATTTAATTAATGTTAAGGGTAATGAATTATTTTCCAATTACTTATAAAATAATAGTAAATTTAATATAATTTAAGATTGATTTATGTTATAATTTTGTTGAATAATTTAATTCAACAAAAAAAAAATGATACATTGTAAAACTATTTCCAATAATTAATTACTTACCAGGATTGGAAGCATTAATATGAAATTCGCATACATATTTATTTGATCCTTTAGAATAATCATAAGAATCTGAATCCGCAAATAAAATATCTACTTCTAATTCAAATCCTCGATTTGGTATTCCACTTTGAAGAGGAGCTGAAAATGGACTGGAATGGAACGCTACAAGCATCTCAGGACCACTGAATAATAAAAGAAACAATAATACTATATTAATAAATTTTTAATATAGGTATACTTAATACTTAATAAATATGTGTGTGTTTATAAACTATACTTAGAATAAACTACTGAATCGGACAAATCTTATATATAATATAAATCTTGTCCCTATAACGTTTGTTTTCCAGTAAATGTATGAAAATTTTATAATATTGTTTAAAAATTATTAAATAAATCATATTACTTAAAGAAGAGTATATGGATTGAATTCGATTATTTTCAGTTGTCCATTCCCCCATGCAAAGTTCATCCGTCCTTTCTTTTTAATTTAGATTTTTTCAGTTGGCAAATCGCAAATGTGCTTTTAGGAGTAGGTAATAAAACGGGCATCCTCCCCTATTCATCTAGGAATAACGTTCATAGTTTTCATAATACTAAATGTTTTTATTTTATTTTTTTGGTTATAATAAATAATTAATTTGTATGAGGCCCGAAATATGGTTGGTTGGTTGGTTTTAAAGGAGGGGAGGATCGAGTCCCCCGCGCACCAAGGCCAAAAGTGGCCCCTTTGTATACCCCTACCGACGGCTGAATAAGGCGTCTTGGCACTATTTTCAATTCTAATCAAAACATTATGTAAAAGAGATAATTTGAATTTGTTTACACTTTACATTTAACCAACGAACTATATATTATAGAAGGCTTAACAGGTTAGAATTCGGGGTCCAAGATGTAAACTGACAGTTAAACTGACTGAAAGTTGGCAGATATAAATTTTATGCTTAAGGCATGTACTATTTGGTGTAATAATGAAAGTCTTGATCTTCTTTGATCCTCCGAAAAATATAGGTATAAGGGCTGTACCGAAAAGTTCTCAAAATAGAAAATTCTGTTTTTTGCCCTTTTTTATTAGAAACGTCATCTACCAGACCTGGAAGTTTTCTCTGTAGTATGTACATTAAGTTACCTAATTAATTAGTTTTGTGAAATTATTGCTCATGTAAACATGAATTAAAACGAATTAGGGCGCCAAAAAAATTTTAGAATTTTTTTCTAAGAATTCCAATTTTCCTATAAAAAAGTTAGCCAAATTAAATGGAACTTCATATTTCGTCGCTTGGCGAACCATTAAAAGAGTTTCAGGATACCCAAAACATCTAATAAATATTCAATAACTGCACGATTTTTCAATTTCCAATTTTCCTATAAAAAAGTTAGCCAAATTAAATGGAACTTCATATTTCGTCGCTTGGCGAACCATTAAAAGAGTTTAAGGATACCCAAAACATCAAATAAAAACCAAGAAGTGGTCGTCCAAACGATCCCGACCAAACGATTCGTCCAAACGATTCAGAATTGCATAATTTTATAGTAGCTAGAGAGTATACTAATAATAAAAAATGATTGACATATCCAAATTCGGAACTTCATATTTCGTCGCTTGGCGAACCATTAAGAGTTTAAGGATAAAACATCAAAGATAAACCAAGAAGTGGTCGTCCAAACGATCCCGTGGACAGAAATTTAGAAGAAAAAATAAGGGGGTCCTTAATAAAAAAAATTTGCAGATCGGTGCGGCTTGTGACCCTTACGAAATATAGTTATGTGCATTTTGCTGCCAATAATTATTTGTTAACGAACTTGAAGCGATAATTTTGTTTTTAATTTATAGTTTCTTTCTTCACTTTAAATGGACTTATATCATGAGAATCTATATAAATTTAGTATGTAGATCCCAAATTGCAACAGGCATAGTACATTTTAAAAATATAAAAAAAGTTTTTTGAACCCAATGGAAACTGAATTATTAACAGGATAATAAAGGGAAAAATATTTAAAAATATGAAAGGATGAACTTTATATGGGGAACGGACGGACAACTGAAATAAATAGAACTCTAACAAAAATTAAAATTTATAAAAGGAATTTAATAATTTCAAAAAAAATATTGCAAAATGTTGATTTAGCTAATTATGCTTTTTTACAATTTATTTTATTTGAAATTTCTTTTTTTAAACTTAATCAAGTGAATAAATTTTCTAATATTGTGTATATTTATCAAATTATCTATAGATATTTAATTCAGTATTCTTTAATATTTGAATTCCATTTACAAATTCACGTATTAGCCAATTTTTGACAGTAATTAAACGTTTGTGTATTAAAATCCTGCGTATTTTTAAACATGACCTGGGAGCAGGTTCTAAATACAGAAATGCGCTGTGTGTGCGTATTCATCAACTGTGACAATTATTAGCCCTGTTTCTTTGTAGACACGTATATTGCATTGCAAAATTTTTGCAAAAAAAACTATTCACTGAACATAGGAGGCGACAATTTTTTTTATTATTCAATTACAATTGAATTTATCAGCTGATAATTTGTTTTTAAATTAAATTAACTTTGAGTTTTATAAACATAAAAAAAATCATTAAATTAATTAAAAAATACAAAACTTGCTTTTTTTCTTTAATAAATTGCCATTTTTTAATGTAAAGTCTTTTTTGTCCAATGAATTTGAAATAAATGAAATGAAATATTAACAACAGAGCCATCTACATGTCATATTATTAACTATTTTTCCATTACAATTCATTTGCAATATATAAATAACTACTGTAATTCTCATTTTGTTGCCTTCAAATTGTTGTTGTTTTCAAAATTAAATGAAGAAGTAATTGAAGAAACGGTAAAACAATCATATGAAGCTTTCACAGTTGCAATTACACATATAAAAAAAAGTTTCTGCATATGTAGCTGGTTTCATTGTAAAGAAATTCAAATTAATGGCAGAAAAATGTGATGATTGTTCTTCATTTATATTTTCTAATCCTGATTCAGAATTGCATAATTTTATAGTAGTTAGAGAGTATACTAATAATAACAAATGATTGACATATCCAAATTCGCAGTTTATTAACAATTTCATTATAATTAATAGATTTTTCATACAAAATTTTTCATCTTTTAGGGTGTGTGTGAATTGGTTAAAAATTGGTTAAAAATTAAAATTATGACAGTAAAATTAAAATTTTTGAAAGTTTTATTCACCACAAGAAGGCGCCGAAATTTTATCTGCTCTGGACCTAGTATAAATTTTGACAATTTAGTTAAATTTTTGATTGAAATAAATTAATTTTAAATTCATTTATTTTTGAAAATAAATAAATTTTTGATTGAAATTTAAATTGATATCAAATTTGTATCAAAATTTTTTTTTTTTAATTAAAAAAAAATTAAAATTTAATAATTTAAGACCGATCTCTAATGTAGGCTTCAGCGCAAAACTTCGGCGGTGAAAAAAGTTGAACGCCAGCGTAAAAGCCAAACAAACTCCAATGTGAGCGTTGATACTTTTGACTATATAATCAAATATATATACTTTGATATAGTCAAAGGTTGATACAATTAAAAACTTTGACGGAAGCGGAACTACTGTAAATTTAATTATATTTTGAAATTTGTAATTTCAAAAAATTAAAATTTGTAAATTTTTTGAAGGAAAAAATAAAAATAAAAAATTCCAAAAATAAAAATTATAATTTTATTAATTTTGTGTACGCTTCAAGGGAATTAAAAAGTATTTAAATTTAAATTAAAAATTAAAAATTGTAATTTAAAATTTACAAATTTTGTGAAGGAAGTATAAAAAAAATAAAGAAAATACCAAAAGAAAAATTATAATTTTATTAATCTTGTGAAATTTCTAGGAAAATTTAATGAAGAATTTCTATATAATTATACATATATATAATTCAAATTCAGAAAAATTTGATGAAAGTCCAAAATCAATGTCCTCTTCAATGTCATCCGCAATGTCCTCCACATTTTCTTCAATATATTCTTCAAAAAAACCCGTTTCAACATCATTCTTACACTGAATTTGGACGTTCAAAATAGTGCTACAAAAATATATAAATGCTTTTCATAAAAGATATTTATTTTATACACAATTTTAAAGGAAAGTATTTAAAAACATTACCTTTTCTTGCAATCTATACTTTTCAAAAATGACAATGCTTCATAATAAGGCCACGGAATTATTAATTTTGTTCCACTTCCTGATGGCAAATTTTTTTTTGCAACTTCCTTTCGGTATCGGTCCCGAAGACTTCCATTTTGATTTCAAAACTTTTACTGAAATTCAAATTTATTTACACGGATTTTTTATTAACTTCTCATAATTACTTACCATCTATACCCAATTTTTCAGACATTTTTTTCCAAATAGCTTCTTTTCTATCGACTCTCCTATATCCAGCACTTTTTAAATTGTACAAACAATCGTATTTTCTAACTTGTTCAATTAATTTTTCCAGATTCATTTTTACTACCGAATTAATAATTAATGTTATTTTTTACTTCTAGTAATTTTTTTAAAACGCCTACCGAAATTTTAAAATAACTTCAGAAATTCAGAAAAAAAAAATTTTAAAAATATGTTGGCACAACTGGAACTTCAGCTTCATTTTTTGAACATTGAGCAATCTCAGCGTTGGCGTTTTTTGAAGCCAGACGCCAGCGCTCACATTGGAGATACTTACATTAATTCCCATATGATGAACTTTTTTTTACGCCGAAGTTTTGCGCCGACGCCCACATTGGAGATCGGTCTTTATAAAATAATAAATTTAAAAATAAAAATAATAATAATATTATATTATTATTATTATTTAAAATTTAATTTTGTAAAAATTAATGGGAAATATATTTTAAATACTCTATCCATATCGAATTTTCCTTAGAATTTAATTATGTAAAATTTTTAACCAATTCACACAGTTAAATTTTTTAAAAACACCCCACAGTTAAATTTTTTTTAACCTCGTGGGGATTTTTTTTTAACCAAATTATTTTTAACTCTTTGAAACACGCCCTAAATCATAAAAAAAACATTTGTTTAATTTAAAAAAAAAATATTAATTCATTAATTTATTTTGAAGACATTTGTGTTTTGCATGGAAAAAAACCATTTCGTTATTTGTAAATTATTGTTTAAAATTATTAATAAATACTTATTGCTTAAATATTAATGTTATACATATATATTATTTATGAGTCCAGCAGAATGTACTATAAGATGCACAAGCCTCGGTTATTATTCTTTGTAGAATCTTTAAAATTACTCTTTGGAAAAATACTAACTGTTGAAGTGAATTGCTAACGACAATATAAGCCAAGCCAATAAGTTTTGCATAAAAACTAAAAAACCGACATCGTTATAAAATTATGCATTACAATTAATTCAATTACTATAGTATGTATAAAATTAAAAATTAAGTTTTTCGAGTCATGGCTCATTTACTTAATATATTCCAGACTTTTCGAATTAATCTTTTTTACCAATAAACATGTTTCTATATTTTTCTTATCTATTTGAATTTAAAATTTTAATATAATATTTAAATTTTTTTTAGATATTCTTCTCCAATAAAATATAAGTTGAAGAATTAATAAACCAATAAATATAGACTTTCCAAAATATTGGTTTTTTTTTTGGAATTTGGTTTTAATTATTAATTTTAAAATAACTTGACTTTTCATCAAGTTTTTTTTTTATGATTATGATTATAAAGATTATACATTATACAATCCTACAATAATTATTAAGCTTTCGAAATGAAAAGTTATATTACATATATGTTAATTTTTGAGTGCGATTAATTGCCTAAAGAAGTAAAAAAAAAATTATAAAATATTCTATTTGAAAAATTCTAAAAGTTGTTCTTTAAGTAGAAAAAGAAATTCATATTATAACAAAAATATATTTGCAAAATTAAATAAATAAAAATATTTTCAAAAGTATATAGAATTTATAAACATAGAAAAAATATTCATATAATTTTGTATGAGTTTCTTGTAGGAAAAGTTTTGAGGTCAATAACGAATGTTGTTGGTTCAAATTTGGAATTTTTAATTAAGTTAGAAAATATATATTTATTTAAAATTTACATTTTGTCTTCTATACAATTTATTCAAATTAAAATATTAATTGAAAAGTTAAAATATTTCTGAATTTGCATAATTAGAAAATCAAAAATAAAGTCGCTAAAATTATAAATTGTATAAGTTGTATTTTTGATTCATGGTTCGGTACTACATATATGTGTAAAAAGTTAATTATCAACTTAATATTAGCAAAAACCGAAGGACAAAATCAGAAAAGAATAAACAATTCATTGGTAAAACGTTATAAGAAAATATAAGAAAATGCATTAAGATATAATAACAGCAGGACGAGCCAATGATCATTTAGGCATATGAGGAATTTTTATAAAACCATATATAATTTACCTTCCCCTACAAAATCAATCTGACATTCTATTGTAATTTAAACCCTACTAATTTTATGTTTTCCTGAGATTCTATTGCAATTTAAACCCTACTAATTTTATGTGGAATCTGAACCATAAATTATTCTACAGCGTAGAGAAACTATTTAATGCAACACAAGCTAATGGCTTTCGTAGTGAGTTAATTGTATTCAGAAATTGGTCTCGTCCGCCAGCATTCCTCCCATTCCCAGTCTTAAAATTTATGAACTAACGCCCAAAAAAAAATAAACTAAAGGCACAAACAAATTTGGGCTTTAGTTCATATGAACTAACCTTAAAATGTTGGGCCTTACTTCACTTTTTTTGACTTAAGTTCATTTGTTTCTAGTTTTGGTTCATTTCTAAATTTTGGGCGTTAGTTCATTTTTGTTTTTGGCGTTAGTTCATTTGGGCGTTCTTAGTTAATAGAGCCATTTGTTACATAAGGCCATACATTTTTTTTAACTAAAAATAAATATTTTGAAATTGTCTGAATAATCAATTTTGTTTGATTTAAAAAAAAAATAAGTTTCAGATAAAATTAAAATAATTAAATTTTAAGCATATAATAGTTTACTTCGGTAAAAAGTATTTCTTAATTAAATAATTTGATATTTTTTAACTTTATATAGAAAAATGATTAATATTATCTATGTATAAAAAATATCTAAAATGTTGTAGAAAATTTTCCAAAAAAATAATAAATTTTAATGCTTTCAAATTAAATTTTATACAGAAAATCAAAGTTTTCGATTTTACATAAAAAAAAATTATATGTGGTTAAACTTTGTTTTATTGCATGAACAAACAATTTGTAAAGTCAGTTATTAAATTGCTAAATTGCAAAAAGGAATCAAGTTTTTAAGCTTTTAAGTATATATATTGTAGATAACGTTTCTACTAATTTTATGAATTGAGAATTCATTTATTATTAATATGTAAAATCGTTTCTTTTTGTCATAATTATTCGTTGTCAGGCGATATTTATAGATTAGAATGGCATACATATATATTTCTTAGATTGAGAAGAACAGGTTGGGATGAATGAATGTATTATATAATTTAATATACTATATACCTAAAAAATAAGTTTTCAGAATTTGTAAAGGCGATGAACAGGATGAAGAGACATATACTTAAGTGAACATAAACAATAAAGTTTAAATGTAATTTGAATTCAAGAACAAAGAGTCAATATTGAAATTTTGTAATTTAAAACAGAATAATTGATGTTCATAATATGAAATGTTGAAACTTATAATAATAAATAACTATATTATTATAATATAAAATACTTTTTGATAATATATATATGTATATATATAATATAAGGAAGTAATTATCTTGTTCAGTTGAAAAGTTTAGTCAAGTGTGAAAATTCCTTTATTTCCTGTATTAATATTTTAAATTGTGTTGGAAAATTATTGTTCAAGCGACAAAAAAAAACAAAATATATAATTTTAGTAATTAAAATTTGTGATAAAAAGCAATATAACATTTTTATGTAAAGTTATGTTACTAAATTATAAAGAATTTAGTTGTAATTGATTTTTATGCTACGGTAAATTTTTTGAAGTAAAACTTCTTCAGCCGCGTTGGGTACTAAAAAACGATTTTTGTACTAAAAAACGATTTTTTGTACTAAAAAACGATTTTTACTCTGATTTTGTTTGTACCGCCATCTGTTGTAATTTTCCACACTAAAAGCTATCAGTCTCATTCTGGATACGCGCGTATTCCCACCCCGACACGAAAAATCTTATTCATGTAATAAAATGAAATATTATTTTTTTATTTAATTTTTATCTTATTTAACAACATTCTCAGAATGGCTAAGTTATATTATTTCCCAATTCAAAAATTCAAAAAATTTATTAATTGGCGTTTTCCAAAATTTAAATATTTGATGTTAGGATGCGAAAATCGAAAGAGAGAGTTGGGCTGTAGTATGTAGCAGCATACACTATTCGTAAGATCGTAAAGAAAATCGTTGCAAAATCGAGCGGTAGGGTGTCACTACCATCAAAAATTATATGATGCGCTGGATATAATTGCACTACTAGCACAAACACCATCACAGCTACCAACTACTTTCTGCAGAAGAAGCTTCAACACATTATGCTTTAAAAAAGCGGATAATTGTTTTTCAATTATAACGTCAGGCACCGCGGCATAGTACCCTACACAATAAGCCCTACACAAGTACCCTACACAATAACCGCCGCTGTACATTTTCCAAATTACTAATATCTTATACCTCCAAAATACTTAAAACAAATTTCTTCAGAAAAAAAAATAATAAAACTGTCAATATATTTTAACATAAATAAAAGTTTTTCTTATAAAAAAAGGTCGTATATTAAAAATTATTACGGTCATTCCTTCTGTTGGCCTAGCCCTGAGGACACGATATGCTTTTTTCATTGCTTATATAAAGAAAAGTAAAATGAAATTTTAACCTCAGAGAACTTACAAACAAAAAAGTACTTATGAATTTGATTTTTTTTTGTAAAAATAAGACAAAAAAAAATTAAATTAGTATTTGAACCTTTTAAAGGAAGTAATTTGTGTAGTATAGCATTTCAGGTGACTTTTAATATAATTTATAAGGAAATATTGCATCTGTGCTACTAATTGTCCACGGTAAAGGTGAAATTTTAATATTATCAAAAACAAAACATATGGCGCCAATATAAAAGAAATTCTCACTGTAAAATGTTATTCATCGCTGAATATTTTGGACAAATAAATAAGCGCATAGTCAGTTGAAAACTTTTTAGTTCGAAATACAGATCAAATATCTATGATTAAAAAAATTTCCGAAACCTATAAATGAATCTTTACTCTTATATTTAGAAAACCAAGCTTTAGAATTGACAATATGTAATTACAATTGTAAAGGTTTCTTATGAATAGAAATAATTTGAAGAGCTACCCCTAAAAATTGTGTCGCAGCATTATGAGATTGTGGCAATAAATTGTGTCTCACCATTATGAGATTGTGGTGATGCATAAGGTAATTGACTCAAACATTAAAACATTACTGCGATAAGATATTACCGATTAATACATAGCTTAAGCAATTTGAAAGATTTCTTTCTATTCCTGAAATTTTTTCATTGAAAATTTTTTCATGTTATAACTCTATTACAACAGTTCCTTTTAATTTCTTATTACAACTTTTTTTTTACAATGCATTACTCCTATTTTTCTACTAACAAGAATTTTTTATATTATTCTTAATACATAAAATTTTTTATGTACTTATTCTTATTATTATTCTTTGTGCATAAAGTTTGTTATATGGTTATTGTTGATATATATATAATAAATTAGTTACCGTGAAATGACTTTGGGTAACCAATCACCGCCACAGTACTTTGCTAACACAGGATCATTAGTCGAACTACCATCATAGAAAATCAAATGATCTCTTTCTCCTGTGCAATCGGACCAAGCACGTATTGACCGAGAAGTTTTATTAAAACTAGCTATTGACCTGCAAATAAAATTTTTCATAAAATGAACAATATAGTTAAATTGTATTATATTGCTTAATGTGTACTTAAATATAGCAAAAAAATGTCGCACAGCTGAACTAATGCGCAGTAGTTTCATAAACATGGTCTTTTAAAAAAAATCCCTTATGTTAACGCTTTTGTCCGTCTGTCCGTCTGTCTCTCCGTCCGGTGTAAACAATAAAAACCAGTTATTTCGCATAGTTTGTGTACACTCAAGTACCTATATGATATACCCACCGATGGAAAGCTCGATTTATTAGCTTTCCGGTGCAATATCAACCCCTATTTTTTGGAGCTTAGTTACTATTCGAAGTCAAATTTTAAAAATTAACATTTATGATATCGTCGGTCCCATGCCAAAACCGCGAATGTGCAATATTACAGTTTCGAGAAAATTGCGTTTTAATTTTTGCCGATTTTTGAAATTCTTATATAAGCGATATAGAAATTTTAACATAAGCGATATAGAAATTTTTTAATATTAAAAAAACAACGACGAATTGCACATTTGTGGGTTTTGCATATTGTAGATTTTGAAATTTTACTATTTCTGGCATTAAAAACTCAATTTCATAAAAAACGCACATTCGCGGTTTTGGCATGGGACCGATGATATTTGGTTATTCCGTGCCTATAACGGCAGAGATATTAAATATGTTCACTGGACTCGTATTGTACTGTCAAATACCTGTTCAAAACGAGGAGTCTCCACTTTAATTCTGTTTCATATTTACCACATGAAATTACATTTTTATTCGGGATGTTTTGGAAAAATTCAAATAGCGCCGCCTATCGGTCGAATTTTAAATAAATTTAAATACTATAAATAACGGATGGACAGAAAAGCTTTAACATAAGGATTTTTTTTTAGAAAAAAAGCCATAAAAACTTGTAAATTATTCAAACTTTAATGGGATGATATAACTTTTATATGTACATATATAAATAATATAATTTGAAAGAGGAAAATACAACACAATTACAACAGCAATAACTAACTATTGCATTTATATGTAGAAAATATGTTATATGCAATACATAAGATTCAGGGTTCCAATTTTGGTGTGAAAGTATTGTCTCGAATTACGATTTCAAAAAAATGTAATTACATTTATATACTTTAAATTTTAATAATTGGGAAAATTAATCTTTAAACAATTTATATTGTGTAACTTATAAATTTTAATTCTGGATTATTATTAAATTAATAATTATAAAAAGAAAATTAATTTACTCGTATATATAAATTTTTTGTTTTATTTTTTGAGGAAATTTATTTTCATTTTAGTTTATTAAAAAAAAAAAATACAAAAAAAAGCATTTAATTCCTCAGTACTTTTAGAAATTTAGAATAAGATTTTGTATCCTTAAAGCTTTTAATGCTTCAATTTACAATTTATAATAAAACCGAATCATTTATAACATAAAATAAAGAATTTGGGGTTTATGATGTATATTTCAAATATAATGTGGATGAACAATGTAATTTATTTTCAAAATTACATAATTTAATAGAAGTGTTTTTTAAGTCATTCAAGTAGTTTTGTTGGATACCATAAAAATCTGACCTACTTTAAATTGTCATTCATCTTTAATAATTAAACGAACTTATCTTTAATTGGTTATGTTAGGTTGGTCTGACACTGAAAAGTAAAACGACAGAGCAATGGTAGCAACAAAATAACATCTCATAATGTTGCCAAATAAATTATATATCAGAAATATTTCTATGAACAAATTATGATAAACTGTAGTATGAATGAATATTCTTACAACACCAAAATTTTGTTTAAACTAGAGTGCAACGATTTGAGAGGCTTACTTTTCTTTTCTTGGCTAACTGATATATATATATACATATATCAGTTATATCATGTATATATATACATAATTATATATATTAAAATGGCAAAATAAGAGACGAACAGAATCTGCAGGTGATTGAAAAATTGAAATGGATTATATTATAGAATAGTGACATCATATATGGCTGTTTCAATCGAAGATACCTACCTATATGCGCCATAAACATCGAAATGAAATTTGAAAATAAATAAATAGGGTTTTTATAAAATATATGAAAATATTCCGAATGGTGTATGAAATATATATATATGAAAGAGTATATTTTACTGAAGAAATTGTGTATACAATTTTGTTCACAATAAAACGACACTGACGTATAGTTCAATCAACTGGCAGATTCTGTTCATCTCTTATTTTACCATTTTAATTTTTTTATGAAATATTTGAAAATTCAGATAAAAATATCTTGTCTATAATTTACCTTTTTACTAAAGCTTTGTGTTGATTTTCTTGACTAACCGATATCATTGCATGTTTGCATGTAGGAACTTCTTTTTGTCGTATCGTCCAATAACATGTAACATTTCTTGGGTACATTCCAGGATAATTTGGACTTTGTAAACGACAATTTTTCCTATAACATTCATCAAACTGTCGAGTACAATATGTGCCGGGAGTAACACGTCCTAATTCTAAAAGTTTATCTGGTACTCCATACCTAGTATAAATTGAAAAATTTAGAAAATTTAAAGACATTTTTATTATGCTCGTACTTACATAACTAATAACTAAGGTAAAAAATATTTGAACTACGTATATAAATAATAACAAAATTTATTGCTTACCTAACTAGGGCATCCGATTGACTTATAAATTTATATCTTATTCTAAATTCAAACGAATTATCATCCGGCTGACTAGGTGGATGGAATACCTAAAGAAATTTTAAATTGGGGGAATTAAAATTGTTTTTAGAAACTTTTAATTAAACTTGTATATATATATGTAATATAATTTAGCTGTTATTTATAGTTTGACATAATTTCATAGTTTTTATTATTTTATTTATTAATATTGTATCCTGTTTATTAAAAAACAAAACGAACAATGGGAAAGTAGACTATTTTCTTTTGTTTTATTTGTAAGAATAAGATAAAGATACATTTGAACATATTATGGCATACAGATTTATTGTTATAGGCTTTGTTTTTTATAGTATAATAATAGGAATTTTCAGTTATTAATTCGTATATCATATAATTTAAGAATGGAATGCAATTGTTTTGAAGCGTTTTGTTATATGAACTATTTATAGAGTGTGTTAGATATTACAGATTTTCTTTATTCTCAATAAAAAATAACATTAAGGATATTTAAATTAAACAAAAAAGTGTAATATCTATATTGTTTTAAATCGGTAATTGGCTGAAATTTTGAGTAGCAGCAGTGAAGTTTTTTTGTTTTTTTACATGAAAATAACCTCTCGGGTACTGAATACTGTCCCTTAAGAAAGACGTATGTCTATCGCGCAAATTATATTTTTTAATTTATTTTTTAAAAAATTATTATTACATATTAAGGGCGTGTGTCAAAGTGTTAAAAATAATTTGGTTAAAAAGTAATCCTCACGAGGTTCAAAAAAATTTAACTGTGGGGTGTTTTTAAAAATTTTAACTGTGTGAATTGGTTAAAAATTTTACATAATTAGGCTGTGTGCCAAAGAGTTTAAATTTTAAATTTTGACACAAAAAATTAAATTTTTTTTGCTGGTGAGTTTTTTTAATATTTACTATCAAGTTTGCTGTGCCAATTGGTTTAATTTTTAAAAAAAGATGGATGAAATTTTTTTTTTTTTTTGCTCTCTAATTTTTTTAAAAAAATTAAAAAAATTTTTTAAATTTTTTTAAAAATAAAATTATAAATATGTACGAGCCCTATCTCATATGTATTGATCCATTACAATACTTTATAATTGATATAACATTTTGTTTTAATCCTTTTTTATTATTATTAATATTTCTTTAATTTCTTGTAAAAAAATAAATTTATTTTTATTAATAATTCTATTATAAAACATTAATAAAATCATAAAATATTGGAATGTATCAATACATATGAGATACGGCTCGTAAATAAAAAATCTGATATATGAATATTAAATAAATCAAAATTTAATCTGAAGTGTCAAATTTAACGAGCTTCCAGACGGTCGTTAAATTTTGACTTTTTATATTCACCACGCTAGTGTCATAATTTAACTTCATCAGTCATAATTTAATTTTAAACTACAAATTTAAGCCCTTTGGCACACAGCCTTAAATTCTAAGGAAAATTCAATATGGATAGAGTATTTAAAATATATTTCCCATTAATTTTGCTAATTTTAACAAAAATAAATTTTTAATAATAATATAATATTATTATTTTTATTTTTAAATTTATTATTTTATTAACTATTTATTTTTATTTTCAAAACAAAATTAAAAAAAAAAAAAAATTTTTGATACAAATTTTTGATACAAATCAATTTAAAATTCAATCAAAAAAATTTTTTTTTTCAAAAATAAATGAATTTAAAATTAATTTATTTCAATCAAAAATTTAACTAAAGTGTCAAAATTTATACTAGGTCCAGAGCAGATAAAATTTCGGCGCCTTCTTGTGGTGAATAAAACTTTCAAAAATTTTAATTTTACTGTCATAATTTTAATTTTTAACCAATTTTTAACCAATTCACACACACCCTTAGAAAAACAAAATTATCTAATTTTTATTTATAATTTTATTTTATACTTAATTTATTTTTACAATATATTATTAATATCGATCTCTTCAGAGTCGATCTATATTACTTGAATGTGGTCTTAGGTTATGACTAATTTTTATTAATGATTTGAAGTTTCATTTAACTTCTAAGGGTGCGTCTAAATTGGTTAAAAATTGGTTAAAATTTGAAATTTTGACATAGAAATTCGAATTTCTGACACTAATATTCACCTTTTACAGGCGCCGAAAATTTAACTTTTACGTCAAAATTTCATGACGGTCCAGACCGTCATGAAATTTCGACACAAAAGTTAAACTTCAATCTAACCTAATAAAATACTATTCGCGAAAAACTCTTGTATATTCTTTTTTTTTATTCATTCCAATAAAAAAAAAATATGTTACAAAGTAGCCACTCAAAAAAATTTAGGATTTTTGTATAAGAGTAGGCCTAAAATTGATTTTGAAATAGTTATACAAAAACAAATATTTAATTTAAAAGTTAAAGTTCAGGTACATATTAGTAATATTTATGTGCTGTGCTGCAATTATTATAATAAAATTATAAAAAATGGCTATAAATATCTAAATCTCCATTAATTATTTTTTAAATATTCCAATAAAATTGTTAATATTATTGGGAAATTTATTTTACAAATTGTATTCATTTTGAATAAAAATTTTAATTTAGCTGTCAAATTTTTAACCAATTTAGACTGCAAAATCGTTAAAAATACTTACCACGATTAAATTTCATTCACCACGGTCAAATTTATTTCACCTTTTTTTATACCAAAAATCTTTTTAACCAATTTAGACGCACCCTTACAAAAGAATTAAATTAAACAAAAATAAGATAAGATATATATAAAGGGTGTTCAAAATTGAGGTATCATTTTGATTTTGCCGCCATTTTTTTTCTACCTGGAATTTTTATACGAGGTTTCTTCAGGTATATTCTAAATACATTCTGGTTAGTTAATATGGAACGTTACACGAAGGAACAACGTGTTTTTGTTATTAAAACATTTTTTGAAAATGGTAAAAGTTTTCAAGATGTAATTAGGAAATTTCGTACAAAATTTGGTAGAGCAAATGCTCCAATCGTGCCATCAAGCTGATGGTTGATAAATTTCTAGAAACTGGATCTGTTCTTTATAACAGAAGCAACATTTATCAACGTGGTGGCCGTTCAACCGAGAATGTAGCAGCTGTGAGCAGAAGTGTTGCAGAAGATCCAAAAACTTCCATTCGTCATCGTTCGCAGCAATTAAACATCAAACCATCCACATTATTCAACATTTTGCATCGTGATCTGCATTTAAAGGCTTATAAGATCCAGCTGACGCAAGAATTAAAACCAACTGACCATGCATTACGTCGGCAATTCGTTTCTTGGGCAATCGAAAAACAAGAAGAAAATGAGAATTTTTTTAACAAAATAATCTTCACCGACGAAGCTCATTTCCAGCTCAATGGCTACGTCAATAAACAGAATTGCCGCATTTGGGGTGAAGAGAATCCAAGGGTTATCTTAGAGCAACCATTACATCCACAAAAAGTTACGGTTTGGTGTGGTTTGTGGTCAGGAAGAATCATCGGACCATATTTTTTTGACGCAAATGGAAATGCGATTACGGTCAATGGAAATCGCTAAAGGGAGATGATCCGAAGCTTTTTGTGGCGGGAAATTGATGATTTGGACGTAGAGAATATGTGGTTTCAACAGGACGGTGCCACTTGGACTTGCCACACAGCAAGAGAAACAATGGATCTTTTGAAGGAAAAGTTCGAAGATCGCATTATTTCTCGTAGAGGAGGAGTGAATTGGCCACCAAGATCGTGCGATTTGACACCGTTGGATTTTTGTTTGTGGGGTTTTGTGAAATCGAAAGTGTACAGCAATAATCCCACAACAATTCAAGAGCTTAAAAACAACATTATCGAGCAGATTTCAACCATTGACAACAGTTTATTGAACAACATGATTCAGAATTTTGGTAAAAGATTGGGAGCCTGCCGAGCCAGTAGGGGGGCCACTTGGCCGACATAATTTTTCATTATTAACCGGAACCTATTTGTAATAAATTAAAATTAAAATATATTTAATATTTAAAAAAAAAGTCTTTTTTTATTAAAATTAAAATGATACCTCAATTTTGAACACCCTTTATATATTCTTATTATATATGAATATATTTATATGTATGTATGATCATTTCCGTTTAAATATTAATTTCGGTGCCGTGACATAAAGCCTTAGGACATAAAGCCTTCATGGCTTTATTTCCAATTCTATTGAGAAATAAAGCCATATCCGCGAAATTTCCACATATGGCTTTATTTCTCAATGTAATTGGAAATAAAGCCATATCGTTATATAAATTTTTTGAGAAATAAAGCCATATAGTCAATTCTTTCTAGTTTTTTAAAAATTTAATTTAAATTATATTTCAATTCTAGAAAGTGATAGAAAGTGATTTGCCCTTTTCCAAAAATCTGCAATACAAAAAATTATATTATTTGTACTACGGAAGTATTTGGAAAATGGCGGTACATAATCACTTTCTTTTGCAGCTTTTTGGAAAAGGGCAAATCAAATCAAAGCCCATATTTAAAAAAAAATATTTAGTTTTTGAAACTTTGAAAAAATGGACTTAAAACAATATGGCTTTATGTCCATAAAAATGAGAAATAAAGCCATACGCGGAAATTTGCCGGGTAAGGCTTTATGTCCAGTTTTTATGGACATAAAGCCATGAAGGCTTTATGTCCTAAGGCTTTATGTCACGGCACCATTCATTTCTCAAATTACATTAAATTATTATATTTCAATTTGTGTAAGATCATCATTTCAATTGTAAATACTTTTATAATTGAAATGATTATTTTACCCTTTTATTTATTGATTAAATATCAATTAAAGTAAATATTAAAAAGTTGGCATAATCATCATTTAAATAAAGATTTTGTATTTTTAATTTTAAATATAACAAAATGCATATTAATGCATTTTAAGCATTTTAAATTCTTATGTTGATTTTATTCATTAAATCATTAGTTTGATAATAACAACATAAGTCACATTTTCCTTATTATTAGGAACTTATGTTAGATAACGTAACTCGCCCGTATAACTAGACTCTCATTCTCAGCCATTTATAAATTTGGTTTTTTTGTATAGCAAATTTGTTTTAACAAAAGTCTGCTGATAAAACAAAAACGCTAACAGATAAATTTTTAGTATTTGTATTCAATAAAAAGACAACTATATTATTGTTTAATTATTAGCCTGAAATACAGTTTGGACCCTTTTGGTATTATAAAAACAATATGCAGTTAAACGTGGCACTGTTGCTCTCCTGCAAAACCGTTGGATCAATTTCCGTTTTTGTATGAATTTTATGAATTCCATTAAAATTATTCCCAAAAAGAATTGATTTACCCTTTTCCGAATATTTACCAGAAATAAAATATAAAATATCAGAAAAAACAAAAGTATCCCTCTGTTTCATATTCATAGTCAAAAAATTAAATTTTATCCTGAGAACTTATCGTTATACGGTACCCTTTTCAGACTACACCAAGTTTGGTAAAACAAATTGGAGTCTATATCGAAATCATTTTATATTCTGACTTCTATCCAACTGTAACTGTAAATGGATTAGCATTAGGAGATGTATTTATGAAACAAGCTACATCCCATCTGCGGATACTAGATTCAATAAATAACACAATAGCTTTTTTATAATACTATTTAACGCCTTCTACACAAAAATAAACTCTAACCCGACAACTCAATCCCCTCTCTTATAAGTTCAAAATTCGACATTTTCAAAATTAAGACATAAGTATGTAATTTGATTTATTCAAAAATAAAATGGCAGTAATATCGGAAGTATTTAAGATAGCACTCTATTTCTAGGTTAGGTAGAATAGATTGGAATTTATATACACAGTTTTTATCCTATGATACTTATAGATGGATGAACGGGTGTATATATAAAACTACCTACACTATTATAAATGTTTTCAAGTACGAAATGAAGTTAAAAATATATCTATTGAGTATTTTAAAAACTCGTACTTATGCTATATATTTCAAATAAATAAGCATAAAAATATCTCTAAGACATAATATTTTCAAATACTTATTTTGCATCACTTACCTTAACTGATGCTGTCACAGTTGATGTTTCACTAAAATAAAGTTGAGGTCCAGTAGCTTTTCCACACCATGAACCACCGGTAAAAGGTCTCCCCAATTCACTCAACTGTAAATATATTAAAAAAAATGAAATATAATAAATCAATATTATTTATATTTGAACTAAATAAAAAGTTAAAATTTTCTTGGAAAAAAAGTAAAAGATAATCCATACAATGCAAAAAAGGACGACTACGTGAAAAAAATACATTCGTTGATTTATAAAATCAGTGCTTCTGCTTGGTTGGGTCTGGGTATGTTGCTGTTTTTGGTAAGAAATGTGCGTGAGTATTAGTTTCACTCTGTCTGTCTGTCCGTTTACACAAACTTCTACATCTATTAAAATAGAGTATCAAAATCTTGATCACAATAATAAAATAATATGTCCATTAGAACAAAATTTTCTTCTGTCTTTTTCCCTCTTCGAAGTTATTCAATTTCGAACATATTGTCGCTGCCATGCTACAGTAGTCAATAGACCATTTCTATAGTTCGGAGATAATCGACAATTACTAGAAGATGATGCATGTCATTTTTCTTATGGATAACATATTTATATAATTCTTTTTTCTGTTAATAATTTGAATATTTTTGTATCGTAATATTTATATAACAAGAAATTTAATTATCTAAAACATATAATTTATTTCATTTTTAAGTAACAAAGTCAGGTGTTGAAACATTCAATATCTCCTTTCAAAATAAAATTTGCATAAAAGTGGGATATAGTATAAAAACATCCTGGATATATCGAAAACGGTTGTACATAGAATAAAACCGAAACGAAATTAGGGTAGCCCGTAGTTTTTTACCTAAGTAACAATTTCACCAAAAATGGTCTATTGACTACTGTAGCATGGTAGCGACGATATGTAATATTGAACATCTAATAACTTTCAAACCAATAAAATTTTTTGAGGTCTGTTAAACTAAAAGCTATAAGATAGTTAAATTTTTATCTTTTTTGTAAAATGAACAAACAATAGCCCTGTTTTTTTGTAGACGGGTATATTGTATTGCAAAATTTTTGCAAAAAAACGATCCACTGAACATAGGAGGCGAAAATTTTTTTTTATTTCATACACAGTTGAATATATCAGCTGATAATTTTTTTTAAATCACATTAACTTTCAGTTTTATAAACGTAAAAAAAAAATCATTAAATGTTATTAAAAAATATAAAACTTGCTTTTTTTCTTTAATAAATTGCTATTTTTAATGTAAAAAAAAACATAGGCTATGCCTTTTTTGTCCAATGTATTTGAAATAAATGAAATGAAATGGAATATTGACAACAGAGCCATTTACATGTCATATTATTAACTATTTATCAATTACAATTTATTTGCGATACATAAATAACTACTGTAATTCTCATTTTTTTGCCAACAAATTGTTGTTGTTTTCAATGTAAAATTTTGCAATACAACATACGCGTCTACAAAACAACAGGGCTAATATAAAATTTAATTTCTTGTTGTATAAAAATCCTGATATCTTCATAAACTTATTTTTAATTTTTTTAACACCCTGTTTTTGTCTAGCAGCTTATTATGGAAGACTGAAATTTATGTACCAAAGAGAAATGTAAAAAATAACTAGTCTCCAAGGAAATTGTATCCGTATCTCGCATCCTTTTCCTTTGTGGTCCTTGGAAAATCAAAAATTTACAATTTTAATTCAATTGTAAATTTAAAAATACACAATATTTTTAAAAACAAATATTGCGAAAACTTTAGAAAATCATATTTCTTTTAAGGGCATTAATTAATAAATTAAAGTCATATACTTCACTCTTATAATTAACTAAAATTTGAGGAAATTTTGAGGAAGTGTGCTTTTGATAAACCGCGGCTTTATTTTTAATATTTGGCACATTTCGAACCAATTTGGTAGAAATGTGTATATTAGTTTCACTCTGTCTGTCCGCCAGTCCGTCCGTCCGTTTATACAAACTTCTGCATCTATAAAGATAGAGTATCGAAAACAATAGATAGATATTAATAAAATAATAGGTCCAGTAGCACAAAATTTTCTTCTATCTTTTCTCCCCTCCAATTTCGAAAATTGCCCATATTGAACATCTAATAACTTTTAAACCAATAGATATTTTTGAGGTCTGTAAAACCTATGAGATAGGAAAATCTTTTATCTTACTTGTGAAATTAACAAATCATATAAAATTTAATTCATTGTTGTATAAAAATACCGTTATCCTCATACAACTTTTTTGCTTTTTTTAACACCCTGTATTTCCCAAACGGCTTATTATGGAAGGCTGAAATTTATGTACCAAGGAAATATCCAAAAAATATCTAGAGTCTCTGAAGAAATTGTATCTGTATCTCCCTTCCTTTTTCCGTTGTGGCCCGTCGAAAAGCAAAAAATTACATTTTTAATTTACTTGTAAAATTATAACTGCATAATATTTTTAAGAACAAATATTAGAAAACTTTCGAAAATCATATTTCTTTTAAGTGCATTACTCGATTAATTATATTCATTTGCTTATAATTAATCAAAATGCTTATCCATGTAAGATTTTGCAAAAAAACAAATATTTTACATATTTTTAGGTGCTATATAAATGTTATATTGGATATTATTTCATGTTCAATTAAAAGCAAAATTAGAGAAAACTTAAATGAATTAATAAAATTCAAAAAAATTAATAAAATCGAGCAGGGATACATTTTTTACATATATATTTATCATTTCATATATTTTCTACAAAATACTATGGGGGAATTTAAGTTGAGAATAGCTCATAGTTGTACATGAGGCGATTTTGAGGAAATGTGCTTTTAAAAAACCCGGGATTTGTTTTTCATATTTTTTTATATCAATTTCATAGCGTTCAAGAATCGTTTAAGGTTCCGTCGTTTAGTGTGATTACGTTGTAGCTTCCAAGTAAGTGTTCTCTGGCCCTTGCCTTGCCAGAGCTGTGCAGTTGCACATACAAACTGTTTCCTCTTCACTTGGTTCCTTCCAACTACGGCATGATTGGTTGAATGGCATACCTATAGTCTGGCTAAACGTACTACCAAAGCCGTATATAATTTTCAGTTTTTTAAGTCTTTTTGAAATTTTGAATATTTTTATATTATATACGGCTTTGGTACTACCGACTACAATTTTTATTTTAAATTATATGTTATTATTATTATTTATTAATCAAGTTTAATAATAATCATTTACAGATGATAGTTTTTATATATTAAACATTTTACATAAATAAATATATAATTTCATAAAATAAACATACTTATAAGCCCTCTTATTCTATTGCAGACTCCATTCCATCAAAACTTTATCTTAAATTAATTCATAAATCAGAAAATTTTACACTTTTACTTAACATTTATAAAACAATTTATATTATTTATTTATTTAATTATTTTATTTATGTATAAAAAAATGAGATAAAACTGCTTATCTTTGTCACGTTGAGGGTTTGCGGAAAAATAAGCCACAACTCAGTAGTCAACCATATTTCTGATATTTTAATGTTAACCCAACCACATACAGTAAATTTTAAAGTATATATATATATATATATAAAATATATATATGTATATTTATATATATATATATATATGAATTTATATTGAAATGAAAAGTTTTATAAATAACTAAACATACCCTACCAGTACCACCCTACATTATGTACTAAGTAAATAAATTTATTCACATAATGGTTCAAATTTCACTCCCGTCAGTAAAAACTATGATAACATAGTACATATAATATGAAACAAATATATAGTATGTCTATATATGTATATATTCAAAATGTGGAGTTTATATACTCGTATATATAGAAAATATTGCCAAAATCAATATACATACTACTAAAATATTTTATTTTTAGCACATTTCCAACCAAATTGGAAGAAATGTGTATATTAGTTTCACTCTGTCTGTCCGTCTGTCCGTCTGTCTGTCCGTCCGTCCGTTTACACAAACTCCTACATCTATTAAGATAGAGTGTTAAAATTTTGACCATAGATAGATAGTAATAAAATAATAGGTCCAGTAGACCAAAATATTCTTCTGTCTCTTTTCCCCTCTGAGTTATTCCCTCTCCAAGTTCGAAAATTGCCCATATTGAACATCTCATAACTTTTAAACCAATAAAAATGTTTGAGGTCTGTTAAACCTGTAAGATAGGAAAATCTTTTATCTTAATTGTGAAATTAACAAATTTTTTAAAATATAATTCTTTGATGTATAAAAATACCGTTATCTTCATACAACTTTTTTGCTTTTTTTAACACCCTGTATTTCCCAAACGGCTTATTATGGAAGGCTGAAATTTATGTACCGATGAGATATCCAAAAAATAACTAGAGTCTCTGAAGAAATTGTATCCGTATCTCCCCTGCCCTTTCCGTTATGGCCCTTCAAAAATCAAAAAATTACATTTTTAATTCACTTGTAAAATTATGACTTGCCAATATTTTTAAAAACAAATATTGAGAAAACTTTCGAAAATCATATTTCTTGAAAGTGCATTAATTAATAAATTATAATCATTTGCCTCACACTTATAATTAATCAAAATGCTTAATCATGTAAAATTTTGCAAAAAACGAACATTTTGCATATTTTTAGGAGTTATATAAATTTAATATTGGATATTATTTCATATAACATCATGTTAAATTAAAAGCAAAGTCAAAGAAAAGTTAAATCATAAGTTTATATATATTTTCCTGCAATAATAACCTTGGAAGGAAAACAAATTAGTAAAATCGAACAGGGACACATTTCTTACCTATGTATGTATAACCATATAATTTTTTATCTTTCCTATGTATAGTACATTGAAAATACTACTAAAAAATACTATACACGTATGTATGTATAGGAATTCCCATTTTTTAGAATAGCTCATAGTTCTACATGAGGCGATTTTGAGGAAATGTGCTTTTGACAAACCCGGGGTTTGTTTATCGTATTTTTAAAAAATATTTCAATCTAAATAAAGTCATTTAGAATCAGCTTTTTTTAATTACAGCCTAATAGTGGATTCGTAATACGACTTCAACGCAAAGCAAAGCAACGCATAAAAGTTGAAATATAGGAAATCAATACTTTCATTCACAATGCAAAGTTAACAAAGCAGCGTAACGCAAAGCAAAGCAAAAGTTGGCCAGCTTTCAACTTTTGTAACTTTGAAGCGATGAAGTGTCAAAATAACCATATATTATGATCAACAACATATTACTTTTCTAGAAAAAATTGAAAATAAATATGGAGTATAATTTATTAAAAATATAATAAATAATTTCTATTTTATTTTATTTACAAAAAAAATATTTTATTTTATATTAATCACAAATTTTATATACAGTGAGTCACAAAAGTGATGGGATAAGACTAAATTTTTTTTATATATATTTTTAGACAAAATTAATAACCTATAATTAAAACCAATAAAATATGTTATATAGTTCCTTATTTCATTGATAGGTAATTAGATAATTTGGATTTCAATATTACTAAAAAAAATTAAAAATTATTATATTAGTTTGGAAATTTAACTCACAAAAGTATAGGGACATAAAATTTATTTACATAAAAAATTAAATTTTAGTACTTGGTATGGCAACCTTTTGCTTTAATTCTGCTTGGCATAGATTGTACGAAATTTGAGGTTTCTTGGGCGGTAGTTCTCGATTCTTATAAAATAACTGGTCTTAAGTATTTCTTTTGAAGTTACGTTATGTTTTCTTATTTTTCTCTTTTCTTAAAATTTTAGTCTTGTCCCATCACTTTTGGGACTCACTGTACATCATTACAATAAGCTGACTTGATTAAATTTATTTTCAAATGACATTCAACGCAGGAAATGCAGGCGCAGGTAAATAAGGCCCATGGAAATAAGGCCCACAAAAAGAAATGTAATAAGGCCCAAAAAATGTGTGCCTTATTTCATAATGAAATAAAGCCCAAAAACAAAAAATTAAATATCGCCCAAAAGAAATGAAATATCGCCCATTTTAAAAAATGAAAAAATGAAAAATCGCCCAAATTTAATTTTACACATCCATAATGAACAATAATAAAAAAAAATTGGTGATTGAAAGTGATTTGCCATTATGTATATATTTTTTCTGAATTTTTTACAATTCGCCTACAAAAAGGACAGAATTATATAGATGCAGGACGAAATTTGAATAAATTATCATCAATAAATTTTAATAGATGTAAATATGCACGCACGCCCGCGTACCCCCTAAATGTTGTTTGTCTAATTTAAATTTTAACACTTACATGTATCATATTAAAATTTTTTTTCTATTTTTAGGTCTATCCGTTTTTCTATATACATATTAATGGAAAATAAAACAGAAGAAGAAACATATTACCATGGTTAATACCCTCAGTAAAGTTACAATGCAACTAAATTTCAAAACTTAATTATAATTTATCAAATAAAATTAATTTTAAATAATTACAGTTTCTACAAACGAAACTAATTTCATTATTATTATTAGCATAGTAACTTCTTCAATAGAAATTATTAGTTGTATAACAATTTAATTTGTAATTATTGGCTTTTTAAGCATCTCGGGCGATAATTCTCACATAGTACGGTTTTATTGCCGAATGTGAGTTATAGCTCACCGAAAACAATTCGGGCCTTAATACTCACCCTTAAGGGAATTAACGCCCGTAATGCCCTGCACCGATTTGCCCTTTTCCAAAAATCTGCAAAACAAAAAAATATATTATTTGTACTACGGAAGTATTTGGAAAAGGGCGGAACATAATAACTTTCTTTTGCAGATTTTTGGAAAACTGCAAATCAAATCAAAACTCATATTTATGGGCGATATTTCATTTCAACAAATATGGGTCTTATTTCATTACGAAATAAAGCCCACTAAAATTAAATGAAATATTACCCAAAATTTGGGCTTTATTTCATTATGAAATAAAGCCCACATTTGTATGGTGATTTTTTGGGCCTTATTTCATTTTTTTTGTGGGCCTTATTTCCATGGGCCTTATTTCCCTGCGCCGAAATGCATAGTATATTGTGAATTGAATTAAATTCTTACGTAACTTCAACTTTGCTTTGCGCTGCGTTGAAGTACATTGTGAATCTACTATAAAGCTTTTACATTATTTAGCTCACGTGAGAGGCAAAGGATAGATATTTAAAGGAATATCTTGGATGTAGCTTCATCACATTTTGCTATATTTATTCAGTCATTTTATTACAGAGCTATGCTTTTTAAACCTAAACCGATATCTTTAATTCGAGACTAATGGCGAATGGTAGCTAAGCCGGTTTTTAAACATAAAAGATAAAAGTTGGTATGCTTTTTAGTAGGTTTGAAGTACGGTTGTTCCAAAAGAAGAAGAAGTATAAATTTACCTTTGAAGTAAATTTATACTTCTTGTTTTGGAACAAAATCCCTATGTGGGCTTAGGCCTACCTTTTTCCCGACATTTTGTTGTAATTTAAATCCTACTAATTTTATATGGATTCCGTCCGAATCATACATTGCTCTGTAGCGGATAGAAACTATTTATTGCAACCAGCTACTGGTTTTGTTGCCAGTCAATTGATGTCAGCAACCGCTAGCATTTTTCCCCGTTTTAAAATTTACATTGCTGTATATTTTTATTACTGGTCAACTAAGAACGACATCAATTGAACTCACGACATCAAGCTCCACAGCATAGTACACCTGCACCACACACTAAGATCTAGTAAGCTTGTACACTTTGAAAAATAAAATCATTATTTGGTGTAATGAAATGTTACAATGGTGTAACTGTAACACAACTGTTTTTCTTATTTGTATATTAATGTTCTTATATTTTCTGGGAAATAATATTGAAACTGTAATAACACATTTTATTTCTCTATTTTAGATATTGTATAATAAAATTTAATAATTTATCTTTGTCATGCGCTTTTACAATATTTAATAATCAAAAACTAAAAAGTCAATAGAATTAGAATAATATAATTAAATGTCCACCCTAATAATATATATATACATATGTTATGTAAATATTTTTTTAAATTTTCGGTAATTCATATACATACATATATGCTTTTCATATATGTATATATGTATATATATATTAATTTAAAAATATAAAAAATATGTATATTAATAAAATAAATAGAATAATTTATACCTGCATAAATCCTTCAGGACATCCGGGTAATTCACCCGTTGGACTAAAATTTGAATCAATTCCGTCGATGTCAGGATCAACCATTCCTTCATCAAAACGCCCTACAGTAAATCCATCGAATATAATCTGTTTAAAAAACAAAAACAAATATATATAAATATTTTTTTATATGTAGAAAATGCTGATAAAAATATATTTTTTGGGTAAAATATAAATCAATATTAATAATTAATGTATTTAAAATTAATTTCAAATTTGAGAAATTTTACGATGTATAACAAAGCACAATAATACTATAGCTATAAATATGAAATTTAAATAATAATATATAGATAAAATGTTTATATATCATTTACAGACTTTATGATAGCATACTGTATATATTTATGTTGCCAATCTGTCTCAAACACCCTCATATAAAGTAACATTTTGTCATTAGAGCATCTGGTCTGCCACTGCCCCCCTGTTCGCTCGAAAAGATCAAAACATTTAGAATCATATTTTTTGACAGATTTGTTGGAAGCGGGTAATTTAAAGCCTGCAAAGATAATCGCTTTCATAAAGGAAACAGCATGGATCTATAGACTGGATAGACTGGATTGATACTAGCGTCTCGACGGGGGCGTACAAAGAACCTTCATGGGCTAAGTACGTGGGGTTTAATCCACCCGTTTCAAACTAACCAAGGCAACATTTTAATATGTTTAGGTCGCCCTGGAGTCTTGCCAGTATTATATAAGCTTATTTATTCTGGTTTAAGATGCTATTAGATTATGCTTAATTTGGACATTTATTTATTTATAAAAAAGTATAGAAAATTGTATTTTCCATAAGCGCTTTAAGTTTCACAAGTTTAAGTTGGTTCTGGCTTTAAGGTTCCGAATTTGGAGTAAGAAAAATTTGCATTTTGCCAAATCATCTTTTTTCAAATCAAAATATAATTCATATAGTATGTGCACCAAAAAAGAAGTTTGACCACTCATTGGAAAGGTATTTATGAGTAAAATACGATGCTAGTAACCAAATTACCAATTTCATCCTCTCTAGAGGTCCTGAATTTCAAAATATCATAAATGATAATTTTTAAGGTATAATTTCGAATGATTGACATCGCACATGAATGTTAGTTAGCAGTAGTACAAACGCACTAGTGTCATAATTTTATTTTATCCCGCTAGATGGCGCAACATAATTTTAATGTTGTTTAATATGTATATTATTTTAAAATGTAATTTAACTTACGTTAATCTTCACCAAAAATGAATGAAACTCAAGTGAAGGAAAGCTAATCTAAAGTAAAATTAATTAGACATGTTCCATAATTCGGTTTTCGGCCGCTATAGGGCAGTAAAATACAAGTAAAAAATTGTAATTTAGTATAGTTGAAAGCGCACCAAAATTGAAGTGTGACAAATCGTTGGAAAGGTATTTAAGAGTAGATACGATTTATTACCAATTTCTGCAGGTAGAGATATCCAAAAATCTTAAATTTTAATTTTTAAAATGTAATTCAGAATACTCAATAGAACCCATAAAAATGAAACCACGTGTGTAGGAAAGCTAATCCCAAAATACAAGTAAGAAAATTCAGTTAAAATGTTGAATGTTCACCGAGTTTCATGATGTATCATATGTAGACAATGAGAAGAAATAAAATTTGCAAAATACTAGTAATTAAGAGGCCTTTGCCCAAAAAGTAAAATTATATCTGGCTTCGTTTGTTATACTATACATTACATAGTGTGTATAACAATTTAAAAATATGCACACACAAAATGATCGGCAACATACATTTTGTATAACACAAAATTTTTATTTTGAGTACATGAACCAATGAATTAGAAATATATGGAAGGAGTATAAATGTTTCCTCTCTTTTTAACACATTCGAATTTTAATAATATTGAAAAATTGTTTATGAAGCCACGATTTCGATAGTTCTCTTTTTTTTCACCACCGAACTGTCAAATTAATAATATGAAAAATATTATAACAGCTGATTTTAGATTTACAGGGCTGGCTTCTTTTTTTAATTTTAGGAGTCTCAAAATAAATTAAAAATATTAACTAGCTACACAAAATTACTCTATTTTACTTTCCATTTGTATAATTATCGTTGCGCGACCTAAAATATTCCTTAGGATGATCTTTACATGTATTTTTGGAAAAAAATTAATTTTATCTCCTTAAAAACTGCTGCCCGAATTAAAAAAAACCTAGTCCGGCTCTTATTTGCGATTTATTAATTTTGACAGTTCGGTGGTGAAAAGAAAGAGACTACTATATCCAGGCTGGCTTCAATTTTTATTACTTATGCTCCTTCCAAATATTCTAATTCGTTGAAATGAACATAATTTCAAATTGTTTTCTACTAAGTTGAGAATATTATTCCTATGTGCCTTTGTTATTGTTTTTATTTTACGATGGTTTATTGCTGTGGTTGACCCTTTTTTATATTTGTTACCTGCAATGAGTTTTTTCTTAAATCCATTCAAAAGGATATAAGTTTTTATATTTAAATTTAAATTTTCAAAATTAAATATTTTTCTATTTTTCTAGGGAAAAAAATCAAATATGCGATCGTAGTTTAATTTATACTGAATGAATGCATTAATTTTAATCTACATACATACTCGTATATATTTTTTTAGAAATTATAGTATGTATATTACTTATAATGAAAAATCAAAGAAAATTAGTAAATATTAAATTGAACAAGTTCATTAAAAAGTAATATACATAATGTTGGTATTTTTAAAATAACATGGCTTACAGATATCCTCTTTGTTATTTATTAGTATTCATTATTCATTATTATAATATTAATAATATTCCCGCTTATTATGCTATTGAGTTTTCCTATTTATACTTTTTAAAGCAACTCGACAGACTTTTAGCTTATTCAACAAAAAAACTATTATACCCCTAAAAAATTATAAATATTCTGAACATAGAAAACGAAAAAATTATAAAATATTGAAATTTAAAATTTAAATGAAAATATTTGCACATAACTAAAACCTGTATAAGAAAATGCAAAAAAAGTATGTACATATATCCAAAAGAAGAAAGGATATAGAGAACAACGAGAGAGATATAGTTGCAAAAAATAATAGCGAATATAACAATTACCAACCGGCGATCCTATTAGAAACTAGTGGAAATATTTTCTGTATAACAATTTCAAATTAGTATTTTTTTAGCAAATTTTGGAAAAAGTTACTTTTTTAATTTCGCTCCTACAAACTTATTTTCTATTATTTTTGAAAATTTTAATTAAGATTTACGAATTTATTTTTTTTAGTTTAGTTTTTATTCCATATCAAAGTTTGAAAATATAATTGCTGTTAAATCAAAATTAGAGTCAAAAATCAAAATTCCGGCTACCTAGTGTAGATTCGTTTTATAAAGACTACTTGTCTTCCAAATTTCATCCCAATTGGATGCAAATTGTGGAAAAAATCTTGGTCGCAACGTTTTTTTTGTATGGAAATGAAAAAAACATTTTAAATTTCCAGACAACCTAGGTCGAAAACGAAAAAAAGGGCTGCCTAGTGTAGATTCGTTTTATAAAGACTACTTGTCTTCCAAATTTCACCCAAATTGGACGAAAGTTGTGGAAAAAATCTTGGTCGCAACGTTTTTTTTGTATGGAAATGAAAAAACATTTCAAATTTCCAGACAACCTAGGTAAAAAACTTTAAAAAAAAGATGCATAGTGTAAAAGGTAGGTCTATTACCAACCATATGCAAAAAAGCCAGATCAAAATCCGATAATTACAGCTCAAGTTATCTGCTCCAGCGAAAAACCTTATCTTACTTTTTGGGCAAAGGCCTCTTAAAGACTCATGATTACGAAAGTACTGCACATTAGTTCAGCTGTGCGACATTTCAAATTAAGATTCAATTTAAAAAATATGAGGGGCACAGAACTTAAGCATTTAAAATATATGAGGAGCTATGAGGGGCTTAAAGTGGCCTAACCCACATTTTTTTTTCTTTTTCGATTTTAATCTACTATAAGTTTTCCCTAGAATATAATGGTAAAGATCTCCACTTTCAAAAACACTTAGTTTCCGGTTTTTTTTAGCTTTTTATCCAATTGGGCTAACAATATCAACTTTGGGCTAACAATACCAAATTAATGGATTTTACATCACAGTTTTTATTTAAATTTGCGTATACATAAAATGATGTTGAAAAATCCTATCACAAATTCACAATAATAAAAATTGTTTTTTTTTTTTTATTTATTTCGTTATATTTCCTGAAATTCATTGTTTTCTATAATTAATTTTGTTCATTTTGGCCTAATCCATGTTTTTCAATTTTTGTAAACCACATAAAACTTTTGTTATTATAAAAGCTTGCGCAAATAAATAGAAGAAATTAAAGTACTCTAAAAGATAAGTAAAATGAGTTTTTGTTTGACCTTAACCCCTCAGTTACTCCCGCCGCTCACGTGTGTCATGCAGAAGTTTTGAAATGTCAAAAAAAGTTCAAATGTATGCAAATGTATAGAAGCTGATAAACTCGCCGTTTTCGTGACGCGATTGACGCTCTCGTCGGAGTAAAGTTCAATCGATTTCAACTGTTTGTCGCGTTCAAATGTCATTGTAAAGAACATATGTTCTATTTTTATATTCAGATTCAAAATTCTGTGGTCGAGCAGATTTAATATATTAATTTTTTGGCTGTACTTCCGAATAACGGGCCCGAGCTTTTAAGATGGCGTCATTACATAACGGTACTTTATGACATCAGGACTCCGAATTATAATGTCATTTTACCCGCAAACGCCATCTAGTGGCCGAAAAATACATTACAAATTTTTAAAAAAATGCATATTTTTGCTATTTTCTCCTTAACGGTAAATTGTAGGATCCCAATTTTTTTTTAAATTGTAGCTAATGAAATTCCCTATATTCTGATGAAATTCCCTATATAGAAGACTTTTGTTAGAACAAGTTGATTTAAAAAAAATTCTTAAGCTTTGCTCTATTACACTAAATAAAAAAAAATCCATTTAATGCTTACCGTTAAGATAATAACGGTAAAATACTCACTACACCTCTATATCTAGTAATTTGCAGTTTAAGACGACTTCTTAAAAAAATAATTAAAAGTTTTAATTAATAATTAAATATAGGGAATAATTAATAATTAAATATAGGGAATTTCATTAGCTACAATTTAAAAAAAAATTGGGATCCTACCGTTAAGGAGAAAATGGCAAAAATATGCATTTTTTTAAAAATTTGTAATGCATTTTTCGTCCACTAGATGGCGTTTGCTGGTAAAATAACGTCATTATTCAGAGCCCTGACGTCATTAAGTACCGTTAGGTAATGACGTCATCTTAAAAGCTCGGGCCCGTTATTCAGAAGTATCCCCAATTTTTTTTATATTTATTATAGTATATTTTTAGGTTATAAAAATTACCAAATGAAATTAATTTAAACAAAATTCATACCGCGTTGACGCCTTGAGAGTATCTACTCAAAGCGCCACCAGCGTCATTTGACATTCGACCGCGTCATGCGGCACACGCGTAATCGGCGAGAGTAACTCCAGCATAAGGGTCGAGGAGGGTCAGAAAAGAGCCCGAATCGTGACGTCACATAAAAAATGTTTTTTCTTAAAAAAAGCTTTTATATTTTTTGTATGTATGCGTATACACATAAAAACTTTTTGTAAAAATGTTATGTTCAAAAGTTTATGGAAATATTATTATATTCTGGCTATAGCCAATCTATATAATATATTTTCCTATTGAACTGGGAGCGTAATAATTTAAATAAAACTTCAAATATTTAAAGTCTAAATTAACTATTTATTAAATTAGCCTTGTACAGAACCTTTAATTCTGAAAGCTGTTAACTGTAAGCTGAATAAATTTCAACTCTCCGAATTACCATAAAAACCGCATTATTTATACACACTTTTTTACTTCTCAGCTTTTTGTTTACATTAAAAATGTAAATAGACTTTGTTCCAATAATAATACAATTAATCATTTTGCGTAATCATAATTATTTTGCGTCACCATAATTAGTAATAATTATTATTATTTGTATCTGTTGTTACCCAAAGTTGCATACATTGCATAAATGCGCACTAAGCATTATTTATTATATGCTAAGTTTATTAACTTTATGACATAGTTAATTTATTTAAATAATATTTTTTAATATTATTTCGCAATGCGTAATGCAAATATTTTGGGTTCAAATATAACAAAAATACAGGGACGGCGTGTTTTATTCCACAACAAAAAGGAAAAAATTTATATTTTTGTATGCAAAAAATACATATTTAAAAATTATATTTGTAAAAAAGTGATTTTATTGCTTTTGTTTTTAAAATTCAATTTTTATAACCAAAACTAGCTAACAAAATTTAACATGGCAACTTTGTTTCTAATAACTTAGATATTTTTCTCCACATTGTATTTATATTAATTTCTTTTGACTTACACTTTCTTACAAAAATTTGTATGGTCCTCTGAAATATACAACAATTGATGGAACAAAGAAATATATTTTAGGGTCTTTTTAGCACATTTCGAACCAATTTGGTAGAAATGTGTATATTAGTTTCACTCTGTCTGTCCGTCTGTCCGTCCGTCCGTTTACACAAACTTCTACATCTATTAAGATAGAGTATTAAAATTTCGACCATAGATAGATAATAATAAAATAATAGGTCCATAATAGGATCTCTTTTCCCCTCTGAGTTATTCTCTCACCAAGTCGAAAATTGCCCATATTGAACATCTAATAACTTTTAAACCAATTAAAATTGTTGAGGTCTGCTGTAAAAGCTATAAGCTAGGAAAATCTTTTATCTTAATTATGAAGTTAATAAATTTTTTAAAATTTAATTCTTTGTTGTATAAAAACACCGTTATCTTCATACAACTTTTTTTAGTTTTTTTAACACCCTGTATTTCCAAAACGGCTTATTACGGAAGGCTGAAATTTATGTACCAAAGAGATATCTAAAAAATAAACAGTCACTGAAAAAATTGTATCCGTATCTCCCCTCCCCTTTCCGTTGTGGTCCTTCGAAAATCAATACTTGTAAAATTATAAATGCACAATATTTTTAAAAACAAATATTGAGAAAACTTTCGGAAATCATATTTCTTTAAAGTTTAAAGTGCATTAATTAGTAAATTATAATCATTTACCTCACTCTTATAATTAATCAAAATGCTTAATCATGTAAAATTTTGCAAAAAACGAACATATTACATATTTTTAGGAGCTATATAAATGGAATATTGGATATTTTTTCATATCAGATTATGTTCAATTAAGAACAAAAATTACAGAAAACTTAATGATAAGTTTATATATATTTTCCTGGAATAATATCCTTGGAAGGAAAAAAATTAATAAAATCGAACCGGGACACATTTTTTACCTATATTTATCATATCATTTTTTCCCTTCTTACGTATAGTAGTAAATACTACTAAAAAATACTATATTTTATAGGAATATATTTTTTATAGGAAAGTATAGGAATTCCCATTGTTTTAGTATAGCTCATAGTTCTACGTTCTACATGAGGCGATTTTGAGGAAATGTGCTTTTGACAAACCCGGGGTTTGTTTTTTATATTTTTATAAGTAAAAAGAGTCCGACCTTTCCAAATTACATATATGTATATACAATATCATTTTTTAAATATTACTATTTGTAATTATGAATTATACTGAAGAAAAAATAACCAAAAATCAAAATTATATGATTTTAAATTTTTATTGATAAGTAGTTATTAGTTATACATATTGATATTTTGAATTTTTATTTTTTTTTTATTTATAAAAAAATAATTTTTACTTTTAAATTAAGGCTGATTTTCATTGCAAGACACTTCGATTTGCATTACAAAAACTTGAAGTTTATACATAAAATTATTTGACATTCATATCTTTTTTATGGCAAATAATTTGACATTCACATCTTTTTATAGTACAATTTTGACATTGGTGTCTTTTTATAGCAAAGTATATGTTGGCTGAAAATGTTTTTTCTTAAAAAAAGCTTTTATATTTTTTGTATGTATGCGTATACACATAAAAACTTTTTGTAAAAATGTTATGTTCAAAAGTTTATGGAAATATTATTATATTCTGGCTATAGCCAATCTATATAATATATTTTCCTATTGAACTGGGAGCGTAATAATTTAAATAAAACTTCAAATATTTAAAGTCTAAATTAACTATTTATTAAATTAGCCTTGTACAGAACCTTTAATTCTGAAAGCTGTTAACTGTAAGCTGAATAAATTTCAACTCTCCGAATTACCATAAAAACCGCATTATTTATACACACTTTTTTACTTCTCAGCTTTTTGTTTACATTAAAAATGTAAATAGACTTTGTTCCAATAATAATACAATTAATCATTTTGCGTAATCATAATTATTTTGCGTCACCATAATTAGTAATAATTATTATTATTTGTATCTGTTGTTACCCAAAGTTGCATACATTGCATAAATGCGCACTAAGCATTATTTATTATATGCTAAGTTTATTAACTTTATGACATAGTTAATTTATTTAAATAATATTTTTTAATATTATTTCGCAATGCGTAATGCAAATATTTTGGGTTCAAATATAACAAAAATACAGGGACGGCGTGTTTTATTCCACAACAAAAAGGAAAAAATTTATATTTTTGTATGCAAAAAATACATATTTAAAAATTATATTTGTAAAAAAGTGATTTTATTGCTTTTGTTTTTAAAATTCAATTTTTATAACCAAAACTAGCTAACAAAATTTAACATGGCAACTTTGTTTCTAATAACTTAGATATTTTTCTCCACATTGTATTTATATTAATTTCTTTTGACTTACACTTTCTTACAAAAATTTGTATGGTCCTCTGAAATATACAACAATTGATGGAACAAAGAAATATATTTTAGGGTCTTTTTAGCACATTTCGAACCAATTTGGTAGAAATGTGTATATTAGTTTCACTCTGTCTGTCCGTCTGTCCGTCCGTCCGTTTACACAAACTTCTACATCTATTAAGATAGAGTATTAAAATTTCGACCATAGATAGATAATAATAAAATAATAGGTCCATAATAGGATCTCTTTTCCCCTCTGAGTTATTCTCTCACCAAGTCGAAAATTGCCCATATTGAACATCTAATAACTTTTAAACCAATTAAAATTGTTGAGGTCTGCTGTAAAAGCTATAAGCTAGGAAAATCTTTTATCTTAATTATGAAGTTAATAAATTTTTTAAAATTTAATTCTTTGTTGTATAAAAACACCGTTATCTTCATACAACTTTTTTTAGTTTTTTTAACACCCTGTATTTCCAAAACGGCTTATTACGGAAGGCTGAAATTTATGTACCAAAGAGATATCTAAAAAATAAACAGTCACTGAAAAAATTGTATCCGTATCTCCCCTCCCCTTTCCGTTGTGGTCCTTCGAAAATCAATACTTGTAAAATTATAAATGCACAATATTTTTAAAAACAAATATTGAGAAAACTTTCGGAAATCATATTTCTTTAAAGTTTAAAGTGCATTAATTAGTAAATTATAATCATTTACCTCACTCTTATAATTAATCAAAATGCTTAATCATGTAAAATTTTGCAAAAAACGAACATATTACATATTTTTAGGAGCTATATAAATGGAATATTGGATATTTTTTCATATCAGATTATGTTCAATTAAGAACAAAAATTACAGAAAACTTAATGATAAGTTTATATATATTTTCCTGGAATAATATCCTTGGAAGGAAAAAAATTAATAAAATCGAACCGGGACACATTTTTTACCTATATTTATCATATCATTTTTTCCCTTCTTACGTATAGTAGTAAATACTACTAAAAAATACTATATTTTATAGGAATATATTTTTTATAGGAAAGTATAGGAATTCCCATTGTTTTAGTATAGCTCATAGTTCTACGTTCTACATGAGGCGATTTTGAGGAAATGTGCTTTTGACAAACCCGGGGTTTGTTTTTTATATTTTTATAAGTAAAAAGAGTCCGACCTTTCCAAATTACATATATGTATATACAATATCATTTTTTAAATATTACTATTTGTAATTATGAATTATACTGAAGAAAAAATAACCAAAAATCAAAATTATATGATTTTAAATTTTTATTGATAAGTAGTTATTAGTTATACATATTGATATTTTGAATTTTTATTTTTTTTTTATTTATAAAAAAATAATTTTTACTTTTAAATTAAGGCTGATTTTCATTGCAAGACACTTCGATTTGCATTACAAAAACTTGAAGTTTATACATAAAATTATTTGACATTCATATCTTTTTTATGGCAAATAATTTGACATTCACATCTTTTTATAGTACAATTTTGACATTGGTGTCTTTTTATAGCAAAGTATATGTTGGCTGAGATACTTTCCAATAAAAAGATATGAATGGCAAATGAAAAAGATATGAATGTCAAAAATATGATTGATCAAAATCATTGTTTTTTTTGCAAATTAATTTTTAATTCAAGCTAGGTATGTACATATATGTACTTAGTACTTAGTTAAAAAAAAGTATGATTTTATATAGAAAATTTTGTTAGTTGCAAAATTTTTTCCTTATTTGTTATTTTGTCATTTTCACATGGTGGTTTGGTGGTTTCGATACCAAACAGGTGTTTTCGGACAATAATTTTTTTGGACATTTTTAATATGATAATTTTGTTCACAATTCTGCCGGCTTTTTTTGGAAGTAAATACTTATCTTAATTAAAAATTAATTTACACAAAGTTTACAAAACTATTAATTTTTTTAAATTAATAGACAAATAATTTTTATATTGTGTCAAATATTTCACCATAAACAGATTAGAGACATCTGAAGGCTTGAAACAAAATTAGTAACGCTGTCTCGTTCTGCCTTATACAATATTTTTATATCTATCTCTTTCTAGTTTTCTGCAAAATATTAAAATATTATAGTAATGAAAATACGTTTTTTGTTTTCCATTGCAATGAAAATCAGCCTTTAAATAAATACCTAAAGTAAAAAATATATTTTTTTATACATTTCTGAAGTTTATAGATCAACATTAAAAAAATCAAACAATTCTGAAATAAAAAAAAATGTAATAACATAAAAATTTGACCAAACAGAAACTAAAATTTATATACACAATATATATAAATATATACTTACAACTATAGCCATATACATAATAAAAAAAATTATACATACAACATACATATATTAGAAAAAAAAATCATAATTTAAAACACGTACAAAATACAATAGTTGAAACGCACACAAACAAAAAAAAGCTTTAATTTATCAAAAACTATTTTAAGATTAACTTCAGCGCTCAAAGTTCTTTACCGGTAATTTTAGACACTAAAATTCACACATTTATTTCCAAAGAATTTTTGTAAAAAAGAGGTAATTATATAAAAATTTAATTATTACAAAATTGATAACAAATATCAAAAATGTAAAACATACATCCGGTAAAATATATTCAATCTTTATTATGTATAGAAAAAAATAACAAAATATGTTAGTGTTTAGTTATAACATGGCCCACTTTGGGGTGTTCGCACAGATAAATGGGGTGGAAAATAAAATAAATAAAACACCTATCCCTGAAATTTATATATTCTTGATATGTTATAAAAATTTCGTAGAAGAAAATGTTCACTGGATTTGAATAAAATAGGCAAAACAATTCCTCAATAGCACACTAAACAGCGTTACTTAAGCCTTAATATGATTTTTTAGGAACATTTTTAAAATTCTGTGTTTTTAAAATGCATTTTTATCGAAAAAATGTTCATGTGGGTTAGGCAACTTTGGTTCTAAGCTCCTCTATATATGGTATTCATATATCTAAGCATAAACTTAGAAAAAGCCTTTGGTCAAATCTTGAAACAATATCTCGTCTTTAATGTCCTATTGCTAATTGTTTGTTATTTACCATCTCATCCATGCGTTTCATGTACTCTTCAAAATTGGACCTTAAAGGTTCTTTTAAGTGGGGTTAGTCTTGAAAACTTCATGACAAATTCCATGCAAAATTTTTGCCGTTGTGAAAACATTATTTGTCACTGAAAACCCCTAATTTCTCGGGCCTCAAAATTGAACCCATGTTAAATTGTTTCCCGCTTTTATTTTGTTTCACAAAATCATATTATTACAAATGTCAATCTTAATTCTTAATTTAATAATTAATAAGTCATTCATTTTTCATGTGTTTTTTTAGTTTTTTTTATATTTTGTATGGTAGCGTTAGCGTAGCACTGTCGCTGCACAGTAATAATTAGAAATAAAGATGGTTTGCATTGTCTGGATGCAGTACAGAATTCAACGTAGTTTTCTATATTGAAAATTAATATGTTCTAATATTTACTTTTTCTGCCACACACAGGGCCGGAGCTACCATAGGTGCAGAAGGAACACTTGCACAGGGCGCCAAAATTTAAGGGCGGAATAAATAGATTACATTTTCATAAAATATTTAAAAAAAAATTAAAAAAATATTTTATTTTTTTCTAAAATAAATTTTTTCAAAATTTTATGTATTAAAAAAATATTATAACATAACGAATTTCTTTTTTATATAAATTTCCAGCAAACATTAAATTAAGCTAAATAGTTCATTAAAAAAAGATATCATATGCATAAATAATATATATATTTCTTGGGTCAATGAAAAAACTATGCACCATTCAATGTTTGCTATCCATACAAAATAATTATAATTCTTCAAACTAAAAAATAATCTTCTATATGAAAATGGTGCAATATCCAACTGCCGCCCCAATTCAAACAAAACCGCACCAAATTTCATCAAACTAAAAAAATTTTTCTATATATTTTTGGTGCAAAATCAAACTTCCGCGCCATGAAATGTTCGATAGCCATACAAAATAATTATATTTCATCAAACTTAAAAATTTTCTTCAATATGAAAATGGTGCAGTTTCAAACTTCTGCTCCATAAACGAAATATATGTATATATATAGAGAAAAAAGTTATATAGTCATTCATATAATAGTATTTATAGATTATAGTATTATGGTATACACAAAGTATATGTATAGTATAGAGAGGAAAACGTTTTTTTCGGTTTGGTTAGTTAAGAAATAAAAAGAGTTTAAATAAAAATAACTAAAAGTAAGTCTGTTATAAGGGATTTCTATAAATATTTCATAAATAAAAAGGAAGAAGAATTTTATATTGTGTTGTTGGAGCGTTATAAAATATATAATTCCAAATTATCAATTGGCCAAATTTAATTAATTAATAAAACCAAAGTAAATCTTAGTTACCGCAACAATTAATGAAGCTGTAATTGATTGAAATAATTATTTTCAAAGAAAAGTTTCAATTTTTTTAAATAAAACAGCCTGGGTAACTATATTTTAACAGAACAAGCGATCGGGATATCGTTTATTCTGTAACGTACTTTCTTCTTCATTTGTTTTGAAAGTTTACGCAATAAAAATTTAATTTTGTACTTTTTAAAAATAGTTACTTATATTTATTTTGAAATATAATATGCATAACTCAATTTTAATTCATTTTATAAGTCTATAGTATGTATTAGTACGTTCTTTGTAATTAATGTTATTTTGTTTTAATTTTAAATATTTATATTTTTTGAGGAATATACCTCTTTGGGACACCTCATAAAAAAAATGCATAAAAAAGACCTACTTCTTGGCTGATGTGGAAACGGTTTTGTAGGGCGGTTTTTTTAGAAAGTGCACCAGGAGCAAAAATCTCTAGCTCCGGCACTGGCCACACATAAAGCTCTGCACCAAAAGTATTTGACCAATAAAAAAAAATGTATGAGTAAATCAAATTGTATTAAATCAAAATTTACATACACGTATATCGATAAAAATTTATTTTTCGTTAAGTTTATGTTTCTAGATTCTAGACCTAGAGTATATTTACAATAAATTGTCGCTCCAAGTTAAGTGGCATAGTACATATTATAAAGAAAAACTGGAAAAAGACTTCGCTATAAATAATCAGTCAAGCATATAAGAAATTACTATGCTCCTTCAATATTATATATGTAATGTAAATAAATATATATGTATATATAATTTTTACCTAAGTTTTTTTCTTTTTACATTTCCTGGAACTTCAGTTTGTATATTAATACAGTTTCCAGCTAAATATTGTTTTTCGATATTAAGTATAATAATAATACAGTATGTATATAATACTGTGTAACAACATATACATAATATAAATACATATATACATTGTATATTGTGAATAACTAAAAAACTGATGATGTTGTAATTTGGTAATATTTCCACAAGATAAAATTTTTGTAACATAAAAATCTTTCAGCTACAAAGCACAAAAAAAATTATAAAGCACTTTTTTTTCCTTTTCTTGAACAAAATACTATATTTTCTGCTTTATATGTTTACTATATGCTATTAGAATTGTACGGATATATGAAGAATATTATCATTATATCGAACTAAATTTGAAGAAAAAAAATAAATTATATTCCATCGTCTCCAGGCATATGTATACAGATACAAAAAAGTATATAAAAATAATTACAATAAAAACTCAAAGTATTTACTATAAGGCGTCAGCTTCGTACATATATACACATAATTATCTCCTTAGGTGATAATGTACATACATACATAAATACATGCATACATACATGCATACATGCATACATACATACATAAATACATATTATCTCCTTAGGTGAAAATTAAACAGCAAGAAAATGACAACAACCTCTATAAATGGAAAGATTAAAAATGTCGCACAGCTAAATTAATGCGCAATCATGGGCTTTTTTTAATTATTAGTATTATGCAAATTTTATTTCTTCTTATTTTTTACATATGATTTAACATAACACTCGATGAACATTCAACATGGGAACTGAATTTGACTTGAACATTCAACATGGTTTTGTACTTGTATCTTACTGCCCACTAGCGGCCAAAAACCGTATTATGGAACATGCCTAATTAATTTTACTCTAGATTAACTTTCCTTCGCTTGGTTTTCATTCAGTTTTTGCTAAAGATTCACGAAGTTAAATTACATTTTAAAACAACATTATAATCATGTTTCAAAATTAAAATTATGATTTTGTGTTTGTACTACTGCTAACTAGCATTCAGATGCGGTGATAAAAATCAGTTCTTTGGGTTTTTTACTATTCGAATTTACACTTAAAAAATTAACAATTATTTTTGAAATTCCTCTAGGGGTCGAAATTGGAAATATATGGTTACTAGCATCGTATTCTACTCAAAAATACCTTTCCAACGAGTGGTCTAACTTCATTTTTTTGTACATTTACTATATTAAATTACAATTTTATTTCGAAAAAGATTATTGGGCAAAATGCATGTAACCGGCCGAATTTTGAAATTCTATCAATTACATCTGATTCTGAATAAATCAAGCTTTTCATCGGTGGGTATATCATATGTGTATCTACATTTGTAAAATAACTCCTTTTTACTTTCCCTTTTATGAATTCACACTTCCAGTATATATAATATATTTATATATACAGTTGCTCACAAAAGTATCTGGCCACTTCTTTTATTCAGTAGAATTAATCTTAGACGTTAAGTTTTAAATATCAGAAAACAAATAATTATTATTTTTTAACATTATTTACATAGTCTTGTAATTTATAATCCAATCATAGAAATATCAAAATTAAATATACTTCAGAAAAAATCGACAACCAAACAATTAAGTACATAATTCGGAAATGGAATTTTTCTCGATTGACGCACTATTTGGAAACTATTTGGTAACTAAACTTACTTTGGGGAAGTCCCCCGTATGCATACTTAGTGGCCGACTTAAGTGTCAATTGTTTTATGAGTTCGGACAACTATGTAAATTTTTTTGATAATTAATTCATTTTGCTAATATGTTTTTCTAGTATTATAAAGTGCATTAGTAAAGGCTTTTTATAGCCAATATTAAAAAAAATACTTAATTGAAAATGAAGTGAAAAACATTATATATTTTGAACCAAGTAGGGTGGCCGGATACTTTTGTGAGCAACTGTATATATATATATGTCGGTATCTCCTCACCTGGCCATAACTCTTAAACGACTTTTGAAGTTGAGCTCATGTCATCAAATGCTTTATACCCTATAAATTTGGGACTTTTTGATGAGGTGGAAGGGGCGCGGAGGGCCGTTTAATTTTTGAATGTTCCAAAAAAACCATGTGGGGTATCAAATGAAAGGTCTTGACGACTACATCTCATCGGACGGTAGTCCGTTGGGCGCCGTGGGTCATGTCGGGCCCAAAACGGGGGCAATGTTGGGCTCCATAATACAAAAAATCATGTGGGGTATCTAATGAAAGGTCTTGACGAGTACATCTCATTGAGCGGTAGTCCGGGGGCGCCGTGGGTCATGTCAGGCCCAAAACGGAGGCAATGTTGGTCTCCATAATACAAAAAATCATGTGGGGTATCAAATGAAAGGTCTTGAAGAGAACATCTCAATGGAGAGTATTCTGTGAGTCCCGTGTGTCATGTGGGGCCCAAAATTGGGTCATGTGGTCTAATCATAGAAATAAATCATGTGGGGCATCAAATGAAAGGTCTTGAAGAGTACATATCATTGGGTAGTCCATGGGGCTTTGTGGGTCAAGTGGGGTCCAAAATAAAAAAAAATCATGTTGGGTATCAAATGAAAGGTCGTGAAGAGTACATCTTGTTGCATAGTCCATAGGTCAAACGGTCCCGAAACCAGTTAACAGAAAATGTTAAATGTTAAATTTAACAGAAAATGTAAATGTAACAGAAAGTGTAAAATTTAGCAGAAAAATGTAAAATTTAACAGAAATTGTAAAATTTAATATCAGTTGTAAATTTAACAGAAAATACAAATTTAACAGAAAATGTAAAATTTTAAAAGAAATGTACAATATATTGCAAAATGCAAAATTTAACAGAAAATGAATATTTTTACAAAAAATTTAAAATTTATTACTTTCCCTTCTATGAATTCACACTTCCAGTATATTTATTACTTCCCTTTTATGAATTCACACTTCCAGTATGTCGGTATCTCCTAACCTGGCCATAACTCTTAAACGGCTTGATCGATTTAGCTCAAATTTGGAAGTTTAGGGCCCTATAAATTTGGGGCCTTTTTGATGAGGGGGGAGGGGGCACGGAGGGCCGCTTAAATTTTTTACCAAAAAAAGCATGTAGGGTATCTAATGAAAGGTCTTGACGAGTACATCTCATTGAGCGGTAGTCCGGGGGCGCCGTGGGTCATGTCAGGCCCAAAACGGAGGCAATGTTGGTCTCCATAATACAAAAAATCATGTGGGGTATCAAATGAAAGGTCTTGAAGAGAACATCTCAATGGAGAGTATTCTGTGAGTCCCGTGTGTCATGTGGGGCCCAAAATTGGGTCATGTGGTCTAATCATAGAAATAAATCATGTGGGGCATCAAATGAAAGGTCTTGAAGAGTACATATCATTGGGTAGTCCATGGGGCTTTGTGGGTCAAGTGGGGTCCAAAATAAAAAAAAAACTTGTTGGGTATCAAATGAAAGGTCGTGAAGAGTACATCTTGTTGCATAGTCCATAGGTCAAACGGTCCCGAAACCAGTTAACAGAAAATGTTAAATGTTAAATTTAACAGAAAATGTAAATGTAACAGAAAGTGTAAAATTTAGCAGAAAAATGTAAAATTTAACAGAAATTGTAAAATTTAATATCAGTTGTAAATTTAACAGAAAATACAAATTTAACAGAAAATGTAAAATTTTAAAAGAAATGTACAATATATTGCAAAATGCAAAATTTAACAGAAAATGAATATTTTTACAAAAAATTTAAAATTTATTACTTTCCCTTCTATGAATTCACACTTCCAGTATATTTATTACTTCCCTTTTATGAATTCACACTTCCAGTATGTCGGTATCTCCTAACCTGGCCATAACTCTTAAACGGCTTGATCGATTTAGCTCAAATTTGGAAGTTTAGGGCCCTATAAATTTGGGGCCTTTTTGATGAGGGGGGAGGGGGCACGGAGGGCCGCTTAAATTTTTTACCAAAAAAAGCATGTAGGGTATCAAATGAAAGGTCTTGACTAGTACATCTAAATGGGGAAAGTTCGGGGCACCGTGGGTCATGTCGGGCCCAAAACGGGGGCAATGTTGGGCCCCATAATGCATAAAATCATGTGGGGTATCAAATGAAAAGTCTTGAAGACTACATTTAAATGAGCGTAGTCCGTAAAGGCACACTGGGTTACACCTCCTTATAAATGGCATTAATTCTGATAAGGTCTACTTTCCCTTACTATTGCTGACAGTTGCTCAAACTCAACAGGAAAGTACATTGATGTGGTATTATTTTTGCTTGTTTATTACTTTTTAGTTGAATATTTCTTCAAGGGAAAGTATTTTTAAAAAACTTTTTTTTATTGTTTATATCGGGCAGACGAACAGAAAAGCGTAATGGAAAAGAACAAAAACGAAATTATTTCTAGATAATATGAAAAAAATTTTTTTGCTATTTCTGAAAGGAGAAAAATGTTCATCAAACATAAATCATATACGTTGAAGCAATTCAAATTATCTATAGTTAAAGCGCAAGATGAAATGTAGTTTAGGTAGTAGGGTAGAATGGGGTGCATTCGTCACTTTTTTTTTGAATGGAGATTTTAAGAAATCCAGCCCATAGTTCTAGTATTTGTAAATAGCATAATATATTTTAGTTATTTCTTATTATTTTGCTATATTTACAATTTTTGTAAATTTTTGCGAAAAGTGTGTTTTTTTTAAATTAGAAATAGCTTAACAATTGACAAAAGTTCCCCGAACTGGGGTAGCTAAGTCACCTTATGGGGAACATTCGTCAAACATTTTATTTAGAGGTATGAATCGCAAATAATTATCTAAACATATTATAATAACATAATTATTTAAACATCATTGCATTTATTTCCGTTTGCCTGATGTAGTTACGAACCATAACGATATTGCTGTAATTAAAATACTAATGGGTACATTCGTCAAATGCCTAATGTAGGGGATCATTCGTCCTTAGGGGATCATTCGTCAAAGGAGTAATGCACTCTTAGGGGAACATTCGTGTTGATGAATGTTCCCCGGAAGACCATGACGAATGTAACCCGAACTGCAAAAATTTCTTGTTTTGTTTTAATAAACACGCGCAAAAAGTTTATTATGTGGATAGTAAAAAATATCAAAGATAATTGATTACTTTCAACATATTTTGCGAAACAATTTTTTTTCCTGACAATTCTATATAAAAAAAGGCTTACATTCTTACCAAAAATATTATACTGGGTTCTTCAATTTCGAGGAATCGCGTCTTGTTCCTATGACTGACTACGTACAACTGCAAAATTACAGTAATCAAAAGACAATTGAAAAAGAGTAATACACAATTTTTTTGGGAATTTTAATTCACAATTAACTCGGTCAAATTGAAGTAGACATATTTACCCCATTCTACCCTAATAATAATAAGGAATAATTTTTAATTGAAGGAAAATAAAATATAATTTAAACCATATTTCTATGCTAGTAGTTTTTTCGCCACATGGGTATGATATGAGTTATAGCATTTTCAGGTCAAATTAGCCCTTTTACAACTCAAATTGGTCTTTTTAAATTTCAAATAGGCATTTTAAAATTTAAAATTGACCTTTTTAGATTTCAAATTGACCTTTTTACATTTCAATTTGATCTTTTTACATTTCAAATTGGCCCTATTTTATATAATTTTATAGCATATTGTAATTTAATATAAACTAAAAAGCGTGAGTTTACTGCAAAGAGTACTGTAATGTTTTTATTAATTTTACTCGTATTTTAACTATAGAGTGAATACAACAAATCAACAAATTTAGCTTAATTATACACCTAGTGACGACTTGTTGCTGTCTGGCTGATAAAACTACTATAAAAACGAATTTTTTGCACTAATGTGATCATTTGAAGTTGAAAATGTCCGTACTTGGAAAATTTAATTCCTTTAACAAAAACTGTTAAAATTTATAAATTATTATTTTTGAAATCTTTAATGTTGAGAAAATTTATTCAAAAATTAAATTAATTAGTGAATTGATATTTTGAACACGAAATAATCATAATTAGTGTTGCCAGACGTCCCGGTTTTCCGGGATTGTCCTGGTTTTATGGCGATTTCGTGCCGTCCCGAAAAAGGTTTTCGGGACGCTCAATTGTGCCGGTTTCTCATTTTGTCAGAAAAAAAATATATGAATGAAAAATGCTAGTACCGATTGATTCTCGATCCAGCCTATATAAAAGTTTAGCCTTCCAATTCTCGATCCAGCCAATATTTTTTGCCGGTTTGTAAAATTTATTGTGACAGTTAAGTTTTGGTGTTTGTTTATTTAGCTACTGGTTGATATTTATTATTAGCTGTTTATAAAATATGTAATTTATAATTTTTTACTTTTTAAATTTGGTTGTTTAATTAGATAAATATATTAGATTTATTTTATACCTTCAGCTTCAAGAATGCCAAAGAGAAAGTGCCAATTTCTAGAAAAATATAGTACAGAATTTCCTTTTATAAAAAAAGGAAAACGTGACACGGAAGCGTTTTGTAAACATTGCAATTCGAGTTTTAGTATAAGTCATGGTAGTTTATCAGATATTAAGGACCACATACAAAGTCAGAAACACAAATCTGCAGTTTCATCATCAAGTATGTCCAAACAATTAACAACTTTTTTCGTAAAACATGATAGTACTGATGAAGACAAGGTAATTGCCAACGAATTATGCTTTGCTTATCATGTTGTAAAACATCACCAGTCTTTTAATTCGACTGATTGCGTGAACAAATTAATTCCTAAATTATTTAATGACTCTAAATTATTTAATGACTCAAAATCTGCATTAAAATATTCGGCTGTCAGAACTAAAACAACAAAAATGATAACAAAAGTTCTTGCGCCACATACATCAGAATTAATTTTAAAAGAACTGTCAACATGTTCATTTTATAGTATTAGTACGGATGCCAGTAACCATAAGGCCGAAAAAATGTACCCACTTGTAATTCAATATTTCAATAAAAGTGGAATTCAAGTCAAACTATTGAAATTGGGTAGTTTAAAAGGTGAAACTTCCGAAATTATTTCAACTTTTTGTATAGAAACATTAAAAGACCAGAAAATTGACTTGAAAAAATGTGTCGCATTTTGTGGGGACAATGCTAATGTTAATTTCGGTGGTAGACAAATAATGGGAAAAAACAATGTGTTCACAAAATTAAAGGAGGGATTAGGTATACATATTGAAGGTATAGGTTGCCCTGCACATATTTTAAACAATGCTTTGCAAACAGCAGCAGATCAATTATCATGTGATATTGACCAAATAGTTTTCAAAATTTTCAATTATTTTTCAATTTATACCGTCAGAACGGAACGTTTAAAGGAATTTTGTCAATTCGTAGATTTAGAATATAAAACTTTACTTTGTTATTCAAAAACAAGATGGCTTTCTCTCTTGCCAGCAATAGAGAGAATTTTAAAATTATATATTGCCCTAAAATCGTTTTTCTTTCTGAGGAAAAAGCACCAAAAACATTATTAGATTTTTTTAAGTCAATTTACTATTTTGGTATATGATTTTTAAATTCGAATACATATATATGTATATTTTATAAGAATTCTGGAAGCTTAATATTACCTCTTCCTTTCCTTATTTCCAGGTTATACGATAAATCTTATTAATTATTGTTATATGTTTTTTTATTCCTTTGTGTTTTTATTTTAGTGTTTTGTCATGTTAAAGGTGTTGAATACATATTTTGAAATGTTTTTTTCATACATATTTTATTATGTAGGATAGAGGCAAATACTTATATACATAATATGTAGCGTAGCGCTCTAAACTTAATTTACACATATATATACATATAGCGGTATAAACAATAACCCAAACTTTTGATCCTTCAACCTATACACATAGGTCGTTTTATAAATAAAAAAATTTTCAAAAGAGTTTTTAGAGTGACGAATACATACACTTTGAGATACGTACATATGTATAAATTGTATTTTATATCATCCACCGTTATTTATTTATTATAAATAAAAAATTTTTCAAAAGAGTTTTTAGAGTGACGAATACTACACTTTGAAATACGTATGTATAAATTGTATTTTATATCATCCACCAAAAAAAAATCTTTTGCAAATAAAAATATGCTTTAAAAGTTGTAACAGAATTTCTGTAATGAAATATATGTATTTGGGATATGGTAACTTTGTGATATTTGAATTTTAAAGCATTTGCCACTTGGAAAGAGTGCTTACTTCAAGTTACACATCACAACGTTACAAGACAACATTAATTTATGTGCTTCATAGTGGCACAAAATTTATATAAGCTAAAATAACTGGAATTTCGTTCTACATATATGTATGTATATTAGCTTTACAGCAGTAGACTTAAAATTAATATCGGTGTTTGTATAATACTTTATTATTTTTAAAAAAAAGTAAAATAAAGATAGAAATTGATGATATACGTCATAAAAGTATACTATGTGAGGGGATGTATTTATTAAATAAGGTACATTTAATTTTGTAAAGCTCATTTCAGCGCTACCTACTGATGTGGCAAATTTAAAAAAGTTCTTAGAGCTATTAAAATATTAGCCAACGGCGGTGCAGGATTCTTTAATATGATTTCTTAAAAAACCTTAATTCATCGTATAAATCGGAACCGGATATATCTTTTGGGTTACCATCTGCGACCAGAAAATCTGCAATTTTTTCGCGGCTCTTCGTCACTCATTTCTGCATTTAAATTTAAATTTATTGTGCCCCAGAAACAACTTAAACCTATCATTTGATGATAGAATTGCTTAATCAAGGATGTTATTAAAAAATGATCCTTAAAATTTTGTGCTGCATAATTAATTACTTCATCTGCATAATTGATTACTTCATCAAAATGGAAATTGCTTCAGATTTATTTGTGGCTGCTGTTTGAGTTGTCAAATTCGTTGCTTCATAAAAAAATGCATTAAGAGCATTTATAATTTTTTTTAATTGGAATCGAATGAGCTTTGATGCTTCAATGCAACTTGCCCATCTGGTTTCACAGTCCTTTTAATGACAGGACAGCCCATTTACATTTTTTTAAGATACCTTTATGTAGAGGACAAGAAACAAACGTACAGATGATGTGCAATATCAAGAAAGTTACAGCTTCTATACAACATCTTGCTGCATCAAGCATCATTGACCACTAAATTCAAAGAATGTGCAGAGCAAGGTACGAAAAACGTTCAAGGATTTAGTGTTAATATTCGGCCTTGCACTCCATTATGCTTTCCTAACATATTGCAATCGTAATTTCAAACCAGACCTCTTAATCATACAAAGATATTCCATATTCATTCAAATTTTTTAGAATTTTCTCAACCATACCAGATCCTGTGCTGCTGTAAATATATACAAATGCAAATCCCAAAGAATCTTCAAGGATATTAACAAAATTCCCATTTTTATCAGGAAACCCTAAAATAGATATAAAATGTACAATTGATATCATTTGTTCGTAGTGCAATACATTCGGTGTGCAGTATCAGTAGATAATCAAAGAATAATATTTACTTGGTTTTTAAAGAGTTTTTTTTTCTTTAACGGATTTACCCAAAATCTGGTTAATTTAATTTTGAATATTTTTTCCTAAATAGTTCTGATATATTTCTTTATTTTTTATTCGTCTTAAATGTTCTTTCATTACTGGATCGAACTTTGCCAAGAACTCAACGATTTTCAAAAAATTTCCGTTGCAATCTTTGAATAATTTATCTGGTTTGCCTCTAAGTGCCATTTTTTGAGAACCGTGTTATTTAATGAAAGAGAACGGGCGTTCTAAAACGCTTTTCCAATGCATTTAGTTTTCGATCATTGCTTTTTGGTGCATTGAATTTATTGTCGATCCGTGTTTTATTCGTTTAATCATTTCCACGTTTCGAAGCAATTAAAATGATCTGAGCTCGTTTCATGCGTATTCATTCTCCCATTAATGTTTTTCCATTCGTTGATGCCGTGATGATTAAATGAAAAGTTATTTTTGGAGAACAACTTACAACAGAAACAGAATAAAACCTCTTTCGATTTTGAATATACTAACCAATCACGATTGTATTTCTCTTCATTAGGAAGTTTTCTAAAATAGTGTTCAGGGAAAAATTTTCTTTTATTTACAAAGTTATCAATTAATACAGGAAATATCTATAATTCTCACCGGGCCGACTTGAACCATAATCGACAATTCTCACCGGGCCAACTTGAACCAGTAAATCGGTTATTAGTACAGTATTTTCTGACCATTTCCCGATATCCGAATAATGGTCCAGTTTTATTATTTTTACTGGTAATAGTGTCACTTATTGGATTTACCTCAAGATTTCTATATTACCATCTTCATTATTCACACCCATGTTCATACTCAGACTAACAGTACCATCAGAAGATATTCTTGATGTCTCGACTTCAGATGCTGTGCTTAGGAATTTCTCATTGACAACTCCTTTTGAACTTTTCGCTTACGATATTCAGCACCAGATAGTTTTTTTCTCTTATCCATAACTAATGAATTTTTTACTTTTTCTACACTAAATTTAATTCAAAAACTGAAAATGTAATGAAAGTTGTATTAAATATAAATTTATACCTACTTAACGGTAGTGTTGATTGAAACCAATTATATAAAATATTATATATATTGCGATTGCAAATGCTCACAAAATCAAAATAAATACAAAAATAAATATATGCTTTTTGAATATAAAATACAACACAAACGACTTGGTTGAGGTTAGGATAGATTTATACTGTTTGGATAAAAAATCTTGTTGCCAGAAACATATAAATAAAATATATACAACGGCAAGTTAATTAAGAGCAAAATTGTGATTGAATAAAAAAAACGTATTGGTTAAACTAAAATTAAAATAGAAGCATTTAACTTACTTGTACAATATCACCCTGATCAAGTCCTGAAGCAGTAAATGTCAGATGACAAAGAAAAGGTAATCGATTCCATTGCGGACTGTTAACTTGTATTGAATACGTTCTTCCGACATCACCGTAATATGTTCTGTTACACACTATATTAATGATAGTATAATGAAAAATATATTTTAAAATAATATAATTCAATTTTCTTTATTATATCCTATTCCTACTTATTAGTCCTGACATGCGAATTATAATAATTATAAAAATGACTGATTTTTTTTAAATATAGCCTAAACTTAGGTAGGGGATTATGCTTTCAGCTTTTTCGCTGTTAAGGTTAAGTGGTACGGAAAAATTAGGTGATTTTAAAGGCATATTCTGAAAGTATAGTTGGTATACATATATCAGCCTTTATTTTAGAGCTATGCTTATAAAACCTATTTGGACTTTTATCCCAATAACGAATAGTAACTAAGACATTTATTGAAAACCATATATAAAAGCTTGGAACCATCTGGTTGGAACCAATTTTATAGGAATTTTGTAGAACACCATTTTAAAATAAAAGAGTTATAAAGTGTTAAATTTAACAATAAATAAAAACTACTATGGTTCCATAAAATTCAACAAAGAAATATACGAGATTTTGATTTATGAGATTTTGAATTAAAAGATTTTAAATTACGAGATTTAGATTTTTTTATTACGCGATTTCGTAACAATCCCTATTTTGATATTGCTATTTTGATATTATTGAATCAGAGATAATTCAGGTTTTAACATATAAGTCAAAGACTTTGTCATCTGCCATACATTCTAGAACTTTTTTCAGGTTTTTTGCTAACTTGTGCAAATTAAAAGATATTTGGAATTGGTTGGGATTGGGATTTTTTTTATTATAATTAAAATTACCCGTTCATAGACACCAAATTCACCTATATTGGAGAATGTGAATTTTTACGCTAAAAAATGGCAATGGCAACGGATACCAAGGGTTTGCATTTTTTTTTTTTGGAAAAAAATCGAAATTCTCCAATATAGATAAATTTGGTATCTACCGACACGAAATCTTAATTAGAGCAAAACCAAATAATCCAAATAAAATTGAAACATTTTTATACCCCAACTTATAGCAAAAAAACCTAGAATAAATTTTGTTAAGAACTCCATTTTCAGGTTTGAACTCGATTAAGAGCTCGTTTTTCAGGTTCGTTAAAAATATAGAAATCTTTGTCTGATATTTCAGGATTGAAATCTCTATCTTCAGAATCTGTATGGTTTTTTATTCTATCTTAAAAATTGAGTACATTAGAACATTTCTCTAAGCTCTAACTAAATCAAATTATTTTTAAGTCTATATACTCTTATAATGCTCATACTAATACACTCAACACTCAAATGTTTTGGTGTTTTACAACATTAAATTTAACTACATACATTCAAAAAAAATTTTGCAAATGTTTTAGGAAATTGTGTTTTTTTGGGTTTTAATCCCTAAAAATTATTATCTTTTTTAAGATACCCATCACGTTATTACATCGAAATTTAAAAAAAAATACACATATATAATACGCAATACATACTGCTTAATAATCAGGGATTAATAATAAAAAAGTGTATATATAGTAAATTTTCTTTTATGGATACATCAAGAAAAATAAGATGAAAATAAAAATATTACCTGTACAATGTTTGGGCTCATCACTCGCATCTCCACAATCATCTCTACCATCACAATATTTGTCTAGGGGTAAACATAAACTGCTGCCACGACAAGAGAATTCAGATATTCTACAAGCTTTTGTTATTATTATTCCCAGTAAAATGGCTATGAGAAAGGTATAAATAAATTTCGCGTATGTGATCATCTGAAAAAAAACAACAACAAATGTTATTTTTAATATCATAAATTAAGACATTTTACAACTACTATAACAATATAAATACGGTCTACTAATTGTAATGAGCAAGCATTAATATTGATATTAATTTATTTAGGTTATTTTGTTTAGGTATTTATATTTTGTTTACAATTTTGTTTATGGAGCTAAGCTATATATAGTTTCATTTACATAATTTTCATTAAAATTTTAATTATTGTCTAAAGATGAATGATTAAAATATTATTATGACAACCTTTTTTTATTATTAACCGCCAGGAAGGTTATTCACAATTTTTTTATTACTAAAAACAATATCAATCCAACAATACGACATAGGTAATTACATAGGTATTGGAAAGATGTTGCAGGTAATATTGCATATTTACTACGGTAATAGTAATATGAGAAAAAGGTTACAATAGTATTAAAACTGATTTTATATAAATTATTACAAAACTAACATTTAACATTTCCATAGACAGCATTTATTTCGGTATTTGTAATTTGTTCCATACCTTGCAGAATGATTTCTTAAACAGCTTTTAACCGATTTAGCTCAAATTTGAAAGTGTTATCAAATATTTAGTGCCCTATAAATTTGGGGCCTTTTTGATGGTTGGAAGAAGGCTGGAGTGGGCCATGTGGATGTGGAGGCCCATCATACAAAAAAATCATGCGGGGTATCAAATTCGAGGTCTTGAAAAATATATCCCGTTGGGTAGTCCGTGGGGACCTTCGGTTATAAAGGTGAGTCATCATGTGGTACGATCATACAAAAAATCATGTGGGGCATCAAATTAAAGGTCTTGAAAAGAACATGTACAAAATATATTGGTTAATCCGTGGGGCACCAAGACGTCGACCACATGAGGAAGTCCAAATCGTGGGCCATGAGGAGCTCAAAGTATTCCAAATTTTAAACTGTCACCGTGGTAAATTGCTTTAAAATAGATTATCGGTTAAATTTTTTGTCGGTCAAATAAATAAATTATTGACCGACCAAAAAGTATAAAATAAAAAATATAAATAAAAGAAAGTTTTTTAAATATACTTTCCCTTAAATAAATATTCAACTAAAAAGTAATAAACAAAAACAAGCAAATCAAGGTATTTTCCTGTGAAGCTTCAGTAACGGTCAACAATAGTAAGAGAAAGTAGAGCTTTTCAGAATTAATGGCATTTATAAAGAGGTTCAGGACTTTGAATGTTAAGAGGATTCTCAAAATCATTATTTTACCATTTTCCACATTAAAAATCTATAATGAAGAAATTTATATAGTATGGCAACTAATTTCACTTCACGCTTTTATAGAATTCTTTTTAAGAAATTTATTTTATATAGTGGAAATATACATCTATATCTATAGTATGTACCTAGTTTATATTCACTTATCCAATTTTTAAAATAACAAATATAAATCTGACTTATATGATAATGAATAATAAAATTATTAAACCCCGAGTTTTTCAAAAGCATATAGTTTTGACATTTCGCCATCGCCATTCGCCTTGGTTCTGTTTACACCTTAAATGGAATTTTAGTTCTTTTAATAGAGTGCGTTTGGAATATTCCAAATATTCTGGCGTGATGTCATCAATATTCTATTTGGAATTTTCTGGCGTGATGTCAATGTCATCAATATTTATTCCTTCTATGGAATGAAATAAAAGAAAACCTTCATTATTATTTATGGAATTTTCATAGAATTAGAATTGTTTACGATAAAGAACTTAATTATTGCAATAATTTTTTGAAATATTTAATGGCATTTAACAGTTGCGTCATTCAGAAGTAATAATTGTGTTTCTTCTAATATTTAAAATTATCTTTTTTCACAATATACCTAGATATCCTACCTACCTAGTCTTTATAATTAACAAAAACCGATGAATATATTTCATATCCATTCATTCTGATTTTTAAGAAATATAAAATTTAAAAAATTAAAAGTCAATTTGTATAGATAAAGCTAGAAAAATATTGTATAATCTCAGGACGCAAGATTCACAATTAAATGTGTACAAAAAAAAAAGTATAGTCACAGATTTTAAAACATGAATTGTATAAAAACATAAAATCACAGGACTACATATAAAAAAATATCCCTGTATAAAACAAAAATTATTATAAGCTTAGATTTAAAAAATATGTTAAAAAACAAAGCCGTTCAATAAAAATTCTAAATTCTAAATTCAAAGTCAATTTGAAATTTAAATAATATTAATTATAGCTAAAACCAAAAATCAGGGTACATAAATTGTAAAAATAGTTTTTATATGTTTAGTAAGTAAATCAAATTTTTAATGAATAACAAATATCTGCACAATAACTGCAGAAAACTACCAATAGCAGAAAAAAATAAAACAAATAAAGAATATCTTCTATATTTTTCATAAAAATCTAGGTTCAATTTGTCAATTTTTTTTTAACTTTATATAAATTTTCTCTTGTTTTAATCAAAAATGCAAATTGAAAGTTGTTACGAGTATATAATGTACACATCGCTAGATTGATGTTTACAATTGGGATACTATATTTTTATTATTACAAAAAAATTTTGTGGATAAAACAATTTACATTTTATGAAATTTAATTCTAAAATATAAAGAAAAAAGGTTTCCTTTATGATGACTGGGACATCATTAAGAAAGCATATACATACAAAGAACTGTATTATTTATATAGGAAGAATAATTTATAAAAGATTCAAACGTGATTTGATATCAGACTCTGAATAAAACCAGGCACTGAATATATATTCAAAAATTATTATTCATTTTGGGAAAAAAATATGATGCATAAATAAAAATATTGAATGGTAAAAATTTTCAAATATAAAATCAATAAACTTTGTTTTGTATAAATTTGTTAGTTTAAAGTTTTCAAAGGACAGTCTAATGTTTTTAAGTATGAACACTCCTCCACACCAACGTTAGGAAGGCCCATTAAATATCTGGTGATTATTTTGTTTCTTAAGGGCGTCGTCCCTATACATATTTGCTTACATGGAATGCGTAGTAATATTTTGGTGTTGTAATGTTATTGTCTTAATGCAATCCAAAATTACTACGATGCAGTAGAAGAACCAGAACAGTGGTAGATTTCTTTACTGGAAACTATTAACTCAAGTCAAGAAGCATCTACATACATTAGGGCTAAATTAAGACCGATTGTGTAGATTTTGCGAATATGAAAACGGCGGAGCATATACTACGTGAATGAGTAGCTTTTCTATATAAAAGGCTACTACATTTGGACAGATACAACATATGTCCGGCGGACTCATGGACCATATCTTTGAGAAGGCTGTACAGCTCTATCGCCACTACCGGTCTGTCAAATAAGTAGCCAATGAGGCTAGTTACAATAAACCTAAGGCTGCAGTGATCTGGCATTATCTTGCCGACATGAATATCAAAGCCTAAACTAACCTAACCATCCAATTGCTTGAATCCTGCGTGATGCATCATCCGACATTTCTACAACAAATCTTCGACTGTTTCATTAAATTTGTAAAGGTCGATAACTTTCATGTGTTCTGATTTCCGGAAAAAAATTTTTAAAGAATATTTTGTTAAGATCATTTTTTTTTCAAGCTTACCCAGAAGAGCTTATAAATTATACACCTAACTAATCGAAATTATCCATAAATTTTATCTACATGGCAAAACAGATATAATTCTTTAAACGTTTAAACAACCAACAATATTTTTATTTTTTCTATACAAATTAATTTCTAACTTAATTAATTTCTAACATTAACTAACTATGATTAGTTTTATTTAAAGTACTTAGAAAATAAATAGTTAAATATAAATCATGTATTGGACTTGCGGTTTTATGGAATAAATATTACTTCTATTGAAATGAATGAAACCGCGACGCAGGGGCGCTCCAAGCGGGAGTTGCACGCAGGCGGCCGTTTGAAAGAGCGGCAAATTTAAAATAAAAACCATTTGTAGAAACTACAAAAAAAAATTACGTATATTTAATAAAAATTCTCATTAATCCAAATAAATGTTTTAATAAAAATTTAAACAAATTTTAATTTTTGCGCTCTAAGAAGAGTCACAAGATTTACATGTAAACCGAAGAAAAAACGTTTTTATAAATCTAATACTTCAAAAAGTGTAAAAATTAAATTTAAAAATTGAATTTGAAAAATATATATATTTAATAAAATTTTAATTGGTTATACTTAAGTAATAGAAAATTTTGATAACTGATTTTATGAGCAATATATATGTATATAATAAAAATGAAAATTCTAAAAATTATAAATGAATTAGAGATTTTAAACCAACTATCAAAAAAATTTTAATAAAAAGAACCAAAATGTTTCAAAACCTTCAAAAAGTCAAAATTAGATATTAAAAATTGAGTTTGAAAACTATATATTTTGAAAACTATAGCTGTGTTTTTTTCAAATGGGTCTGGTTCTAGTTTTGAAAAAAACGATAACGATAATTTATTCGGATTTCGTAAATTTGAACAGGTGGTACCGGTTTGTCATCATTTTAATTCTATGTACATATGATAATTTTTTTTATTCGTATATATGAATAGTTTTAAAAAAGGCTAATAACATCTTAGCAACATATATTTTTGAATTTTTTTATATTTTTACAGTATTTTTAAATACTAAGAAAAGATTTTTTATCTAATTTTGTTTGCACCGCCATCTGTTTGTAAATTTTCACATTAAATCTATTCAGGTTTCAAAACCTTGAACCAGATAAATATCTGGGTTATGTTGTTGTTGTTTTTCATATAAAAATTAAAACCTTGACCCAGACCCGTTTGAAAAAAACACAGCTATAAATTGAATTTGAAAACTATAAGTTAAATATTAAAAATAAAATTTGAAAAATATATATTCTAAAAAATTTTTTTATTAATACAGTAGAATTAAATTACTAATTGTAAAATAATAAAAATTGTTTAAAAATGTATTAAATTTTGTTTAAATTAATCAACACTAGTATGAGAAAATAACCCTGAATGATAGTTATTCTCTCATTAATGTGAAGATTAATTATTATTAATGTTTAATATCTAAGTCATTTATATCTAACTTGTATATTTGTAAACAGTCCGTAAGTTTATAAAGCCGTTAAGGCGCAATGGGCTACTATTATTAATTTCTCAGATAGTCGTGAAACGATATTCAGACAGCTCGGCGCGCCTCTGCCGCGTTTGAAAGCGCGCCTCTAGATACTTACATACATATACATATAAAAGTAAAAACTCAATAGACTTGGCAACTGCGCTATCAACGGGGCAGTGTATGTTATGGGAACCTATTTACAATTAAATATTAGGCCTATCTGTTAATTCATGAAGCTAAGAGAGAGCGAAGACAATAGGCCTGTGTTGGCCTGAGTGCGTGGATCCCCAGTGAATCCCTCTCTTCCTCTCGCTAGGAAGATGTAAATCATTTTGGACTCGTCTCGATTTTCATCTAATCAATCCATAATAATGTCATTCATGGTAATGGTGTTCCTTTATTTTTAGTATGTATTTATTTTTTATTATTTTGAGTCTGGTTCGGGAAAGTTCACTTTTTATCTTAAGGAATTAAGTATATTCAACTTTTGCTATAATTAGTTGAAGTGGTCTGAAACTTTTACAATATTAACATTTAAATTAATTATTCTAAACGGCGCCCTGAATTAGTGTATGATAAATTAGTGTATAGCCTAATAAATGAATTAATATATGCATACACTAATTCATGAATTAGTGTATGGCCTAAAATATGAAAACCCATTATTAGTTGCAACTTTTCGGAAAAGGGAAAAATTTTTTTTCCAGAATATAAGGAATTTCATTAGCTACAATTTTACAAAAAAATGGGTTCCTACAATTTACCGTTAAGGATAAAATGGCAAAAATATCAATTAATAAAAATATTTTTTCTATTTACATACAGTAATTCATAATTTGCCCGATTATTATGAATTATGATATGGGCAAAATTTACATGAAATATTCCATACACTAATTCATTTTTTTTGCCATACACTAATTCATCATACACTAATTCAGGACCCCATTCTAAACCCCTTTTTTTGCACCCTAACAATTTTATATTTTTGTGAGAAAAAAATTATTAGATACTTACATACATATACATATATACGTTACGTATACGAATTTTCTTTATTTTAATGAAACGCTTCATTGATTTGTATAAAAAACATTAAACAATGATGACGGAATCTGGATTTTCATAACACGACCATTCTCAAAATCGAAATATAAAAGAAAAATATGTTTAAAAATCGTCAGTAATTTTTTTTATATTTCTTGTACGTGTCTAACGAGGATTTTTTAATGGAAAGATTGAATTAATATATTTCCATAATAATGACACAGAGGAAGGTAATAAATGGCATCAAGTATTTGTGGTACTTACAATGTGGGTTTATTGTTGTTGAATATTTTTATACATATTTATCCTCTCAAACGGTGTTTGGTCCCGAATTGTTTGTGATTTGTAAGAATTTTATTTTCTTGAACAGTCTATAAATTATTCAAGGACATAAATTTTCTTAGATACAGTTAAGAGAAAAACAAAAATAGTAATCGTGTGTATTCTATACTAAATGCTACTGGAATAAGACTTCCTGACCGAATAGAAAATAACCTGAAACAGTATCAGAACAACGATTTCCAATAAAACAATTAATCTGATATTTTTTTCCCATTTTCTTGACACCCAAAATTGATTTATTTTCACAAATTACGTTGATAAATATTACAAAGTTCTAAGTATGCATTTTTTAATCAATATTACCAAAAATACCCAAACGCCTGTACTATTCTTACAATATAGCAGAAACTATTTTCTTTTTGCTACAAAATTGAAAATTAGAATTTATTTATGAATTAGAAAATTTTCAATTGTACGAATGCCAACAAAACTATTCATATAAGATTATACAATACAATCATATATGCGAAAACAAAAAAAAATCCGTTTTTTCAATATAAAAAAAATTATCCTCTCACGCATGCTCTCATATTAGTCATTCATAAATATTTCCTTTCCTACCTAATCTAACGAAAATATATAACAAAAAACGCACGATTTTTTCCATTAGATTAGGAAAGTCAAATCAGAAAGTGGAAATTTTTTTGTTCTACTTTATAAGTCTATATGTTATTATTAGTCAATGGCTGGGTTTACATTATGGCGAAAATTAGATTCTAATTTTAAAAAGGATGCAAGATAGTATGTTTCCCTAATACCGATTACCATTGGCGAAAACTAGGTTAAAGGGCGAAACTAGTTCCCAATTTTTCCCCTGTTTTATGTCAAAATGTGACATAAACTGACCCTAGCATGTATTATTGGGAATTTGACATTTCAAAAAGTGCGAAACCCTTTGACTATATAATATATGGACTGCTAATCGCTTATAATTTCCTTTGCTGTCAAAGAAAAAAATACTGTTATGGATGGTAGCGCATAGCACCAGAGATGGCCAATAAAAGAACTAAAGTTATGGAATTCTGAATTAAATCCAGTAGAATTCTTAAATAATGATTTAGTTGTTTTATTGGCCATCTCAATTCGGAATAGTTAGTTCCTTTTTTCGCCATCTCTGGTGGTATGCGCATAGTCGGTCATAGCTACAGCAATGAAGTTGGTTACTAGCAGTCCATATATTATATAGTCAAAGGCGAAACCAGTTTCTTTATTCCGCCATCTTTTTAACCTTATTTTTTTCAGGTTCAATTTTCCCCCTCAGTTTATTCCACTTCATAAGCAATTTTATTTATATCACTTTTTTGAAAATGTAAACAATTCAAAAAATTTGAAATAATTTCTCAAAATAAAAACTATTGGCCATTTTGAAAATTGGTACTGAATAACTGAATTTATATAAATATTTAATTTTTGTGTGAAATAATTATTTATTGTATAAATAATTAATTGTCTAATTATAATTTATGTCTTATATTAGCCCTGTTTTTTTGTAGACGGGTATATTGTACAGCAAATTTTTACATTGAAAACAACAATTTGTTGGCAAAAAAATGAGAATTACAGTAGTTATTTAGATATTGCAAATGAATTGTAATTGATAAATAGTTAATAATATGACATGTAGATGACTCTGTTGTCAATATTCCGTTTCATTTCATTTTATTTCATTTATTGCAAATACATTGGACCAAAAAGGCATAGCCTATGTTTTTTTTTACATTAAAAAATGGCAATTTATTAAAGAAAAAAAGCAAGTTTTATATTTTTTAATGATATTTAATGATTTTTTTTTTACTTTTATAAAACTCAAAGTTAATGTGATTTTAAAAAAAATTATCAGCTGATAAATTCAATTGTGATTGAAATAAAAAAAATTATCGCCTTATTTTCAGTGAATCGTTTTTTTGCAAAAATGTTGCAATACAATATACCCGTCTACAAAAAAACAGGGCTATTATTGTAAAATAATTATTTTTAATTAATTAACAGATTTATAAATTTTGTTGGATACAAATATTTCAACAGTTTTTTAAATCTAAGAATTGTTATGATATATTATTTGTGGGTATTTATAATGTAATATTAACATGATATAAAAAAATACGAATGAAAATATATATTCCTTAAATTTAAAAACAATTATTTATTGCAATAAATTTTTTATTAAAAATAATAGAATTCATTGGCTTTCAAAAAAAAATTATTGTTTATAAAACTGTTTACATAAAGGCCGCCGCAGAATTGGGGCTTTAATCGATAGCGTTAACTTAAAAAAGTTTCAACATATGGAAATCAATGTAAGCGAACACAATACCAGCAGTTAACGCTAGGCGAAAAAAAACGCCAGCGCTGGCTTTCAACAAGTTAAAAAATGAACGCAAGCGCTAGACTATTTTAATATTGGTGAAAAATCAATTTTTTGGAAGGCAAAAACTTGGCAAAATACAAAATATAAAAGTTAAAGTTAACGCTATCGATTAAAGCCCCAATTCTGCGCCGGCCTTAAACAACAATTAATTGTTTACAAAATTGTTTACATAAACAAAAATTTTGACAATTAATATGTGTATATTCAGTTGCGCACCAATGCATAGGAACATGTTCCATTGGGACTGAGTCAGGTTTTTGGAACTGACGTTAGGGTCAAGTAACCTGACAGCGGGATAATAACCTAGTTTTCTCCAATGGTAATCGGTATTAGTGTGATAGAGATATGTCGTCGAAAAAAAATTTCCCCTTTTTTTGGACGTTGACAAATTTTCTCCTGTTTTTTATTGGACGTCGAATTATGGCACAAGACGCCGGCTGGCGTCTTGTCCTATAATTCGACATGAGAAAATGAATATGACGACATAATTTTATAGTTTTGATATCTATAAAACTATGACATACTTGTTTTTCTACTTTTGCTTCATATATTGAAAATATGTGAAGCTTTCTCGCGCGGTCTAAATTTCGAAAAAAAATTTTTCGAGATTTTGATTTTTCTGGACGTTTTATATGTCAGGGAATCAGAATCAGCAAAAAAAATTCCGTGTCCGCCCCGCCGTACGCCGTACGCAAAGTAAAAATACACTTTTTTAAACGCTTAGAAATAGTATAAGCACTCGTGCGATTTGTACAAAAATTGCAACATATATAAAGTAAGGATGGAAATTTATATATATATGGTATCCTTTTTTGAATACTTTCCCTTCAACCACCCCTCGCAGAGCGTTGAAAATGCACAATTTTGTGCACTTCAAAAAAATACCCCTAAATATAGTCGGATCTTTACATTGTTTCACAGGTATATGTATAGACGCTATATAAAGAAGATTGTAAAAATTTGGAGCCCTAGGTCCTCGCCCCCTTTTAATTTTGTAGTAATATTAAAACAAAAATTTTGAAAATTGAAATGGCTATAAAACCAGTTTGATTTCATATAAAACATTGTTAGCTACAACACTTAGAAATGTTACATTTCAAAATTTATTATATAGTAATAGTTCATGAAAATTGAATATTTGGAACTTAAAATTACTATAAAATAAGCCACATTTCAAATAGCGTCTTATATCTTGTAAGTTAGGTATAATAGGTTGGTGTCTTTCGAAATCATTCAAAATTTTTACCCGTTTCCCTTTTCATATGGGTGAGGGGGTACATCTATTAAACAGGCTGCAACACCTCGGCGGGGGACTGGATTGAAAAAATAAGAAATCGTTTTCTTAAAAATACACACCAACACCTTGTATACAAAATTGAGACACGTACCTTCAACCCTCTTCATTTTACAGGGGCAAAAATTTCGAAATTTATAGAATAAAAACATATGTATATATTACATTTTGAGTATTTAGTATATAATATATATTATTACAAATTCGAGTACTTATTTATAAAAACTTGATTGTAATTTTAAATTGTACCACATTGGGAGTTTTGTAAAAATCATAATTTTTATTTAAATCTTCGTTTTCACTAAATCCTAGGTAGATCAAAAGGGTATATGAAGCACTCTTCCAACTTGGCAGCTTTTTTTTTGTAGGTACTTTTTTTCTTGTATACAATTTTTTTTATATATTCATATATTACAATATATATCATATAATATATTATATATCATATACATATCGTCAACTCAGTTCTTAAGTGTTCACTGTCCAAAAATAAAAATGTTAAAATGAAATTGAAATTTATGATTTAGCATAAAAGTTTTTACAATTTTTGCAACATTTCAACAATTGTAATTATTTTTTATGAATATTTCATTTGTTTTTATATAGAAGTGATAACAATAATATTTATAAGTTCTAATTTATTTTATTTCTTTAAAAAACTACTGATCGATGTCGAATTGGATATTGAATAGTACTATATGAAGACCGGTAAATTGTTCCCATTTAGTGGATATTGAACAGGAAATTGCATTTTGAACAGATAAGCCCATCATTTTTTAATTATAATTTCATAACAGAATTAGATGAAAACAATTGCAAAATGTAAAGTTCTAACCGATGATATGGATATTGCACAATTAATATGAACATAAAAACTTAACAGTAAAGTGTGACATAAAATTTAAAATTTTATTAATATTGTACAATATCCATATCATCAGTATTAGCACTTACTGATGATATGGATATTAAACAATTGATTAAAAATATAGGATTTGCACAAATATGAACTAACTTCTACTCTTGAAAATTTCGTGTAAGTTTGATCAATGTTATACATATCCTTTTAAAACTATTGTATATTGCACAAATATCCGCGGTAATATTTTAATATTTTTGCCAATTGAACATAACTTTTCAAGAATATCTTGGAAACGATTTATGATAGAACAAAACGATACCAATCGAAAGATCGTAGTAAAACTGCATATAGCACATTTTGTCAAAAAATTGTCTATTGAACACTTAAGAACTGAGGTAACGATATATATATAAAAAATTGATTTTGTGAGTTCAAATTTAAAAAAAAAATGGACAATATTTACTATAAAATTTATTTATGTAAAATATTTGCTATAATTCCCCCTAAAAATAATAATTTTTTGTTTCATTCCATTTTTCGGTTAATTTTTTCTTGCTATCTCTTTTTATTTTGGGGAAAAAATAAAAATTCTCCATAATATAAACCTAGCTTTACTAAACATACTTCGGGTGTGGTACCAAAAGAATTAATATTAAATAATTAAATATATTTTTAATAAAATGTATTAATCAAAATTCTAAATAATTATTTTTTTATTCAAAAAACTACTCCTATTATTTTAAATTTATTGACATGAAAAACCTATATGTATTTTATACTAAGCTGTTAAAAATCATGGGACTACAATATGTCATTATTAAATGCTCTGTATAAAATTATTTAGTCTTTGATGTTTCTCAAATATACTTTCAATTACTATATACATATACATCTGGTTATGTGTGTTGTGCATACAATCATTTTTCTTAATATTATATGTTAATGTTATGTTATATGAAATTATATGAAATATATACATACAATATGTATTTCAATTTAAAGATTTTTTTTTGTAAATTTTTATATTAACGAAAAAAAATAAGCAGTTTGCGAAGGTATACGAATGTTAAAGCATCTATTTTTCAAGAAAAAAAAAACAATATGTGTACGATGTATAGACTAAACTAAAACATCAGTTAAGTGAAATACATACATATTATTTTTCATAAATACATTATTATACACTGCGTACTTTAAAAGCTACTTTATGCTTTTTCGTATTTCGCATAATTAATTAAAGTTTATCAATGTATAATAAGGTGACAATGAATGTCATAAAAAGTTGGAACCTTAATTAAATACGGTATACATATTAGATATTTTATATTCTTTTCAATATGTTTAAGCAACCGTTAAGCTGAACCCACACTGAACTAGTCAAAGCAAAACAAAACTTATATCCTAAATCCATTCTCTTTAAAATCGGAAACCCACACCAGATACGACAAATACGATTAAAGGGCGCTAAATAATTAGATAACTCATACCAAATAGGACAAATAGTGTAAAAACACAAACGTGGAAAAACAAGGTATGTATATGGAAATTGCTTTAACATACATTACTCAGAAAAAAATTAAGACAAAAAATGTGCGAAGGATTTGAAGTATTAACCCGAATTATTGTATTAAAAATAGGTATTATCTTTGTATATAACATTATATAGTACTATCCCTTGGATAGATTTTTTTTAAATGGCCATCGGAAAAGTGCTAAGGCTAACTAAAATATATAGTAAGACATAAATCATATTTTTGGGCTAACTAGAGCCATCTATATCTGAATAACTGAAATAATTTAAAATTTAAAAATGTGTATATTTTGTTATTGTAATTTTTTTTTGATATTTTCTTATTCAAGTGTTTACACGTTTACAGAAGTGTAAGAGTGAAAGAAAATATATGAGATTTTTTGTCATATGCGTAATCGATGAATTTAAGACCCGATTTATATTTAGAGCACTATTTTAAGTATTAAAAATGAACAACTCATACGAAAGATTGGGTAACCAAAAAAAGCAAAAGTCACTAGAACTTTACACAGACCTCGGATAACGGATGGATATACTGGTTTACGACAATCGGAAAGGAAACGGATTAATTTGAATTTAGGTCAATGGAACGTGAAAACTTTATTGCATGCTGGTAAAATGCGTGAAATTGCAAAAGAAGCGCTGAAGTACTCTTTAGATATAGTACCTATGCAAGAGATCAGATGGAAAAATAGCGGAGTAATAAAAAAAACGTGATTATACGTTTTACTATAGTGGGTGTGAAAACCGATCAGGACAAAGAGGAACCGGTTTCATAGTAACGAAAAAGATGCAAAATAGTATACTGGGTTTCATGCCAATAAATGACAGAATAAGTGTGATTAGAATAAAAGGTAAATTTAATAATATTACAATAATATCAGCATATGCACCAACTGAGGAATCTGAAGAAACAGAAAAAGATACTTTTTATGAGAAACTTGAAGATGTATGTAACAACATAAATAGATACGATACAATAATAGTTCTTGGTGATTTTAATAGTAAAATAGGAAAAGAAGATTTTACAAAACAAGTATCCGGACAACAATCACTACATGATAACACCTCGCCGAACGGAATTCGTCTATGCAACTTAGCTACAAGTACATCTCTGTATATAGTAAGTACTCATTTTCAACACAAAAAGATGCACAAGAGTACTTGGAGGTAATGTAGTTAACCAAATAGACCATGTACTAGTATCCATGAGATGGATCTCATCAATAATGGATGTGCGAACACAAATTGCGATAGTGATCACTTCCTGGTCAGGGCCGTACTTAGGCAAAGAATTTCAAAGACAGCAAAACAGAGAGGTGTAAGAAGAATGATTTATGATACAGAAAAGCTGAAAAATGAAAATACATCTGTTTTGTATAAAAATAATATGGACAACACCTTGAGAACATTGCAAATATCTGAAAATGTAGATGATGAATGGAAGAATCTAAAAGAAGCACTTTTGACATCCATTACGGAAACAGTTGGTAGAAGACGTTTTGAAAGAAATCAAGATTGGTTTGACGAAGCATGTGCAGAAGCTATTAGAATTAAGAATGAAGCAAGAAAAAAGATGTTGCAAAGAAATACCCGTAGAAATCAACAAGAGTACAAAGAAAAAAGAAAAGTAGCATCACAATTATGTAAAAGTTAAAAGCGCTCAGCAATGAAGAAAAGAGTTAAAAATATTAATACAGATTATGAAAATAGAGACGTAAGAAAATTTTATAAAAAATTAAAACAAGAAAAATCAGGATTTCAGCCAAGACTGGTAAACTGTAAAGATAAAGACGGAAATATACTATCTGAAAGAAATGATATAATTAATAGATGGAAAAACTATTTTAGTAAACTTTTAAATCCTGAAAATCAAGAAAAAATAATTGAAATACATAGAAACGAAAATGAAATCTTGCAGCCATCATTCGATGAAATGATAAATGCTATTAAAAAATTAAAGAGAAATAAAGCTCCAGGAGAAGATTCAATAAGTGCTGAGTTTTTAAAATTGCAAGTGATTATTTTTACAATAGACTTCACAATTTTATTTGTAAAATATGGGAGGAGGAAAAAATGCCTGTAAATTGGAATTTGGGACTTATTATTCCCATACATAAGAAAGGTGACAAACTAAAGTGTGAGAACTATCGGGGAATAACGTTGCTGAATACGGCATACAAAATACTTACAAGCATTATATCAGAAAGGTTAGAACCATATGCCGAAAATATATTATCAGATTATCAGTGTGGATTCAGACCAGTACGATCGACTATTGATCAAGCTATTTAGTTAAAACATAGTATGGAAAAAGCATATGAATTCAATATGGATCTACACATGTGTTTTATAGATTTCAAACAGGCTTTTGATAGCATAAAAAGAAGCAAAATAGCAAGAATTTTTGATGAGATTGGTATCCCTAGTAAATTAATAAGATTGATATTAATCTTGAGAACAAGTTTTCTTGAGAACACTAACTAAAGTTATTATACAAGATGAAGTTTCAACTTCTTTCGAAATAACGGCAGGTGTAAAACAGGGGTATGTCCTATCAGCTAAAATTTTCAATATAGTTTTGCACTACGCAATCAAACATCTACACAGAAGCGGTAATATTCTAAACAGAGCAACACAAATTGGAGCATACGCAGATGATGTGGCAATAATAGCTAGAAGTTTCCGAGATTTAGAAGAATGTTGCGATAATATTAATAGATCGTGTGAAAGAATTGGTCTGCAAATTAATGAAACAAAGACAAAATATTTAAAATTATCAAGATCAAATGCTAGAAGAAACTTGCAACCAGTGAAAATCGGAGAATATATAATAGAAAGCGTCAGCTGTTTCAGCTATTTGGGTATACAGGTGAACAACCAAAACGACATGCACAGCAGTATACAAACCAGAATCCAAGCAGGTAATTAATGTTTTTATGCTTACAAAAATTTATTTAAATAGAATCTGCTAACAAGAACCTGTAAGATGAAAATGTACAAGACACTAATAAAGACCAGTGGTAACATACGGATCGGAAATTTGGACGATGACACAAGCTGATATAAATAAGTTGAAGATATTTGAGCGTAAAATATTAAGAAAAATATATGGCCCAAGTTTAGACTTAAACGGAATTTATACCATAAGATCAAATGCAGACCTTTTAGAGTTAATTGATGGAGAGGACATAAGTCGATTCATAAAGTGACGTCACGACTTCTATTTTGACACCAAATAGTACATGGCTTAAGAATAAAATTTATATCCACCAACTGTCATTTTACCCCAGCGTCACAGTCACATGTTGGAACACGAATTCTAGCCTCTTAAGCCTTCTATATTATTTAGTTCGTTATATATAGATATATAAAATATCACCGTAAATTATATCCATAAATAATCTATATATATATACAATATTTTATATATATGTTTTTATAGATATATATAGGTATATATATTTTTTTTTTTTTACTTAATGCGCTCTACAAATATTTCGTTTTGGCATATTATTTGAAACACATGTCAAAATTATAGAAAGAAAAAATTGCTCGATGCTATTATAAAGAATGTGCCAGTGCCGGGTAGCTAGTGCATGCGAGACAAAGCCAACTGAATGTTTTAAAAAAAATGTCAACAAAAAACTTGTTATTTTGAAAACAGGTTTTTTAAATCGTTTTGCCTGAGAGATAATTTTAGCTGAGAAGAATTTTCTGAGAAAGAAAGTTTCTACAGGCTAAAAAGAATATAAATTATATTCTTTTTTCTTTTTTGTCGCGATTTATTTACAATTTACGATGGCTGCCAATTTGTAGCTTCTATTTACGATAAAGCTTCAGTTGACAGAAATGTTAGTCTCTATAGTGTAGCACTCACTCCAGTGTAATTTTTCTATGCGGTTTTTTTTTCTCTTTCTATAGGGATTAAAAAGACTGAAAACTAGCTTGTAGGCAAGCGAGTGTCATAATAGCATGAGAATTCTCTTTCGTGGCAATAAATAGCAAGCAATATTTTTGCTCTTTCGCACCTCATAGAAAGAAAAGGAAAAAATATGGAATGTCAGAATTAAAGTGCTATAAATAGACAATGTAAATGCGCTCTAAGAACAGAAATATTTTTTTTTTAATTGTTAGTTGGCGGTGATGCCGATTTTATATAATTTCTCATATATGAAGCTACAAATTGGCAGCCAACTACGGCTTTATCGTAAATTAATGTAATGATTATATCCATAAATAATGTTTCATTATAGTTTTTCAAATTTATATTCAAATGTTTAAATATTTTTTATTTTTTGAAAATTATTGAAAAATTAACTTAAGAAAATTAGTTAATATAAATTAAAAATTTATAGGTACTCTGCTGACTGTTGCACGAAATGCATAAAACGATATTTGCTCGAAAATCAAACATTTGCTCGAAAAGAATTAACGGAAAAAATTCGATTATCTTGGAAATTTTTTTGGTTAATTTTTTAATACTTCAATAAACAGTACTCTTAGGTAAAATTAATGTGAAAAGAAGTAGAAGAAGACAAAGAACATCTTGGTTCAAAAATTTAATTGAATGGTGCGGCACTAACTTTTCTGAGCTCATTAATATTTCGAGATCCAGAGAAAGGATGAAAATGATGATAACCAACATCCATAATGGATTAGAACCTTAAGAAGAAGAATATCTACTTATTATTTAAAATCAATGGTATTATACAGAACAGAGCATATGGCTCAGCAACACCCTCGACAGCAATCCCTAATCTTTTGCCAAGTTTCCGTAAAAGACAGTGGCGGCCAGTGCCGACCATTACGTCATTCAAACACCATCTAGTGGCCGAAAAATGCATTACAATTTTATTAAAAAATACATATTTTTGCCATTTTCTACTTAACGGTAAATTATAGGATCCCAATCCACTTAACGCTTACCGTTATGAAAATAAAAGTAAAATATTTACTACACCTCTATATCTAGTAATTTACAGTTTTAGACGACTTCTTAAAAAAATAATTAATTAATTTTGTTTCAGAATACATATATAGGGAATTTCATTAGCTACAATTTAAAAGAAAATTGGGATCCTACAATTTACGGTTAAGGAGAAAATGGCAAAAATATGATTTTTTAAAAATTTGTAATGCATTTTTCGGCTGCTAGATGGCGTTTGCAGGTAAAATGACGTCATTATTCGGAGTCCTGACGTCATAAATTACCATTATGTATTGCCGTCATCTTAAAAGCTCGGGCCCATTATTCGGAAGTACAGCGAAGAGTTTTAGAAATTCCTTTTCAAATATAAAGATAACATAATAGTATAATAGTAAATTCTTAAATTTTGTATTAATTGAATTTTCAAGGAAAAATGCAAAAACATTGTCGATATTTTACTTATTTTTTACTTAAACTAGATTATTAAAATAAACTAAAATAAAAAATGTACATATTTACTCAATATAAACGTGGAATTCTAAAATTTATTTTTAAAATTTTAGTACCCTTAATTAAAAGCAAAATTTTTGAAAAAAAAAAATTTTTGTATAAGTTTCTTAGTAACTAAATAAGTTTTTAAAATTTCTTATTTAAGTTTAGTATTGTGGTCGAGTGAAATGAAATTTTCATACAAATTTGACATCGTGAAATCAGAAATGAAAAATTTCGCTCAAGTAGTACTGAGCTTTGCGTGAAAAAATCGTACAAAATAATGAATTTTGTTTTTATAAACAGATGGCGCGCAAAAGTCTCCCGATTATTTTTCATGTGAAATAATGTTCAGGACATTATTTCACGATGAAATTTTGAAAGTTTAATTTTTTTTCTGGTTTCCTTCTATCAAAAATTTTAATAGCTGTCGTTAAAAGGTCAGTATAAAATTCTAAATTATATATTTAATGTAAAAAATAAAATAAAAAGTACAGTTAAAATGGAAAATCAATCAGAAGAGTATAATCAATTTGAATTTATAGAATTTTTCACAACTTTTTCACGGGTATTTCACAGGAGAGTTTGTAGAGCATTGGAGATCGCGTTAAAATTTCATTTCACTCGACCACAATACTAAGCTTAAGTTTGTAAGGACCTCAAAATATGCACGATAAATAAATAAATATAGATATAAATAAACAATTAAATATATACCGGCAAGGTAATTAAAAATAAACAAAATACAAGACCGATTTAGAATTATCATCACAGATAGAATGAACAAAAAAAGGAGTTAATGTATACTGCCATGACAATTCTTTTTCAGCATTAAAATAGAGAATTTGATTGACTTTCAGTCTTCCATATGTTAGGGTACATGGTATATATAACATAATTGTACATAAACATTTTAATCATAGTTTGTGATTACAATAAAAATAAAACATTTGCCGCGTTCAGAACTATCTAGCGCATATAGCGATGCAAATAGCCATATTTATTGTACAGAGCAGCAAAAACTAAATAGCCGTTCGGTAATAAATTTCGTTACATATCCCTCACCCACTTATTCAATATTCCTGTCAAAAAATTTTGCGATGCTACACAGAAAAAAATGAAGTGGATTTTTCAAACACTCTTCAGTGTTTGAAAAACTTTTTATGATTTTACTACTTTGTTCTATGATTTATTTAAATTTTCATTGAAACGTAAAAAACAAATAGTCAAATCAATAAAATTTTAGATAAACCAGTAACATATTTTATTAGACCAACTTTTAAACACAAATTTCAATGATTTATACACTTTTTAGTTGACCAATTTTTTCTGTGTATATTTAGTATAAAAAATTTCCGCTAGAAAATTTCTGGATGAGCCCAGCAAAACATGTCTTAGTTAGATGACACACTCATGAATCACCAAAGACATGTTTTTAAGAGAGACCCAAGACCGACTGCTGACATCGCCATGCAAATGTCACATCAACTCGTTTTGCATGACATGTCTCGTATATGACGATAATCTTGCGGGAAAAAAGTTCTATTGTATATATATATATTAAAAACACCTTTTTTATTTGAAAACAAATTATACATCTAAAACTAAAGAACATATAGAGCAAATATAGACTAGAAACTATTTTATTTCGAAGAATATTGTATACCTATCTCTTTCTTCCTAAAGTATTTTAAATTACCGAAGACGAACTAGGGACATATCTTGGTCTCTCTGGAAAGACAAAGCATTTTTTTCCTAATTTCCGAAAGCTATAATGGAATAGCGGTGGTCCGCTATAATAAAATAGTGGAATGTAATAAAAACTCAATAACAGACATACATTTCTAATTATGAAATATATGCTCTTATACCAAGATCTCTCGGATTTCAGTAGGATGAAGAGACTTCATTGGGCAGACCACGTGCAGCGTATGTCACGAGCAAAGGGCGGACCGGAAGGCAGAAGACCAGTCGGTAAACCAAGATCGAGATAGTCGGATGCGGTTACCGGAGATGCTTAGCAACATCTTGTAGGTGCAAAATTCGAAAACCAGCTGCGATGAATACATATGTTTGGAAGAAGCATATTGGCGAAGCTATGGCCCGATTAATTCGGATTTAGAAAATTTAGAAAAAAGCGCTTGAACAATAAAATAATAATTGAAAAGAAAAACCATATCATCGGATATTATTTAAAACATTAATAGAATTAAATAATGAATGTTTTGACTAGATTACAATTAAATATACAACAAACCTAAAAATTGCACAATTTCAAAGCATATTTAAACTTTGAATGCCAAAAATAAATGTAATATTAAAATATCAAACATGTACAATGCCGCGGTGCATGAGGACGTGGCGAGTTCAATTCCCGGCTAATGCATCGATGTCGTTCTAACTTGTCTCAGCTTTAAATTAGTATCGGAAATATAGAGTAATGTAAATTTTAAGACTGGGAAAAATGCCATAGCGGTCGAGTCTAATTGCTGACAACAGTTGACTCACTACAAAGCCATTATCTTGTTGCAATAAATAGTTTCTCTACTTTACAGAGAAATTTATGGTGTGGAATCCATATAAAATTAATATGTCCTAAATTGCAATGGAATGTCGGGAAAACCTCTAAAGAGATAGGTCTACTAGCCCCACATTGGGCTGTTGTGCCAAAAAAATGGAAAAGAAAATATCAAATAGTACTTCAACAGCGCAAAGATAAGAAAACTTTTCTTGAAATATGTTCAGCAAAGAAGAAATTTACAAGTTTACTTTGTTCAAAAAGTCTATTTCATAAACCAATATGAAATATCAATATTTAAGTTCATTGACCTGTTTGTGAGTCTTGCCAATATTTATATTAATGTAGGCATATTAAAAATATTTCATATTTTTTAAGGGTTGTTTTAATATTTTCATATTATGTTATATTGTATCTTTTTTCTATATTTAAATCTGTCATTTAAATATCCTTGAAAAAGGATATTTAAATATTAAATTCTGCTATCATAAACGGAAATATTTTCATAGTGAAATTGTACACATAATTATGATTAAAAAAAAGAGGAAAATAATTGGAACATTTTGATCATAAAATTACAAAGCTTTACGAAAGAAAGAAAAATAAATATGTATACAATACACATAATATGTTTATACAGATGTACATATATACATAATATTGTTTAGTTATGCTTTGCTTATTCGTAAAAAAATTGGAACAAAAGCTTCCACAAACACACACTGATACATAAAAAAATATACATTAACACTGATAATCCTTTTGATGAATGCATAAAACAAAAAATTTTATCCGGCCACAAATTTTTTATTTCTACAAAAATGCACTTTTAATTTTCACTTTATTTATAATTTTCTTTACCATTTTCTTACATTTTTCTTTATATCGTTTTTTTTTGTCGTCTCGCGCAGAGAATGGTTTTATATGAATTTCTTATACTGCCATAATATTTGTTGAGCAGGAGAAAAATAATAATAATATACTTTTTATGTTTATAATTTTTATACAGTCTGAAATTTTTATTTTTTTTTTATTCTCCCCGAAAATTAATTTTTTCATCCAAGGAATTTTTTCGTTTTTAAATTATTTTTTAATGTTTCTATTTCCATATTTTCTATTCTTTGTATATTTTATATATACCATTAATTATTTATTTAAAAAAAGTTAAAACGAACTATATTTTAAAACACGATAAATATTAAACTTTCCCGACATTTTCGTTTAAAATTTGGGCCGCTAACATCTCTTCACGCTAAGTTCAAAAATACACATTTCATCATTTATAATATTTTTTTTAACAATATTATTGGAATTTGGCATATAGAAGAAAACTAGAAAAACATGCATAATTTAAAATTTAATCACAGATATACATATATATATATATATATATATATATATATATAGATAAATATAGATTCCTATATATATATATACATATATATATATATATATATATATATATATATATATATATATATATATATATATATATATGTATATATACATATATATATATGGATTATATTCACACAGAAACACAAATACACTTATAAAAAATCTAGGAAAAAAATATGATATCGAAATTTTCCTGTTCTTGTGAATCAATTTAAATTTATGGTATATAATTGGTTGTTCATAATTGTGAATTATTTCTTATCATATTATAGATTTTTATTATTATTATATTAAATCTAAATTTTATGAAATTTTTATCCTTTTTATATATATATGTATAATATACATATAATGATTATATTATATTATTAATTTAAAAAAAAACACGTTTTACCCTGTACAATTAGAGGTACAAACACAGTTGGCGGCCTTGTTTAAACTGATATACAAATTACAAAAGTATAACGAAGGTCCTGGGAAAGAAGCTTTCAGGATAACGTTAAAAATACCAGCATAATTTACATGACATAATATATATTTTCTATAATTTTACTGGTCCTATAGAATGGATAGGAAATTTTCATTACTTTTTTTTATTCTTAGAGTATACGTTTTCTTATTTAGAAAATTTATTCAGTATTATTTTTGCATAACTTATTTAGCATTATTCGGAAATTTCATTCAGCAAAGGAGTATATTTTTAGCAGTTTAGCAATAAGCTTTATCTCTAAGAAGAAACACCCCCAAAGAGTGTTTTGTAAAAACTTTTACTTCAAAAAGCTTTTAAATTGTAAAACATATGATTGAGAGTTAAATGATATACTATATTTAAAATTTCAGTTGTATGTTGTATGTATCTTTGGATGGTAAGTTCGTTTGTGTTAATTGTAGAAGTGAGTAATTAAAATGATATTACGATGAACATTTACAATGATGTGTTTCTTTCAAATGCTGTCTTTAATTCTTTAATCGTTATTTTATATTTTTCTTCTGAGTAATTTATTAATATTGTCTAATTCTACTGACAGACATATAATATTGGATATTATAATATTATCTATAATCTATAATCTATATCATAATAATATTTAGGACTCCTGAAACACTGAGATAGTGACAAAACGAAGCATAAAAAAATACCCCCGGGCCTAGACCTACCAATTTAGTACCTACTAATTTTATATGGATTCCAAACCATAAATTCTTCTGTAGCGGCGAGAAACTATTTATTGCAACAAGCAAATGGCATTGTAGTGTGTCAATTGTTGTCAGCAATTGGACTCTATCGTTAGCATTTTTCCCAGTCTTAAAATTTACATTGCTTTATATTTTATTACCGGTACTCAATTAAAGCTGAGTCAACTTAGATCTTAGAACGACATCGATGGCTCAGCCGGGAATTGAACTCACGTACCGCGACATACACTACACTCTCTAAGCTCTTTTAAAAAAAAAAAAATCAATGATCTGTGACTGTCTTAAATGCACAAAACAACAAAACAAAATAACAAAAAACTTTTTACAAAGTATGGCATGCAGGTTAGCGAAACTGCAATAGTTTGGACACTGTCTTTATAACGTGAATTGATGAAAGGTTTCTTTCAAATCGTTCAACACGCGATGTGTTTGATTGGTATATCTCTTCATCTTATGGAACACATGCCGAAATTCCTCAGGGTTTCATCCTATAACCAACTTTCCTTTTGTTATTTGTTTACTATCTTCATTCTTTCATCCAAGAATAACCATTTTTATAGTTTTTAGATAAATTTATAATTGATAAGTGAGGGAGATTTCAATTCTCTATGTGTAACACTTATCATTTAAGGTTATCAAAAATATATAGTTTGACAAATTAAAATAATATTTATAAAGTAAATGACTACAAAATAAAATTATGAAATTGAAAATTATTATTGGATCTATATGTGATTATTACAAGGTTAACATATAAATGTATTACATATAATTCATACAAATTAATTATAAATATATTTTTAACATTTCTATACTACTTAATAATTATGTTATACAAATTAAATTAATAATTACTCTTCAATAATTTTATTAATGTCTTTAATTTAATTTATATTTAATTTATCAGCATTATTATTATACATATTTAGCATTATTATTTTTAACACTTTGTTCATGGTATGTATAAAAAATTCATGGTATATGTATAAATCATTATTATTATATTTTTTCATTATGTTACGCTCATATTTTTAATTATTCTTATAGCATAAAATATGAAACTTTTATGATTCTATTTATTAAAGAAATGAATTTTATTAAATATACTGAAAGTATTTTCTTTAAAACAACAATCGATGTTTATATTATTTTGAGATTATGTTATCCAAATCTAATAAAAATTCTGAACAAATTAAGTACATATGCTACATCCAAAGTTATTCTCTAAATAAAACAATTTCTAAACTTCCGATTACCAACGTCGACCATTAATATGGAACTGTATATACATCATATTACCAGAAACTTATGCTTGTAAGTTTCTGGTAATATGACGTATTTACAGTTCCATATAGCGTTTTAACGCATGCCTCAATGGCGTTTTAACGCATGCTTCGTTTTAGACATTTTTCCGCAAAGAGCGAATAGCGAAGCACGCGTCAAAGCGACATTGGGGTTTCTATATTATGTAAATGGACGGATATGGTCATAACTTTTGAAATACAGTATCTCTTCAATATTATAAGATTTTGATTTAATAATGATTTACATATATTTAATTTTTAACTTTGATTTTTAAGTAATTTTAAAAAATCTTTTCATGTGAAAAGGTTGGGGCCACTAATCGCAAGTTTACGCGAATTGTTTTGCACTTTCCGTTTCCGTGCATGGCATATAGAAGGTTAACTTGGTAAATCATCAGTTATATAATATTAATCAACTATAGAAGTAGAATATATGAAATTTAATTAATTATTTAATGAACTTTTACTGAAATTTTATATTTTTTCCCATTTAATAATTTTTTTTATAAAATACAAATTATATGATCACTTTATAATTTTAAACTATTTTGTAGTAACCGTTGGCACACTCGCGACCACTATAGCCATCCTGTTGTGTTTAAGAAACGAATTATTTCCGTAGATTAAGTGGTCAATGTCGTTAAATAAGAAACTACCGAGTGTCTGAATTCTGGACCTGGCTATGCAAAGTATGCTATAGTTTCTTTTTTAACTTGTTTATTTGTACGATACGAAGGATTAAGTGACATACCAAGCCTGGTCGCATGCCGTGACTATTTAAAAAAAACTGAAACTCTTTAAATTTATTCTTAGCAGTGCTATCTCGCGTATGCATAATTATTACTAATAATTATTATTCTTAAATCTTACGTTAATTAATTAATAAGTCAATTCGAAGTAATTCTTTTAATCAGGAAAAGGTATAAGTCATTATTAATCTTTGAAAAAAGTTACTTTATTCATATCTGTGCAGTAAATTTTAGTTACTTTTTGACCGAGTTAAGTTGTTATTATTCTAAATCTTTTATTCTTATAATAATAATTTTATGAAACTTAAAAAAAGATAGTGTTTTATTTGGATCTTATTCAAAGACTCACAATATAGTTATAGTTATTCATTAATCCTGACACAAAATTTCAGAAGTGTGTGGTTATTTTCAATAAATATCGCGCGGAAAATTTCAGAAGCGGAATTTAGTTTTATTTTTTCGAATTATTATTAGAAATAAATTTTGTATATGATATATTAAGAAATAAAAATGTGATATAAGAAATTATAATTATTACAATATTAAATCTGATGGGCGAATATTATTTGTAACTGAAATTTACCGTAATAAATTTAATACTTATTTAATTTAACTATATTAACTTAACTAGATGTCTAGACACTTAATTTCCACATTAAATTTATTTACCTTCTGGCATACTGTTGTGCTTCTCCCAAGACTAATTTTCGTTTTAATATTGTGTATATACTATAATGTAATACAGTAATACCAAAAATTATGTATAACTAGATGGATGTTTTCATATATCTGGCTATATATGAAAATTCAATTTCTATATTATAAATTGTAGTACCCCATTCACTCAAATTATTATTTTTACTCAAATTCTATTGAGTTATTTATGACCAATGACTTAAAAACCAACAATCAACGTGCGTTTATTTTCGTTAGAGAATTTTTTTTATTTTCAAAGCAATATTCATTTCATATAAAAAAACGTTTTTTTTTGTTTTTTTCTTCGCACATGTGATTGTATTGTATAATCTTATAAATAGTTTTGTTGGTATTCGCACATTTGAAAATTTTCTAATTCATAAATAAATTCTAATTTTCAATTTTTAGTTAAAGGAAATATAGTTTCTTCTATATTTGAAGTATAGTACAGGCGTTTGGGTATTTTTGGTAATATCGATTAAAAAATGCATGGAATATTTCCTGATTATACAATATATTTAACAAATCAATAAATTAATAATATTTTCTGATTATACAATATTATATTCATAAATTTTAGAACTATATTTTAAAATTTGGTTAGCTTTAATTTAGTTTGAAAAAATGTGAATTGAAATGAAAAATGTATTAATTCAATTTAGAAAAGATTAATATATTTCTAAACATGTTTAATTCCCTTTAAAAACTACTAATAATCATGCACTATTCCTGCATGCATTTGTTTAATCGATATTACCAAAAATACCCAAACGCCTGTACTATACTTCAAATATAGAAGAAACTATATTTCCTTTAACTAAAAATTGAAAATTAGAATTTATTTATGAATTAGAAAATTTTCAAATGTGCGAATACCAACAAAACTATTTATAAGATTATACAATACAATCACATGTGCGAAGAAAAAAACAAAAAAAAACGTTTTTTTATATGAAATGAATATTGCTTTGAAAATAAAAAAAATTCTCTAACGAAAATAAACGCACGTTGATTGTTGGTTTTTAAGTCATTGGTCATAAATAACTCAATAGAATTTGAGTAAAAATAATAATTTGAGTGAATGGGGTACTACAATTTATAATATAGAAATTGAATTTTCATATATAGCCAGATATATGAAAACATCCATCTAGTTATACATAATTTTTGGTAATACTTTATACTTTAGTTAGATAATGAACAAAAATTAATAAATTGAAATAACATTTGAAAATAAACTCAATATAACATTGTATGTATATGTATAGCTTGCAAACTTATAAGACAATTTTCGTCACGCATAAATGAGTTATTGTGGGTAAGAGATGAAAATTACATTCGTAGAGTAGACTAGTACTAGGATATAATATCTTTTTTTTTGTTATTGCTATAATACATAATATCATACAGATGTTATGTTATAAGTATACTGTATCATTCCAAAAATCAATTACCTTTTACTAAAAATGTACTTATCAATTAATGATTAATCAATTAAAAATGTACTTATATCCTTCTTATATTATATTTATATGTTATTACAACAAATTTAGTCAATTTCACATTGTCTATACAAAATAATCAAGATATCGTCAATTTCCATAGCCAATTAAATCCTAGTCAAAGATTAATGTGAATTATATACTTTTGCCGACTCATAAATATCATAAATTTAAGATGAAATATTTAACACATATTTGTATATCCTTAAAATATATTAAGTGCAGACAATTTTAAATTTCTATATCTTAAGTAATAATATTGAACATACATACCTATATGTTTTAAAGCCAATAAAATTAACTGCATCGTGTGAAAGTAAAAGTAAACTCAATAATCATCCCTGTTAGGCCTCATTTTGAAGTTTGAATAATAAATTAACAATTCATCAGACATATCGATATTATGTAGCCTTTATTTTAAAAAGAGTGTTATAGTTTATAACTTACAAAAAGGCATTTTGGCAACATATTGATATAATAAATTTCTTAATATTTTGTTCACCATTGTATGTTGTACATAATATGTCTGAGTCAAAAAATCTGCATTGGTTGGTAATAAATTTGTTTCCAACATTTAACCAATATTTACATTTGCGCAATTAAATTGCGGTATATATAACTGTCCAAAAAAATATATTTAAAATTCGTTATTGACCATATAATAGTTGAATTTGGAATAACCTTACTTCGTTTTATGATTTTTTAACAAAGTTTTTTCTGATAGTTCCTCGTAATTCCTTGTGAAAAAAATATAATAAAGAGTAATAATAATTTATAAGTGTAGTGTGTATGATGACGTTATTTCAATTCCCGGCCAAGCATCGATGTCGATATCGTTCTAAGTTGACTCAGCTTTAAAAGAATAGTATGGTAATAAAATATAAAGCTATCTAAATTTAAGAATGGGAAAAATTCTAGTCTAATTGCTGACAATAATTCCACTACAAAGCCATTAGCTTGTTACAATCAACGAGCTATATATTATAGAAGCCTAAACAGGTTATGTTTTCATATAAATGATTGGTCCCAACATCTGACAGTGACGCTGGGGTAAAATGACAGTTGGCGGATATAAATTTAATAATTAAGCCATGTACTATTTGGTGTAAAAATAGAAGTCGTGACGTCACTCGTTATTCTCAAATTTTTTATTGCATAATTTATCATTTTTATTGCATAATTTATTTATTTATTTATAATTTAAAATTAATTATAATTTAAATAATATTTAATTTTTTCGTAGAAAGCAATAAAAAATTTGAGAATAACGAGTGACGTCACGACTTCTATTCTTACACCAAATAGTACATGGCTTAATTATTAAATTTATATTATATTATAGTGATTTTTACGCTGCGGTGGGAAAATTTAGCACGCTGAGTAGCGATTCCAAGTGCTTGCGGGTTGCAGGTTCGAAAATGGGAAATTTGTTATTTTTATCAGACAAAACTAGTGGCGGGAATACTAGTGTCCTATTTAATATAGTCAGAAAGATCTCGCCATACAAAAATTAATATTTATATGAATTTTTGTATGACGATTTTTTTGTATAACGATTAATTTTTGTATGACGATTAATATTTATATGATTTTTTTGTTTTTTATGTTATGCAAATTTTACATTATATATTAATATTAATAATATTTTTGTTTTTTCAATAGTATATTATTTATTAGCTTTATAAAAATAAAATTTTTGTGTACGAACATAACTTTTTTTAAATTACATTTCTTAGGTTTAGGTATGATATGAATTCTTCAAATATAGAAAGATGATAATATTAACCTGTTAATAAGTTTTGCATACATTGTAGTATATTTGGATAATAGAATTAGGCTGATTCGCTATTGGTTTTATGGCTTCATAATCAAATAATAGTGTGTTAGGATTCGTTCTGCAAGCTTCGAAAATAATTGACAAACCACATGGATTCATATTAAATGGACTTGCAGATGATGTATCTAGTTGGATGTGTATATGTTCCTGCAAAGCTGGGGTTGGAGGCAACTGTAAGCATATTGCTGCTTGCTTAATATATATTTTCGGTGAGTTAAATAATTTTAATAATATAAGACAGTTTAATAATATACTCTATTTCTTTTTTAATTTTTAGTAATCCATTTTTGAATCCTATAACTTATACGGAATTAAAACAAAAATGGGGCAAAGTTGGTGGAACCATTGCCTCTGAATATAATGCTGTTGAGATTACATATTAGTCAAAATTTAATATATAGAAAATTTAAATACCTATATATAATAATTCAATTATGATAAGTACCTGAAATATACTTATGACTCTAAGCAATATGAGTAATCATTAATTCATTTGAAAACAACACGGAAAAAAAATATTTTTTATTCTTTATATTTATATATTTATTTTCACCAGGGATTTTTTTTAAATTTAATTTAATTTTGAAACCCTTGAAAAATAATGAGAATAATATACATTAAATCTTTAAAAGTTATAATGAATAAAATTGGCAAAATGAAGCCACCAAATATGGACAATATCATTAGAAGTTGCAAAAAAGAAATACGGCGAATTATATTTATTATTTGAATTTGGCTTAACCATTTCTCCTAATCCTATACTAATTCAAACCAAAGAAAATTTTTAATTTTGCAATAATACAAATTACATTATGCATACTTTTTTTATAAATATTTTCTGCAGATTTTGTTAATTATATATTTATGTATATCATAAAATATATATCATAAAAAAAATCATGTGGGGTATCAAATGAAAGGTCTTGAAGAGTACATCTCGTTGGGCAGTTGGTGGGGCACTTTGATTCAATAGCGGCCCAAAACAAAACCTGTGCCATGTGGGGGCCATCGGTAACATGTGGAAGTCCAAATCGTGGGCCATGAGGAGGTCCAACAAATCCATTCCAACTTGTCAAAGTATTTCAAACTTAAGGTCACCGCGGTAAATTCCTTTAAAATAAATTAACGGTTAAGTATATTTTTTAGTCGTACAAAGAAATAAATATTTGATAAATAAAAATAAGTTTTTTAAACATACTTTCCCAAAGTAATATTCAATTAAAAAGTAATAAACAAGCAAATAATACAACATCAATATACTTTCCTGTGGAGCTTCAGTAACGGTCAACAATAATAGTAAGAGAAAGTAGACCTTTTCAGAATTAATGGCATTGATAAGGAGGTCTACTTACCCTTACTTGACCGTTACTCAATCTCCACATGAAAGTATCTTGATGTGGTATTATTTGCTGGTTTTAAGTTTGCTCTATATGTTTTATTGTTTTCATAAATTATGTGCGATTGTTAATGCATTGGATTTTCGTGGTACTCTAATCTACTTTGGGCACTCAAAACTTTGCCCACTCATCGCTAAACTGATTTATACGACGTCGTCATTTTGCTTTTGATTTTCGACCTCCGTATTGTATTCGCTGAACGCTGCTTCTCATCTTTTTAATTTGAATATTTTTATTTTTATGTATATATAACTAATAAGTGAAGATGATATATTTGTGTGACGATGTTGACTCTGTTTCAAAATTTGTAATATCAGTATGTTGTGGTCGCTTATTGTATTTTTGTGTAGGATAAGTATATAATTAAAATCCGAAATGACGAGATATGTTATAGTTCATGTTCGTTCCATAACTCTTCTAATGTCCGATTTAAATTTGGTAATTTACTTGGTAGAGATTTTACACTATAAAATGCATTTTCAATTGAAGTATCTTTTTGCTCTTTCGCACTTACAACTCCACTGGATAGGTCTATGTCAACTTCCCTAAATAGAAATATGGTTGACTATGAGATTAAGAGAGTAAAAAGTATGCAAAAGTAGTTCAAAAAATTTGTGGGACAGCGCATCACTTTACTAATTGCTGAATGTCATCTGATGTTCTGATGATTTTTATATTCAAATCGTCAGTTTCCTTCCGTTAAAAAAATCTTCCGCCTCTAGTTCAAATCTCTATAATCCACAATTTCAAGCTTTTATACTCTTAATTATAATAACCTTATTAAGGGTGGATTTGAATAAGATAAATAATTCCTTAGATAATAGAATATAAGGATAGGCTATGGTAGAGATTTTACACTATAAAATGCATTTTCAATTGAAGTATCTTTTTGCTCTTTCGCACTTACAACTCCACTGGATAGGTCTATGTCAACTTCCCTAAATAGAAATATGGTTGACTATGAGATTAAGAGAGTAAAAAGTATGCAAAAGTAGTTCAAAAAATTTGTGGGACAGCGCATCCATATATTATATTAAAAAAGCTAAAAAAAATTCTGTCAATTAACAAAATAAAGTGTTTTTCAATGTTGTAATTAGTGTCATAAGATACAAGTTAAGCTTTATGATTAAGCAAAAAAACAAATATTTGAATTATACAACCCAATTAGGTAAATTCGTTTTGAATAATATAGAATTGTCGCAAAACTGATACAAATAATTAATTAATAATATTTACATATATGTACATATAGTCAATAATATTTAAAATAAAAGCTTTCAAGAAGAATTTCAAATATTCTATTAAAAATGGAGACCCACAAGAAAATCTTCCATACATTTAAATATTATTGTATTATGATATTATAAACAGAAGTAAAATAAAGTTACGAATTGTATGCCTTAATTACACAACTTTGGTAATAAAAATATAATACGGTACGTAAACTTATTAATGAGAAAACTTTTAATGAATAAGAAGTATTTAATATATGAATGAACTTCTTATTTTTAAAAGGTTAATTAGTTGATTTCGAAAAGATGGAGACATTTAAGGTAGACTATGAGTAATATAAATTTTATTTCTACCCAGAAAAAAATGAAGTGGATTTTTCAAACACTCTTTAGTGTTTGAAAAACTTTTTATGATTTTACTACTTTTTTCTATGATTTATTTAAATTTTCATTGAAACGTAAACAACAAAAATTCAAATATTAAATTTAATATAAAAATTAACAAATTCGGCGCAGGGAAATAAACCCCATGGAAATAACGCCTACAATAAAAAAATGAAAAAAGGCCAAAAAAATCTCCATACAAATTTGGGCAATATTTCACAATGAAATGTTGGGCCATATTTCATTTTTTGTGGGTAATATTTCATTTATTTTATTGGGCTTTACTTCATAATTATGGCCTATATTTCATTATTTGTGGGCGAAATTCCATTTCGCTTAAATTAATAAAATTATCGCTAGATGATTTTAAATCCTTCAACGCCGCTGGAGGTGATTGAAGCTTTCAATAGGGAAAACATTATTTGGATGACTTTTATCAAAAGAAATAAATTCACCATATCCTTCACCATAAGGTATTCAAGCAGAAAAATTTTCATATTGCATCTTCATATCGCCAAGTTCGATAAATTTAATTAAATGAAATATTGCTCCACTTAATAGGAACTATTTGGTAGATGGTACTTTTAAAATAGTATACCTATATATAGATGTTTTAATCAGCTATTGATTATATATGTAGAGTATTTAAATGAGAAAGGATTATTAATTAACATTAATATTATATACAGTCCAATGCGATAGGAGGCCGTGCCGTCAAGCGCGGGAACTGCGCCGCTGCGGCCGCGCATGAACCGAGCACGGCGGCCGCGCGGGGTTCGTGCCTCGCCGCCACGCGCATCATCGCGCGCGTCACGTTGGTTGACCCTAGTTGCTTATAGAATTACCTGGTAGTTTCCTATATATAGAGTTACCTATAGTGCGTATATATTTATTTATAAATTCTATAATATTTATTTATAAAATTTCTATAATAAATATTTCTGTATTCTTTATTTATTTATACTTATTTATAAAAAAATAACATTATTATTATATATATAATACGAGTATGTAAATATAATGGATGACGTGTCTGTAGCGCTATTGACACATACACCATAGTGGTTTTATGATTATGGCCCACCAGTATAATACTAAAGCCATAATGGCCCATCAGCAATAGTTCATGATATATATATATATATATATGTATATATGGCCTGCATATGCCCAGACACAGCACCAATTTTTTTTTTTTTTGGTTTTCAGTATGGATATGTAAAATTAAATTTTTTTATTTTTTTCATTTCTTGTTTTTGGCCGATATTTCAAATATCGCGCACAGTTTTTTGCCTTTTTTCATTTTTTCGTAGGCGTTATTTCCCTGCGCCGAATTTTCGATTGCAAAAAGACGAAATTAATTTTAAAAAATGACTTATTTGGCTTGTCATTTATGTACAAATTTCTTTTTAGGTCTTTTTTTCCGTCCGTCTGTCATCCAATGTTAACAATAGAAACCAGTTATTTCATATACATGTACTCTGAAATTTATGATAGACTGATAGAAAATATGTATTATTAAAAAACCAGACGTAATTGATAAGAATTTAAAATTCGGTCGGTAGTTAGGGCTATTGACATTTCCCTACATAATCTATTTTTATAGCTAACCGAAATCCATTCTTCATATCAGTTTCATATTGTAGGTAACCAAAATATAAATTTTTAGCTGCGTCTGTAAATATAAAATTATTAATGATTAGTACAATTATTGAAAAAATTATAAAATGCTCATAACCAAAAACAAAAATTTGTTAAAAAAAATTATTTTTTTTATTGGAAATATTTGTTTAGAGCCGTCTCAATTAATACTTAATAATATTTCATTGGATTAAATATTTTTGAAAAATTTGGATGGTGAAGACTTTCCAATTAATTACTTTAAATACTGAATCTGTAATAAAATTAATTGTAAGCATTATAATTCATATTTTAATAATGCAAAATCTTACTAATTCATCTACCTACACCAAGGTTTTTAATATTTTTATCAAATTTTTCCAATTTGCGAATACTTTTGAAAGGGATTTTATGCCGCGATTTTGCATTTTATGCCGCGACTGTGTAAAAATGTTTGCAGGAATTTTTTGTAAAAAAAAAATTGGTATGTGCTCAGTTTCTGTGATATGACTTTAGACATAATGTCCATTTTTTGGCAACATGCGGCTGGATTTGCAATAACTTATTGGTAAAATATAAGTTAGCGATATTACATCAGATATAAATTTTATTTATCTATAAAAAAACAAAAACTAAATTATACTTACAACAATAAAAATGATCACACGGATTAAAATGTTTGTTAGGTAAAATAAACTACCTAATAGCCCTGTTTTTTTGTAGACGCGTATATTGTATTGTAAATTTTTCCATTGAAAACAACAATTTGACGGCAAAAAAATGAGAATTACAGTAGTTATTTATATATTGCAAATGAATTGTAATTGATAAATAGTTAATAATATGACATGTAGATGGCTCTGTTGTCAATATTTCGTTTCATTTCATTTCATTTATTTCAAATACATTGGACAAAAAAGGCATAGCTATGTTTTTTTTTACATTAAAAAATGGCAATTTATTAAAGAAAACAAGCAAGTTTTGTATTTCCCCAAACCGGCACGTTTTTTTTTGCGGCAACGAAGCGGCAGCGGCGCGAATTAAAAAATCGCGCGGAAATCGCACGAATATCGCATAGTAGGCCACACCGAAGTGGCGAAAATTCGCTCTTAAACTTCAAAATAAATATGTCATAACTTCAAAGAAAATCCAAAAAACATTTGTTACATCGAAGTTTGTTGTGGTTTTTTACAAAAATATTAATTAATAAAAGTTTAAAAAAATTGTTAATATTGTATTTAGTCGTATTATCGTATATAGTCGTAAATATATGGCCATGTCATCAGATGAAGATGAGGCACTTATATTTAATTAATTCAATATTTCTATTTTAATTTAAATTTACAGAAACGTAATTTTATACCTCAAAACGAAATTGTGACTACAGTACTAATGGATATTAATTTTAAAGATTTTTCTTTTATACAATTTATTATTATTAATGTTTAATTATAAATGTTGTATGTATATATATTAAGTATTCTCAAAATGTAATATTATTAAAAATATCCAAAATAAACAAAATATTATTAAAATATTGTGTAAAACAAATTGTGTAATATTGTGTAAAAAAAAAATAACTTTTAAAAACTCCCAGTAAATTTTTTAAAAACCCCAAGGAAAATGCTATATTTTAATTCCTAGAATCCTATTTGAAGAGCCCTAAATATCAGAATATGCATTATATAAACAATGTTAATGAAATTTTTCAAGTTAAATATTATTCTTTATTAAATTAAAAGTTTTTACAGCATTTTTATTATCAATAAATTTTCGTATATCTTCTAATGTTTTTATATTTGAATTTTTTTTTTTTATTTTGATACTAACAAACAACCATTTCAATATCAGAAAAACTTAGATTGTTTAGATTGTTTTCAATTGCATCTGAAAAATTAAATAAAATAATTTATATTTATAGTTAAAAAAATATTTCAAAATTACCTTGTGATAATTTTTGATTAGATATCGTGTTTAATGGTGGTTTTTTTAAAATCAATTTAATTCCAAATTTTCATCATCTGGATTAAATGATTGGAATAAATTTGAAGCACATTTTTCAGATGACGACCATGTATTATCTGTATCAGTGGGGCATATTGAGTTCGTTTCTTCCAAGTTTAATAGCTCTTGCTCATTAATTAATTGAGCTATTTTAATTTTTGTTATAATTTGCCTTTTTGTACAAAATTTTTTTATTGTTTTGGCATGGGCCAACATAAGGCATTCAATTTCATCATCACTTTGTGTTTTTTTTTTCTAAGTAATTCATTACTCTCCCTAGATTTGACAATGGTGATGGTGGACCTTTTTTCTTTCTTTTTCGCCCTGAAACAGATGATGCACATCTAGACGATTCATTACTATAGGCCTGTTTTTGTATTGGTGTTGATGAAGATCTCGGTATATTATTTATTAAAGTTCTACAGTTTCTGTTTCATTATTGAACGAACCTAAATAAATGATAACATACAAACTGTTAGAAGTTCAACATATTTATAATTAAATATTCATTCTTACATTCAGCAATATTTGGTGATGTGGCTTCTATTTCTATACTGCCGTCATCCACAATCAGGTAATTATTTTCAACTTCAGAATAGTTTTCAGCCGCAACTTCTAAATTAACATTGGAACTTGTTTTACCAAAACTTAAAAATGGTTTAAAAAATTCCATTTGGTTTGCCCATATCCACTACTTTCTTTCAGCTTGCCCAGTTTTAGTTTTTTGGCTTCTTAAATATTTTGAATAGGAGTCTCTTAAATTTTTCCATCTTTTCCGTAAATTATCACCTAAAAAAACAATACAATTACACAATAACACATTTTTTTAATACAATTATTACATAAAATATTTCATATTTACTTACTATTTTCAATCACTTCTCTCCCAATATCGTCCCATATTTTATCTTTTTTACGAATATTTTTATACTCTTTATTGGATAGATCATATAAAATTGGATATTTTTTTATTAGTTCAATCAATTTTTCCATTTTATCCAATTTATCCATTTTTATTTGAAAGAAAATCCAAAAAATATTTGTGTACATCGAAAAAAAAAAAATATTTCTGACATTTGGAGCGATTTTCACAAAAAAACGCAACTTGTCGCGTTTTTTTTGCGGAAAAAATTCGTATGAATATCTGCGGCAAAAAAAAACGGTGTAAAACCGCGCGGAAATCGCGTTGGTATGGGCACATTCATAAGCCGCCATGTAATTAAATTTTGCGGCAAAAAATCGCGCCGCAGCCGCAAAAAAAACGCGCCGGTTTGGGGAAGCCTATACCCGTCAACAGGGCTAATATTTTGTTATTTACAAAATATTTTACTAAATATTGAATGAACGAGTATTTATTATATATTAATTTTACACATGAAGATATATACACAAATTATATTATATTTTTCTATAGAATCACAAGTAATTAATTAAAATATGTAGTTATAAATATAAATATTGAAAAAAAAATCACTTCTTTATATATTCTAGACCTAGATAGCCTTTAAATTTTACTATTATCAAATCTCGCTTTTCACTTAATATTTATATACGTATATCTTTATCACTTAACATTCAAAATAAGAATGAGAAAGAATATTATTTTGTTTATGGAAATTTTTAAAATTTTAAGCTTACGGCATTTGCTAACACATGATTTTATGACTTCCGGAAGCCTTCCTGAGAAGCGCTTCTGCAATTCTGATTTACCCCTTCTACGGGAGCAATGGAATTATTTCTATTGCTGCTAGATCGCTTCCACAGGAAGGGCTTCTCAATTTTCCCGTTGGATATGTATGTGTTAAATGAAACAATATGTATGTTTGTATATGTATATGGTAAATTATTCAATTATGACTTATCAAATTTGTTTTATAAAAAACCAAAATGTTACAAAACATAATTTATATAATTTTAATTTTATTTCTTTTCGTTATTATTTACAATAACAAAACAAAATTTCGAAATTATGCGCAAGTCAAAATAATAATTTGAATGTTTTTAGACATTCATAACAATAACAAACTTATATTTCAAATTTAACATGATTTGACTTTTACCACTAATAAAATTGTATCTACCTTTTCCTATGAAATCTCCAAGGTATTTGTTTTTTTCTGTTAAACATGAAAATCCTTTCAAAAATTCAACAATAAAAATAATTCTACTCTAATATAGATCAAAATCATATTTTTTATTTATGCTTTTTTTTTATAATTGTGCACTGAAATAGTATTAAGAAATAGGTATAAACATTTATTTTAAATAATTATAGATGAACCACCGCCGGTACATACTTTCGTATAGAGATCCCCATAACCAAATTTTTAGAAATTTGATAAAAAATTAAAATTCTTTTTTTGTCTTTTATCAATCTTTATGGCCTTGAGAATTTTTATTTTCTTATATAATATCGAACAACAATTTGCTTCGCATTTACATACATTAAACAATAAAAAGATTGAAAATACGGTAACAATTGTTTGCGGTATCGTTTCTTTTTCGCTTGGCTCTTTGTAGCCACGAAGGATTGAACTGCAACAAGTTGCCACTTTAGTTTATTTAATTTATTATTTTCCTGTTATACGACGGTTATAGGTATTCATTGCCGTATTGCATGGGATGAATGAGGTCAACTGATATCGAGTTGGATAAGGATAGTAAGAGCAGATATATATAATATATATAATTTTAAAGCATGTATTGGAATTTGTCTTAATTAATTAAATTATTTATTAGTAAAAGAAACTAATCCATTTAATTTATGCTGCTATATTTTAATAGTATTTCACTACATTTACAAAGTAGGAACGAAATACTAACTTAGTATGGAATATTACATTGTTTACTTAGCCTACTACATTAATTGAAGTAATATAGATATAGAGTACTACTTTCAGAATAATAATCGATTACTATTCGAACGCAATATTACATTTTGATATTTAATCTACTATATTCAATGTAGTAGGCAATAAGAAAAATGTGTGGAAAGTATCTGTAGGAATAGCTCACAAGATCATGGTGATTCATTCGGATAGTATATTAAATTAATTTTTCCCTTTTCCATATTATTTCATAATTAACTATAGCAAAATTAAAAAATAATATTATGTTATATGATTCAAAACCGCGAAAGGGGCATATTTTTGCAATATTGTACAAAAATGTAACAAACTTGTGTAACTTATAGTACAATATTTAACAAGAAATCATTTTTTTTCATCCAATGGCACTTTTCAAAGCGTGAAAACTTCTCAAATTTTGATTCAGAGTACGAAAACGTATTTATACCCGTCTCTAAAGCTTTTTTAAATAAACGGGTATTAATACCCGACCCGCCCTTAAAGTGTTAATATTAAATTTAATTCTCGTTACATCGCATGAGCCACAAGCTGATTATTTTTTAAAAAATGTAACTCTGGCTGTTATACTTTCTAATTAGCGAAATAATCAAATTAATCAAATTTTGTTTTTTGTTTAATAATCAAATTTTGTTTTTTCAAAGATTTATAGCAAATATATACATATATACCTTCGGTAATAATTCATGTAAAATATACTCTTTTAATACATTTTTCTAACAACATTAATTTGACATGTATATGTGTAAACGTTAATAATAAATAATAAATATAAAGCATATACATATAAGCTTTATAAACAAATTTCATATATTCTTTTCATTTGAATATAAATGTAATATAAATTTCAAAAATTATCCCCAAAACAACTTTAAATCACATCATAAATGCCAAGAAGCCAAGAAATTCTTTTTTCCTTAATTCTTTTTCCTATAAGGAATAAGGGCGCATAATGATTAATGGTGAAATATATATTCTAAATTTTATTTCATATTTTATTATTTCATATATTTCCTTTCAATTATATAATAATGCTTTAAAAGAATTTAAATCCAAAAGAATTAAAATATTTATGCCTGGTTTTCACTCGCGGCTTATGAGCCGAGACTAAGTTAGCCACAGATTTTTAACCAATTATAAATTATAAATGTGAAACTTATTTTTAATTTTGAACTTTATTTTACATTAATATGACGTTTCAAAAAATTTTTTAATTTTTACCTAAATTTAAATAATCAAAATTCAAAATAATGTGTTTCCAAATATTATATTTTATAAATATTTGGTTAAAAATGAACTAGTAATTTGAATTTGATGAATTGATAATTCGATGAATTCGTTTCCGATAAACACGCATTCGATAAACTCGTTTTCGATTAAGTTACTGGGAATTACATAATATTGGCTTGTATGTAATACAATTTTACATATTGAAGCTTATTATGATTATGATGCAATGACGAATGAAATTAAATTTGCATACAAAATTTACATCTTGTGAAAAAATTCACTTCCAATTTCATTTTTCAATGTAAAATTTCATAAAGTAATAGGTGTGAAAAATGTAAAAAAAACTTACTTGATAAAAAAAATTACTTAACAAAAATTAAAGCACATACGCAGCTCGAGCCAAATTTTAACACCGTGTCCGCGAATGAAAAGCTTGTAAAATAGCTATAGTAAAAATATTATGACGAAAAAATATAAATTTACAATTTGGATAAGGATAACATAATCGAATTTGAATCGTTTTTTTAATAAATGGCCGTGGGAAATTTTTTTTTGATAAATAGCCTTGGGAAAAATATAAGTAAGGGGAAAAGAAAACATGTATAAAGACTTGTCCGCACCAAAGAAACATTTACAAAAAACATTGTATTCATTTATAGATAAATCTAGTTTTTCAATGTTTAAAACTAAATTAAATTAAATGTTTTGTAAATGTTTTCGAAGCACGAGAAATGTTTTGTAAACATCTAAAAATGTTTCCAAGTAATAATAAATGTTTTAAAAACTATTCAATGCCCATTTCATGTTTTTTTTGTTTCCCATAAATTCAGTACATAAAAATGGTTCAACCGTATTATACCACACTTTCTGCTGCATGCTATGTAATGTAGTTATGTAGTTAAAAAGAATAGAAAATGTTAGCAGAGAAAGATTTTTGAAAGTAGAGCCATTTACAGCGGAGTAAATCTTTTAAATTATCTGAAAGGACAGACAGTGGACAGTCTGAGTGGTTTTAGAAATTTTACAAGAATTTCTACCAGTGATTTCGAATATCTTGTTTGTGTAATTGGGCCCAAATTCGAAGACAAAATACTAATTACCAAGCTTGCATATGTGTTACTGAGCGATTAGCTACTAAAACATTTCAGAAATGTATTAGAAACGTTCCAAAAACATTTCCAAAACATTTTTGTTTGCTTCTTTGGTGCGTACAAGCCTTTAGATTTTTTTTCTGGAATGTTCTATAAGAATTCAAAAATTTTTGAATGAATTTAAGAATTGAAAAAGATTCTTTGTTAAATTGTTCGTTGACGGTAATGTCAAATTTCTATAAATTATCATACATATGTTATTAATGTTTCATTAGCTGTGTTTTTTTCAAATGGGTCTGGGTCAAGGTTTGAAAAAAACGATAAGTATCATTTATTCAGGTTTCATAAATTTGAACAGGTGGTACCGGTTTGTCATCATTTTAATTCTATGTACATATGATAATTTTTTTTATTCGTATATATGAATAGTTTTAAAAAAGGCTAATAACATCTTAGCAACATATATTTTTGAATTTTTTTATATTTTTACAGTATTTTTAAAAAAATAAATCACTAAAAACAGATTTTTTATCTAATTTTGTTTGCACCGCCATCTGTTTGTAAATTTCCACATTAAATCTATTCAGGTTTCAAAAACTTGAACCAGATAAATATCTGGGTTATGTTGTTGTTGTTTTTCATATAAAAATGAAAACCTTGACCCAGACCCGTTTGAAAAAAACACAGCTATTATAGTTTTTCAAAATTATATTCAAATTTTTAAATATTTTTTAATTTTTAAAAAATATTGAAAAATTAACTGATGCAAAATTAGTTATTATAAATTATTAATTTATATAGACTCCGACTCTTGTTCGAAAACCATTTGCTCGAAAACCAAAATTGTTGCCGATGTGCAGTGAAGTTTTTTTGCAAAAATTTTGCAATGCAATATATGTATTTGTCTACAAAGAAACAGGGCTAATATCATTCGTTATGCAGGGTTTCTTAGGTTAAGTTTAATAATTTTAGAACTGAATTTTTTTTTAAGATATTATACATGAGATATATTTGATATTTCATTTGATTTGTTATACAAAAAGTTGATAATAATAATAATATAATAATAAAAATTTATTTATTTAATTTTTTCATTTTTCATTTTTACATGTTAATTACAAATGTGATTTAATTATTAAATTTATTTATAATAAGCGATGGCTCAGTGCCGTCTGCTGTACATATATATGTAACCTTTCTTATCTAAGAATAATCTTTTAAAATAGTTTTCCTGTAATTATACGCCTCTATGACATAATTTGCCAAAGTTACCAAATTCTTCCCATTTAAATACATTGTACTCTCCTCTTGCTGCAAGAATTTTTTTCCAAAATATACTTTTCTTATTTCTCCCAATATAGGACACTCTGCTAAGAAATGCAACACGTCTTCTATTTTATTTAGGTTGCATAGTTCACATTCACTTTTAATTGTGGCAATAGTTTAATCTCAGCATTTCTCCCCTAGTTTTAAAAATTAATGAAATTTGTTTAACGCTGATCGTGTCCTTAAAATAGTTACGCTCGCCCATTTCATGATTAAGAGTAATATATACATTTCTGTGGTCGGATGTTTTAGCTTTATGTAAGAAGTATTTTAGTTTTTCTTCATCTATTTTCGCGATCAACGTATACAACCGTCTGCTTTCCATATATTCTTGTTGTGAGGTGTAGTTCTAGATCATGATCATGCTCTTCCGCTTGTTTTTGCCATTCTTCGTGATATAGCAGTTTCCTCGCACAAAGTTTGATTGCTAATTATTTTGGTAACCTGTCATCTGGATAATTCTTAATTTTGCATACATAATCCACATGTAATTTAAGGGTATATAAGTAGAGTTCTGCTAAGCCGGTTTCGGCTTTTCAGGTGCTATTTATCGTTGCTGCCGCTGATATCTCCTTTCATGATGTTTTTTTAAGTTCATTTGCGGTGTTAATATTACTCCTAGATATTTGTATTCCTTTACCGCCTCGATTAGTTCACTTGCAAAATACCTCTTTTCATTTCTTGCCCTTCTACCACCATTTGTGAATACCATTATTTTAGATTTTGCCAAGTTTATTTTCAAATTCCATATTTCGCAATATTCTTTCAATCTATTGGTCATCCGCTGCAGTGTCTCTGGAGTTTCCGCCAAAATAACTATATCGTCTGCATACATTAGTATTTTAATTAGGATATCTAATACTTTTATTCCTCCGGGTAAGTGATCCACCAGGTCGTTCAAGAATATAATAAATAGATATGGACTCAGAATACATCCTTGCAATTGAAAACTCGTCTGATATTTCTACCCCATTCCGGACAGCCGCATTTATATCGGTATATAAAGCTTTAATGATTCCGATAAATTTATATGATAACCCCAACTTACTAAGTTTACATAATAATGCTCTACGATCTATATGGTCAAAAGCCGTTTTGAAATCCACGAACATAGCATAAACTTTTTTCCTATTTATCAATTTAACCTTGATTGAATTTGTTAACATACAAATATTATCGTTGGTTTAGTAATTTTCCCTAAAACCTGCTTGAAATTCACTCAATAACCTATTCTCATCTGAAAATTGTTTTAGCCGATGTAGTAATAAAGTAGTAAATATTTTTGCAATACAATTTGTGAATGCGATTGCTCCATAATTAGATGCACAATTTTTGTCCCTGTTTTATATATTGGTACAATAATTGCGGATTGAAAAGATGACGGGACTATACTTGCATCGTAGTTTTTATTGTAGAATTCTGTTAATTTTCCTAAAAATTGAACTGGTGCATTTTTGAAAAACTCATAACTAATTCTATCTTTACCAGGTGCTTTATTATTTTTTGTGTTCTTTAATATCATTTCATGATTAAGAAACAGGGTAGGCATTTGTATCCTAGGGTATAAATGTTGCAACTGTAGAAGTTCCTAGCCAAGTGCCTGCATTACATCCTCGTGGTGGCCCCTGGAACTGTGTCCATATTAAACATGGACACAGACCGAATATGCAGTGCGCGACCAAGCCAATGGTGTTACACGTACCGTGCCGAGGGCTGCGTGGCTGAGGGTGTGCTCAGTCGATAACGGTGTACTCCGGATACCAGGCGACCTCCGGTTTTAACCAGCCTTACCATGGTATCGGACCTCTGCCATGGTGGACTCTACTTTGTCGCGAAACTCGTGGGAACAGATATGGAAAAGAATAAAAACAAACAACAACAAAAAATCAACAAAGGAACAACAACGAAGACTACAGAAACGATTCAAAATAATGCAACGACAACAACTACAACAACAACAACATCAACAACAACGGCAATCCCAAACGCACCGATAGCATCCGCAACGACAGAGGCCGCTTATGCAGACTCCTTACTTGCCGATTCCATTGAGATGATCGAGAGAACAAGACTAGGCGATACAGATAATGACGCCAGTGATATTGATATTGCAACGGCAGACGAGAGCGATTACCTAATGTCCTCTGACAACGACAACGTCACCGTGATTGATAATACGCCAACCTCCGACGCGGAAAAAGAAAACAGTAAAGGGTTATTTAATAAAGATACTAATTACGTTCCAATTACAGAATTCTGTCAACAGGACGTAGTAGCGGCAATAACTGAACCGAAAGGCGAGCTGGAGAACATCATAGTATGTTCTGCATACTTTGCTGCGGATCAACAATGCCCTCCACCTGAATTAATAGGACTGCTACTATTCGCGAAAAAGAAGAACATGCAGCTATTGGTTGGATGTGACGCCAATGCTCATCATATCAATTGGGGTAGCACGGACATTAATATTAGGGGTGAGTCATTACTTGATTTTATTACTAGTTATAATCTCTCGGTAGCAAATTCGGGTAGTGAACCAACATTCGTTAATAGAATAAGAAATGGGGTGCTAGATCTAACAATAACAACCCCTTTCTTAGCGAATAAGATAATTAATTGGCACGTCTCAGATGAGCGATCTTGTTCGGACCACAAACACATTAGGTTCGATATAGTAGGAATAGGCCCCCTATCGATGACGTACCGCCCCAAAAAGAAAACTAACTGGTCGTCATTTAAAGCCGACTTAGGAAGTAAAATAGAGGCGATCCCGAAAAAAAATTAAAGATATTGAGGATCTAGAAGATGCGGCTATGATGATGAAAACGGCGATCATAGGCGCCTTTGAAGAATACTGCACAATGCGCACAAAGCGCAGTAATAGACAGGTAAATTGGTGGAATAACAATCTCTCCGACTTCAGAACTAAGGTTAGGAGACTGTTCAATAAGGCTAAAAATAAGAGTCCACAAGAATGGGAAATTTACACGGCGGCGCTTACGGAATATAATCGGGAGATTAAAAAAGCAAAAAAAGCCTCGTTCCAGACGTTCTGCGAACAAATAGATGAACTCCCAGTAGCAGCACGTATCCACAAGGTGTTAGCAAATGAAAAGCCAGGCGCAATAGGACTCCTCAAAGGGGAAAATGGTCGCTATGCCGAATCAAAAGCGGAAACTCTAAAAATATTATTAGACTCACACTTCCCTGGAGCTGTAACACTAGGAAATGACAATAACGCTACCAGCATTTCCCAAAGAAAACCCCAAAAAGAAGACTGGAAACAGGCAGCTAAGATCATCAGCCCAGAGCGGCTCAAATGGGCAATCAACACTTTGAAACCCTTCAAGTCAGCAGGACCAGATGAAATATTCCCGGCCCTCTTACAAGAAGGGGGAGAAAAACTAATACTAATACTAACAAGGCTTTTTAAAGCTAGCTTAGTGTTTGGTCATATACCAAAAGCATGGGCACAGGTAAAAGTGGTATTCATACCCAAAGCAAACAAAAGGCTGAACGGCGACCCAAAAAATCTATGACCCATCAGTCTATCATCATTCGTATTGAAAACACTGGAGAAAGTGATTGAGAGATACCTGAGAGATACATTTCTGACAAATAATCCCCTTCACAAAAATCAATACTCATACCAATCAGGTAAATCCACAGAGATGGCTCTTCTAAATCTAACGGAAAAGATTGAGAAATCACTAACAGCTAAGGAGACAGCTATAGTGGCTTTCATGGATATTGAAGGGGCTTTCAACAACACTTCTCATAGGTCAATGATAGAGGCATTGAGAAGTAGGGGAGTAAGCAACGCAATATGTAAATGGACGGAATCCATGTAAAAGAGCAGGATAATAGAACTCTCTCTGGGAGAAGAGAAGGTGAAGTAGAGAGCAGGCTTCGATTGTTAAGGATATGCTGTAGAGAGCAGGCTTCGATTGTTAAGGATATGCAGATGATCTCGCAATAATCATCAGAGGCAAATTCATAAATATTCAATGTGATCTTCTACAGACCGCATGTGGAATAGTCTAAAGATGGTGTGAAAAGGAGGAGCCAAAAGTCAACCCTGATAAAACCATAACCGTCCCATTCAGCAATAAACACAATGTGGCCCAACTGAGGAAACCAATGCTGTTTGGGAAAGAAAAAGAGTTTTCTGAAGAAGCCAAATTCCTAGGAGTGACACTGGACCGTCAGCTAAAATGGAACGTTCACCTAGAGAAAACTCTAAAAAAATCGCAACTGTCACTGTGGACCTGCAGAATGATCTGTGGGAAAACATGGGGGTTGCAACCAAAAATAGCCAACTGGATGTACCTATCAATAGTACGACCAGTTGTAACCTATACTGCGGTGGTTTGGTGGCGGAAAGTATCCCAACTAAACATCAGGAAGAAACTCGAAAAACTACAAAGAGTGGCCTGCCTGAACATCACTGGAGCTATGCAGACAACACCAATGGTAGCGATGGAAGTACTGCTTAACTTGGCCCCTCTACATCTAGCAATTGAAGAGGAGGCCAAATTCGGAGCGCTGAGAATACTGGGATCTAGTAACACGGACACTCAGAAATTGAAAAGTCATCCCGCAATCATCCAAGCAACAGGCAACATTCCGCATATAAATATGCCGAAGGATGATTGTAATATTATTTATGATTTCAACAAACCATTCAAGGTAATGTTTCCGGACAGGAACAACTGGGAAGCCACACGACCCTCGGAAACGGAGCTAGAATGGTATACAGACGGATCAAAAACAGAAGAAGGAGTTGGATCCGGTGTCTACGGAAAGAGGCCAAGGTGTAAAATATCAAAAAGCCTAGGTACCCTAGCAAGAGTCTTCCAGGCAGAAGTTCATGCAATTCAATTATGCGCGGAAGAAAACATACGCAGAAGATACAGGAACAAAGCGATAACGATATTCTCGGACTGTCAAGCGGCTCTCAGAGCCCTGAACTCTAATCAACTAAAATCGAAGCTAATAGGCGAATGTTTAAACACGCTAAAAGCTCTAGCAGCCAATAATAGGTTAACTCTGTCGTGGATCCCAGCGCATGTAGGATTTGACGGAAACGAAGAGGCAGACCTCTTAGCGAAGGAAGGCGCGAGTACACCACTCTTTGGTCCAGAACCATTTTGTGGTGTACCACGATGCCTAACAAAACTACAAATTAAAACTAACACTTTTCTTTCTTTTTCAGATAGTTGGTGGAACAATGAAGGGCCTAGACACTCGAAGCTCTTCATACAGGGCCCATCGAAAAAGAAGGCAACAGAGCTACTAAAGTACAGTAGAAGAAGAACCAGAACACTGGTGGGCTTCCTGACTGGACACTGTAGACTCAAGAAACATCTACACATATTAGGGCTAAGTCAAGAACGATTGTGTAGATTCTGTGAATATGAGGACGAAATAGCGGAGCATATACTGTGCGATTGTGAAGCCCTATTATACAAGAGGCTAATACACTTCGGCAGCTATACCATCTCCCCATCGGAATCATGGAACCTTTCGTTGACAAGACTGTATAACTTCATTGTCAGTACTGGTCTGTCAAACGCAACGAACTATATATTATAGAAGCCTAAAGAGGTTATGTTTTCATATAAATGATTGGCCCAACATCTGACAGTGACGCTGGGGTAAACTGACAGTTGGCGGATATAAATTTTATGCTTAAGCCATGTACTATTTGGTGTAATAATGGAAGTCGTGACGTCATTCAGGTTTGTAAAATTTTTTATTGCTTTCTAAGAACAAATTAAATATTATTTAAATTATAATTAAATATAAATTATAAATAAATAAATAAATTATGCAATAAAAATGATAAATTATACAATAAAAAATTTGAGAATAATGAGTGACGTCACGACTTCTATTTTTACACCAAATAGTACATGCCTTAAGCATAAAATTTATATCCGCCAACTGTCAGTTTACCCCAGCGTTGCTGTCTCATCTTGGACCCCGAATTCTAACCTGTTAAGCCTTCTATAATATATAGTTCGTTGGTCAAACGAGTAAAAAAAAAACAAAAAAGGAAAACAAAAGGGCAGTTACAATAAGCCAATGGCTGAAGTGACCAGGCAGAACTCTGCCGACCCGAGTCTGAAAACTAATACCATTTTAAGTTCTGTTATAGTGAAGGTGTGACGTGGCCGGCACATAATAATTTTGTAACACCTGAAAATGAAAAAATATCATTAGTAAAGAAAGAAGAAAATATAGTTATTTATATTATATATTGAAACAATTCTTACCTTTGTCAAGTTGCATCTTTTTTTGTTTATATTTTTTTTCTCTGTGACGGCGTATGACAAATGTCAATCAAATAAAAAGAAACACCAAGATTTCCCCTCTACCGATCCATTCGCGCAGGCCATCTAGTGCGAAAATCCGCCCTTCAGGAAAAATTGTTTTTTTTAATTCGGTTTGGAAAATTGTGGAAAAAAAACTGCATTACGGGAAAATGGCAGTCAAAATTGTGAATAAAGAGTGGCGTGATTTTTTTTTTTTGGTTGGGGAAGCAGATTTTTTTTTCTCTGATCGAGGAGTCGTTGTCTGGATGTAGCGGAGGTCGGACCGCGGCTCAACAAAAAAAAATTGATTAAAAATTATCAATTTTAAAACTTTATTTTATTGCGTTTTTTTTTGTAATATGATATACAAATAAAATCCGAAAAGTTGGTGCGGTAGAAATTTAAAAAAAAATATAAAATAATAATAGATTCCGGATTAAAAAAAAATTAAATTTAGAGCCCGCATAATTATCGCGTCGTTAAATAAAATTTGAAAATCAGCTAATCGCTGATAATACAAAAAAATATTTTTGTGTGTGCGGAAAATTTAGCTGCCGCCATTTTAGCGGTAATCGAGGGAATCTGAAAAAAAGAAAAAGGAACGAAAAAAGAAGGGGTGAAATACCTGCAGCAACGAGTCCAGAGATATTTTTTTTTGAGGCATCGATGGTTAGACTTATATCAGAAATCAGAACGAGAAAAAGAAGATAAAATAGGGGAAACCGTGTAGATTTGGGTTTCCGAATTTCATTGTAGCTACAAAGAAAAAAAAAAAAAAGAAAAACTAAATATTAGTACATTGTAGGCTATGGCATAAATTAAAATTTTGGAAGTCGTAAATGTCGTAGAAAAAAAAAAAAAAAAATAACCTAAATTCTTTAAAAAAAAAAAGTAAAATTCTATAAAAATTTCGGTTTTTTTACTTTCCCTTTTATGAATTCACACTTCCAGTATATAGGTATATACATATATATATATATATATATCCTCATCTGGCCATAACAATTAAACGGCTTGACCGATTGAGCTCAAATTTGGAAGTTGAGCTCGTGTAATCAAATGCTTGGTACCATATAAATTTGGAGCCTTGAGGGGGAAATGAGCTCGGAGGGCCTTTTAATTTTTGAATGTACCAAAAAAACCATGTGGGGTATCAAATGAAAGGTCTTGACGAGTACATCTCATTGGACTGTATTCCGGGGGGGCGCCGTGGTTCATGTCGGGCTCAAATCGGGGGCAATGTGGGGTCCATAATACAAAAAAACATGTAGGGTATCAAATGAAAGGGCTTGACGAGTACATCACATTGGAGAGTAGTCCGGGGGCGCCGTGGGTCATGTCGGGACCAAAACGGGGGCAATGTTGGGCCCTGTAATACAAAAAATCATGTGGGGTATCAAATGAAAGGTTTTGAAGTATACATCTCAATGGGGAGTATTTCGTGGGGCGCCGTGAGTCATGTAGGGGATAAAACGGGAGCAATGTTGGGCCTCATTATACAAAAATCATGTGGGGTATCAAATGAAAGGTCTCCAACAGTACATCTAAATGGGCAGTAATCCGGAGGGCGCCTTGAGTCATCTCGGGCCCAAAACGGGGTAATGCGGGGCCCCATCATACAAAAAATCATGTAGGGTATCAAATGAAAGGTCTTGAAGAGGACATCTTGTTGTGTACGCCGAGAGGTACTCTGGGTCTTGTGGGACCCATAATGCAAAAAGACATGAGAGGTATCAAATAAAAGGTATTGAAGAATACATCTCGTTGCGCAGTCCGTTGGGCTTCGTAATTCATGTTAGGGCCCAAAACCTGTGTCATGTGGCGGCCCATCATAAAAAAATCATGTGGGGCATCAAATGAAAGGTCTTGAAGAGTAGTCCGAGCAGTACCCTGGGTCATGTGGAGCCAGTTATACAAAAAAAAACATGTGGGGCACCGGGGGCCATGGAAGGCCTAAAATATCGGCCACATATGGAATTCCAAATCGTGGGCAATGAGGAGCTCAAACAAATCATTCCCAAGTTGTCAAAGTATTTAAATATTTTTAGTCGGTCAAAGTAATAAATATTTGACCGACTAAAAAGTGTAAAATAAAAAATATAAATAAAAAATAGTTTTTTAAAAATACTTTCCCTTAAAGAAATATTCAACTAAAAAGTAATAAATAAGCAAATAATACCACATCAATGTACTTTCCCGTTGAGTTTTAGCCACTGTCAGCAATAGTAAGGGTTGCCGTCCTACTCTTATAAGAATATAAGAGTAGGACGGCAACCTTACTATTTGCCGTCCTACTCAGTGTAGGGTTGCCGTCCTACTCTTATAAGAATAAATTATTATTATTATAATATTTTTTTTGTTTGGAACTTATATTTTTTTTTTTTTGAATTTTTTTTTGGGGGACAACTTTTTTTTGTGGTTCCGATATTGAACGGTGAATCATATTAGATAGTATTCGGAGGAAGAAGAATACATTGATTGAAACATTGGAGTTATATATATATATTTATAATTTTATTTAAAAAAAAATTTTTTTTTGGTCCGTTTCGATTAATTATAAATTCTTTGGGGCTTAAAATTATCATAATAAAAATAAATTATAGTATTAAGGAATTAAATGGTATTGTAAGGAAATAAATAAAATACGTTCTAGTACAAATTATATTTTTTTTTTCTGAATTTTTATCATTATTTTTTTTTTGGGCTGTCTCATTTTGTATTGGACGAATTATTTGTATTGACGTAGCATCGGGTATATTGTGGTAGATCTTGTTTTTGCATTTGGCCGAACATGGATCCGTCATTGCTAGAAAAAGATGAATTGTTATATGAGCTTGAAATTCGTAAATTAAATCTAATACCTGGTACGACCATTTCGAAAATTCCTAAATTGCGAACAAAATTAGCGGATGAGCGTCGTGCGCCTCAACAATTACCTACGGTGGTCATCGACGATCCGGGGGTTGAATGGGAGCGGTGCGAAGCTAAGGTGTGCGAATACGAAGCGTTGGTCGGTAATGCAGTTCGAGAACAAGATGAACATTTGTTGTCAGTAGTTGAATCCCGCAGTTTGCATCTGTTAGATCGATTTAGACGACTGCGGAAGGCTAGTCCAACATTATCTACGACTGTTAGATTACTAATCGATTAAATGGCATTTTTGAAAAAATAAAAGGATATACCTGTGAGATGCAGCGGCAAATCGAACGTTCGGGTTTGGGATCTCCGGTTACACAAGGACTCGATGAATTGAGTGGAGATGATGAAGCTATTGCTCCGTTACCTACGGGTGAAAATGTTGCTGTTGAAGCGGATAAAATAAAAAAAATATTAATAGAAAAAGAGCAAACAATTAATAAAGATATATTACCGTTTCCTTCGTTGGGTAAAATTCCGTCAGCCACTCCATCAACTAGTAAAGGTCCAGCTCCGCAGAAAAATTAGGATTCATCAATAGCCAACAAATTATCCTCGTTGCACCTGGGCAGTAAGAACAGTTCATCTAACACTTCGCCGAATTCCGTACCAGTCGATCATCGCCTGTGTTCTACAAAAATGGGAACACATCGAAAAACATATTCTGCACCTGTAAATAGGAATAAGTTCGGTAGTCCACATCAACAACATAGTGATCATTCGCATTCTTACCGTCAATCTCAGCCTGCACGTGCGCAAGAGCGATCCATGTGGTATCAACGTCAGCAGGTAGATCAAGACCAACAGTGGAAAGCCGAAATGTCCAATATGATCATCGAACAACAGCGACAAATTCAAGAGATGCGAGATCTATTAGCAGCACAGTCAGCGTCAGCCCGAATCTACCCTACAACCAGCTCCGCTACTGTACCGCGTTCGTCGTCATCCAGATCCTTGCGTGACGTAGTGCCATCTCAGCAAAGCTCTCGTCCTAGGATTGAACCTGCAAGTGATATTGAATCAAGTGATGATCACGCAATGGAAATACGCAATGACTCTGCTCACCGCAGGAATCCAGTGTCGAATTGGCGATTACATTTCGATGGTTCTGGTAGAGGGTTGTCGTTGAAGGTGTTTTTGTTCCGAGTCGAAACGTCAGCACGGGGAGATAGGTATCCTGTCGAAAACCTAGTGTTGTCCATCAATCAGTTACTGAAAGACCGAGCAGAAATTTGGTATTGGCAATATATACGTAGAAATCCGCATACCAACTGGAAACAGTTACAACGAGCACTGAAGGAGGAGTTTGATGAAGGAGAAGAGGATGGAGAGTAGGAAACAACGAGCAAAAGAAAAATTTTCGGATTATCGTATGGATATGGAAGGATTGAGGCTACGATTGAATAAGGAAATATCGGATGATGATTTTTTGAATAGAGTTTACTTCAACCTGTATCCGGGTTATAAAAAGGCGATGATTCTCGAAGATATTGTCACCATGAGCCAATTGGATAAACTGTGTAAACACATTGGACATTGGAGAGGAAATGGAAGGAAGTAGGAGAAACAGCTGAGGATCAGGTGCGACCTCGTCGGACATATGTCCACGAGTTGGATGCGCCGAAACATCCAGAAGTTGAGGAGGCCAATAACATCATTCCTCCAGTTGCGGCATCGGTCTCATGCTTCAATTCCGTCGTTGGTCCTAATCAATTATACTCCGTACAGCAAAACGCGTTTGATCCATCCGAAGTACCATCACATGCACAACGTGTTGAACCTAATAGTACCTACATCATTTGTTACAATTGTGATGAAATGGGTCATGTATTTCGTGATTGTCAGCTACCTCTGAAAATTTTTTGTTATAGCTGTGGTTACAAAAATAAATATTTTAATAAATGTCCGAAATGTCAGTCTGTCCGTAGTCCGGGAAACGGGTTCCCAGGAAGAGGAATGGGGAGGAATCCTCTTCTGCGACCGTTTCGTCCTTCGTAGAAAACTTCGCGTATAATATAAATTTAATTTCAAATAATAATTATAAAGATAGCGTAAACAATGAATTAATCAGTATTAAAACTAGAAATATGGTTAGATCTAAAAATAATTTTAAAATTAGAAGGGATAGTAAAAAAATACTAAAAGCTAGTCTGATCCGAGTGGATGGTGACAATCGACCATTCATGAAAATCAATATTAGCGATAAAAATTTTATAGCATTATTAGATAGTGGTGTTAACATTACTTGTTTAGGTAAGGATTGTTTAGTAATGTTAAATGAGTTAGGGATTGGTTATAGTAAAATAAATTATGATATTCGTACTGCTGATGGAGCTAGCCAACAAGTTATTGGCTATGTTTATTTAAATATAAAGTATAATACTATAATTAAACCAATTAAATTTTTCTTAATTCCGACCATTCAACGATCCATTATTCTGGGGGTAGTTTTTCTAGAAGCTTTTCATAATTCTGAAATCAGCAGCATTACCATTAATGAAAATGACCATAATTTGAATCTCGATCAGCAAAAACAACTGCTGGGTATTATCAATTCACTTCCGTCCTACAGTCAGTGTGGATTGGGTAAGACTTCGTTGTTGAGGCATGAGATTGATGTCGGCGACGCGAAACCTTCCGTTTCCCGACCATATCCGTTGTCGTTACCAATGCAGAAGTTGCTGGATGCTGAAATAGACAAGATGTTAGCCGAAGATATCATTGAAGAAAGCAAAAGTGGGTGGGCCTCACCGATGGCTTTGGTGAAAAAGAAAGATGGCTCGCTCCGGTTGTGTCTCGACGCTCGTAAGGTAAACGCTGTTACCAAACCGGATGCGTATCCACTACCGCACATCAACTCTATTTTCAGCCGGGTGAAGAAGACAAAGTATATTAGTAGTCTAGACCTCAAGATGGCGTTCTGGCAGGTGGAGCTGGAAGAAAAGTCCAAAGATAAAACCGCGTTTATAGTACCTGGACGGGGCCTGTTCCAATTCAAACGTATGTCGTTTGGGTTGTCCAACTCCCCGAAGATACTTTGCAGGCTTATGGATAAGGTGATCCCTTACGAGCTTCATGAGGATGTCTTTGTCTACCTGGATGATCTCCTGATCCTCTCGGAAGACTTTGACACCCACATGTTGCTTTTGAGTAAAGTAGCTCAGTGTCTGAGGGAAGCTGGACTAACCATTAACGTCGAAAAGAGCAGGTTCTGTCAAAAAGAAATTAAGTACCTGGGTCACATCATAAACAGTGAGGGCATCCAGACTGATCCAGCGAAAGTATACGCCATTAAAAATTTTCCGCAGCCGAAAACACTTCGACAAATTCGAAGATTCCTGGGAATGACGGGCCATAATTATGCGGTCATTGTAGCACCCATCACCGATCTGTTAAATAAGAAAGCGACTGAAAAATGGAATGAGGACGCAGAAAAAGCATTTATTACCTTAAAAGCAGCTTTAACGGAAGCGCCGGTTCTTGTCAATCCGGATTTCACTCGCGAATTCTACATCCAGTGTGATGCGTCGAAGACGGGGGTCGGAGGCGTTCTGTTCCAGCGTGACGACATCCAATAGCGTTCATGTCACAGAAGCTGAATAACGCATAGAAAAATTACAGCGTTACGAAACAGGAATGTCTTGCGGCCGTCGTTAGCTTGAAGAAATTCCGACCATATGTGGAAGGAGCAGCTTTTACGGTGATCACGGATCATGCCAGTTTGAAATGGCTCATGTCGCAAACCGATGTGTCCGGCAGGTTGGCCAGGTGGAGCTTGAAGCTGCAAGCTTTCGATTTCAAAATCGTTCATCGGAAGGGTTCGGAAAACGTGGTTGCGGATGCGTTATCTAGAGGACAAATGGAAGAAATCATGAACAAAATTATTTCTAGCGGCGACATCAGTTTAAAGGATCAAGCCTTTCAGGATCCGGAATATCAGGATAAAATAAAAAAATTTCAAGATAATCTTCAGCGTTTTCCTGATATCAAACTGGATGGAAATGTGATATTTAAAAGGGTAAAATTTAGAAAACAAACATCACTTACTGATATCCCAGTTTGGAAGGTTTGGGTTCCTGAAAGCCTGTGCATTGACGTCATCAAACACTATCATGATGTGCCGTTGGCAGCTCACTCCGGCGTGGATAAAACCACTGAAAAAATCCAACGTTTGTATTATTGGCCAAAAATGCGTGACACCATTAGCTGCTTGCGACTCGCAGGAAGACGTGTTAGTGGAATTTCCGTCAAAAAATCCAGCAATAACTAAAACCGTATTAAAAAATTTGGAAAAGGCTCAATTACGACGTCATCGAATTTATAATTTAAGAACACGAAAAATTAATTACTCACCTGGAGAATGCGCAAAAACAATTTACAGCCAAATTTGCCACTCCATGGGTCAAGTGTAGAATTCTGTCGTCTCGTGGTAGGGTTTGCTACGATGTGTGTGATGAACATAGCAATCAAACGCATTTGGTCCATGCAAAGGATTTGAAGCCCGGCTAGTTCAATCGTTGAGCAATGAGACGTACTCAGGGTGTGGGACAGCCTCGCGTTGATCGATCTAGAAAATTATCAATAGATTAATAATGTATAATAGTATGCTAGAACATGGCTGGATATGAATTTTTTTGCTTACTTAGAAATTTTTTTTTTGTCATATTTTTATTTGCGGGTGGTTATTATTATTTTATATATAATTAGTCTTGAAATCCACTAGAAGAAGTAGAATTTAGTTGAATTCAGTATATTAGGATAAATTATCTTGTAAGTTTCAGACTTGTAGGTTGGTGAAGAACGACATACAAGCCTGTTTTGTGACCTGGCCGGCACATAATAATTTTGTACCACCTGAAAATGAAAAAATATCATTAGTAAAGAAAGAAGAAAATATAGATATTTATATTATATATTAAAACAATTCTTACCTTTGTCAAGTTGCGTCCATTTTTGTTTATATTTTTTTTTCTGTGACGGCGGATGACAAACGTCAATCAAATAAAAAGAAACACCAAGATTTCCCCTCTACCGAACCATTCGCGCAGGCCATCTTGTACGAAAATCCGCCCTTCAGGAAAAATTGTTTTTTTTTAATTCGGTTTGGCAGCCCGATTGTGGAAAACAAAAGTGCATTACGGGAAAATGGTCAGGTTCGCAGTCAAAATTGTGAATAAAGAGTGGCGTGATTTTTTTTTTGGGTTGGGGAAGCAGATTTTTTTTCTCTGATCGAGGAGTTGTTGTCTGGATGTAGCGGATGTTGACAAAATATTTTTGATTGACAAAAGCTCATTGACAAAATATTTTTTTAAGTATAAAAAGTGTAACAAAATTGTATTTACATAAAACTGCATTTACCTTATCAGATTTTTCATAAAACATTTCATGCGATTTTTTGTCTGATCAAAAATCGTACAATATGACGTAAAAATACCTGTCTCATGCGATGTTTTATGAAAAATCTGACGGTATGCATTTTCATACGGTTTTTTCGTACGATTTTTGATACGACTAGTCTTATGAAAAGTCTGATAATGTAAATACAACTTTAATATATCAAATTAATATTTTTATCATGACTTTAAAATATTTTAAAGTCATATAATATTTTTTGAAATTTTGATTTGTTTATTCAATCGTGCTTCTTTTTTTCAATATTTTTTCAATGAGCTTTGAAAATAGAATAGAAATAGAGGGCTTTTAAAATAGTTCTAACCTATGAAAAAGCTTGGGGTCTTACATTGCTATATTATTTTAAAAAAATTTGTACAAAAAATGATATATGAAACAGTTTCTCTATATATTATTACTTTATGTAATAATAGGTCCCGGATTAAAAAAAAATTAAATTTAGAGCCCGCATAATTATCGCGTCGTTAAATAAAATTTGAAAATAAGCTAATCGCTGATAATACAAAAAAATATTTTTGTGTGTGCGGAAAATTTAGCTGCCGCCATTTTAGCGGTAATCAATAATTGAGTAATTTTTACGTATATTTTGTTAATTTTCTTTATTATTTTTTTATTTTGATTATTATTTTTGATTTTGATTTATTATTTTTGATTTTGATTTATTATTTTGATTTTTAGTTATTATTTTTGATTTTTCTTATAATTTTTTTTTTTTTTTTGCTATTGTTTTTGTTTTTTTTTTTGCTTGTTTGTTTTTATGGAGAGTTACAGGTAACATCACCGGACTTCCTAGACATGTCAAGGCTGTTCCCGGAGGATTACACAGAAAAAGAAATAATAACAAAAAAATAAAATAAGGTACGTCCATAAAATTTAGTTGTAACAGAGAAAGTAAAATTATCGTGCCAATGGCAAGAGAAAGAAAAATGAAAATAAGAAATGAAAGATAAGAATTAAGATGTTGTAACGTAGAAAAAAAATAAAATTTAGCATATTAAATTAATCCAATTTGGTCAAATATATAATTCGATGAATTGACATAAATCAATTAATTTTATTTTTCGACGAGTTTGTGCCACAAGCCAGTTAATTAAAGAACAATAAATTAAAGAAAAAAAAAAACAAATTTTGTTAATTGAAAAAGAAAATTTATGGTTTATTATTTATATTTTTTTTAAATATACAATTTTTTTTGAGCAGCATAGAAATATGAGCAGTTACGCTCAAGTATAATTGACATCGAAATGGAGCATTTTCCTTTCCCTCCCTTTTGTTGATTCCTTGTTGTTGCTGTTTGGGTGGATTGGTGAACCTACGCCCCACATGACTGAGGACCTAGCCGGACCACAGGAGGAACTTCCCAATCCATCCTCGAATCCGTTGAGGATAAATAAAATTTTTGGTCTTGTTTTCATTTGGTGTTTTCCGCGACTGGTGGTCACCCAAGACCTGGCGCCCTCAATCTTATCGGATTCCAAACATTTTTCCTGTTTTTTTTTGTGTTTTGTTCCTCCGAAATTTTTTCAGCGTAACCATTTTGGTTACAAAGGGTGCAACCAGTATGTCACTAGTAATATAGTTTTCAGCAAATTGTATCGATGATGCGTTTTGTGGTGGATTTAATTATATTGCAAAATGATGTGCAAATTGTGTTGCCGTAAGGCTAATTGTTCTTATTTTAACTATACCCTAACTATATCTTTTATTATATTTCAAACAATTTTTTGCCAGCTGCATATTGTATATTTGTTTTTTGCTTTTACAGATTTCTTTATAATATATATTTATTTATACATATGCTCTCTCCTATTTTCATCTAGTTTAGTTCTTTTGAATAACTTAAGTGCCTTAAACGATTCTTTCCTAGCTTTCCAACAGCTCCAATCAAACCACTGTTCTTTAAATTTAATTTTTACATTTTGATTTCTTCCTGATGATACGATTATGCTATTAGTGAGTTTTTCATTTAATTCTTCTACGTTATGATTGCTGCAATTAATATTTGTACAGATTCAATTCTTCTACGTTATGATTGCTGCAATTAATATTTGTACAGTAATTATATCTATTTCAAAAATCTCGCAGTTTAACAAATTTATTATTCCAGTTATTATAATTAATATATATGGGTAAAATGTAATATTTTAAATTATTCTGGATGAATTCAAGTAGTGTATAATCCTCTTTTATGATAAATTCTTGTTTCCACTTATTATCTTTTTTAACTCCAAATAAATAACCCTCCTTGGGCCTACCAATATCCAGCTACTTTTGCTGGTATCCAGTGTAAATTGTGTGTATAAAAAAAGCTTTCATAGTTTTTGATCTTATTTTTAGTTATTAAAGTTTCAAATAATAAAAATATATTAAATTCTCTTAAAAATTCAATAAAATCAGTATGTAATTGTTTACAGATTAATCCCTCAACATTATATGCTACTATGCTAAAGAATTGATAGAATAGCGTCAAAGTGACTGGTTGTATATTTATTTGCTCCATGAATATCTGGTAAATTCTAAATTCCAAAAAAGATTAATAAAGTAATTTGATGAAAATAAAATAGAAAAATGTATATGGATGTGATATAGCTAGAAATAGATGTGTAGAGAAGGAGTTTATAAAAGGAAAAAAGAAGTTTTTGTTTTTGTTTGATAAATATCTCTGAATGATAAAACATTGATCGACAACAAGTAACAAATGGAACAGATGAAAATGTAAGGTCAGTACAGAATAGTATAGTAAAATAAGTACATCTGGAAGATTGACCAAGTAGAAAAGTTTATAATTGGTAATAAAAGAGATAAAAATAACTTAATAAATTTAATACTTATTCTAAACAAGTATTTTAAATGTTTGAAACTGCCACATCACTAAACTTCTGTCAAAACAAACAATAAATAATTATTATCATTCAGCAGAATGAGCTTGACAATAAACCAGAATTAATATTTAATACATTTTAAAGCTTTACATGAACAATCAGGTGTTTGGAAATAAATAAAAAAATAATTATTATTGCTTTACGTCCAAATTTAAGCTTTGTAAAACTTGAAATAAGATTAATATTACACCACAAATTAAAATTTATATATAAATTTTTTTTATAATCTAACTTTAAAGCACATAATAAAGCTCAAATCTACACGTTAAACATTATTTATATATTTGCATAATTATAGCTGCTAAAAATTTAGAATCAATGAATTCAAATCTATAAAGTACGAAAATCATATTTGTTCTTAAACATATTATTACGCAAAAAGCCACTAAGATAAATTAGGAAAAAGAAAAACACATTTTAATTCAAATAACGTTTGCAATATTTCTTAATGAAATAAATGTCGGAAAGTAATTCAGAATACGAAGACGTATTTGAAGATAAAAAAATTTGTTAAAAGAAATCGTAACGAAGCATTCTCCAGCTCGTCATCTGAAAGCCCAAATATATTAAGTAAAATCAGAAATACAAATAGAAAGAAAATGACACTAACATTAGAAAATTTCAAAAACTAGATCCAATCTACAAAAAACTTGAGATAGTCGACGAAAAGCTAAAAGGGATAGAAACATTTGCTAAAGACATAAGTTACAAGTGAATCAACAAAATAAAGTCATTGCTGAATTGCAAAATGAGCTGGAAAAGCTACAGTTGTCCAATAATAGAAGCATAATATTGAGAAATCTAAATATAGCTAGCAAAGATAATATAAAAAATGAAGTCGAATCTTTTCTATGAAAATAAATTTAACAGGAGAATTAGGTGTTGATAGAGTTAAACCAGTAGGCTAAAACCAGTAGGCTTAAACCAGTAGGCTAGGCAATAACTAAAAATAATGTACTTATAGAATTTAGATCGCCATATTTCGTAACGAATGTACTTAAAAATGCAAAAATGATAGCAGGGACGGGAATATTAATTAAAAAATACTTGCCTAAAAGTGTAATGCTAAAAGAAAATAAATTGCTAGGTATTCGAAAAGCCATTAAAAGAGCTGACAACAAAACAAAAATCAGAGTGAATGGAGGAATTATGTATATGGATGATATGAAATTATATTAGTGCAACAATCGTGGATTACTATGTGTTGCTAATAACGAAGATGGAATAGCGGCAATTAAAAACAAAATAAACGTAGATGTCAGCGATACAGTAATAACATTAATTAATGAAGAAAATAAAAAAAAATGCATAAACGCCGTCTCTTGTATTAAAATAATAGTTTTAGTTTTAGTTTTAGCATAGTAACAAAAAGTTAATATACATATGTTTAAGCATTAAAAAAGAATCAAAAAATCATATCCTCTTATTTTATAAAACTTTTCGTCATCACTTTATATTAAGTTATAGTTATAAGCACTATTAAAATATATAACTCTGAGGCAAAAGCCCTTATTTTTATTTTAATGGCTTTCCTACACCTCAGCTGGGCGTCGAAATAAAAAGGAGTTGCTATATGGGAACTCACTCTAATCAACCTTAAAAACAAACAAAAAAAAGATATTTTAACGGAAATAATTACGTATCTTTGTTCCAAAAAAAATGGAAAGATAAAATTTCCAAAGAAAAAAAAGTGGATAGTATAATCCTCTGCTTTTATTTACAGAAATATTAATGAATAAAGCTTAATATAATTTATAGATACATATAGATACTTTTTAGAACTATTTGTATTTTAAGTAATATATATTGACATATGAAAATTACTCCATTTCCATTAAAATAATTAACTTTTTCTTTTTACACAGCTCTATAAAAAATTATTTTATTAATATTAATTGCCCTTGTACTTATGTAGTACATGTATTATCATGACTAAATTCATTTTTGTAAATGTTCTATTTAATTGATTTTAATTTAATTAATCAGCAATTAAAATTTATATTTTAAGATCAAACCAAATTGACGTCTATATTACAACTAATATTCAAAAAAATATAATATGTTTGTAAAGAATAAATCCGGGGAAAAGCTTTTAGGATTTTACTTTTATGCATTGTATTTATATTTGTCTTTAAGTGTTAGTAGAAAAAAAAATACATTTTTGGAACATTTATTTAGGATAGAAAAGTTATGCGCAATAAAACTTTCATTCGAAACGATTAGAATTTCGTATTATGTACTAAATTTCATTGCGTTTTTCTTTTGAGTTAAAATATTTTTTAGATAGAGATTATCAATCAGTGAAAACTTTTAGTTAGGATCCACAACTAAATAAATTATCCCTAACCGAGCATGATTTGTAATTAATTTTCAAGATTACAATCAAGTTTAAAATATTCAAAATTCCATATACGAATAACAAAGCTTTACAATATTTTCAAACAGCTTTCAGATTATTATATTTAAGGGGCAATACACGAAAAAGACTCCAGGCCAGTGCACTATACCCAATAACAGTAAAGAAAACTCAAAACTAAAAAAAATCTTTTTTAATCTCTTTGAAAAATTCTTGTACGCATACTGCAAATGCACTTCTTAAATTGATTTTTGAGATATTTTTATATAATTATCCTTACCTATGTATGCATTAATATTAAAAGGCTATCGTGCATGAGAAAATTTGATATTTTATTCACATAATAAATTTAAAGGTATGTATATTGATGGAATAAATATAAAAATATATTGAGCACCACCTGCAGTAGAACTACCAAGAAGAAGCGTACCACCTGTGAGACGGTAGTACCACAATTAGTCGAAAATGACAATTCAGCGAAAAGCAATTCGTCTAAAATGACATTTCGTCCAAATGCAATTTGTCGAATAGCAAAATTCCATTTAGCTTAACCTATGGTGTACCAACAGGGGGTGTAATGAATTTATCCTTTTTGTTTTTTTTGGATGAATTGTATTTTGATGAATTGTCGATTTCGATAAATATGTTTTCGACGAATTGTCCTGGAACCTATGAGACGCAACCCAGGTCATTCGCACCGCCACCCGGATGTCTCACCGCCCTGAGCATGTATATCGCCGGGTTCAGTTGCACTACTCTTAACCGGGAAACAATAGTAAAAACTATCAAGAAGAAAACAATAAGTAAATTATATCAAACTATAGCTTGGAATGGACATTCCATCTTGTTTTCAAACTTTTTTATGCAGGTTCTCAAAATTCTGAGAAATAATATCCGTAATGTAATAACTCAAATAATACCATCACTATAACCAACAATATTAATATGAATTTATGTATAGTCATATTGTAGCATTGTAGTCATTCTGTTAAGTACAAGCATCAAATAGAACACAAAATAAAATTAAAATCTAGTTAATGTTCACATTCGGGGGCGAAATATAAAAAAAAAACACAGCACAGGTCTTAGTCCCAACTTGATGATCAACGAACTACCCAACGAGCTGTACTCTTCAAGACCTTTCATACTCCGCATGTTTTTTTATGACGTGCCAATATCCTTACCAGTCTTTGGGCCCCCGTATAACTGAAGGTGCCCCACGGACGATCCAATGGGATATACTCTTCAAAACCTTGCATTTGATACCTCACAGGTTATTTTTGGTACTTGGGATATCTTGAGCCCCCTTCCCGCTATCAAAAAGGTGTCAAATTTATAGGGCACCCTGATAACATGACTTCCAATTTTGAGCTAAATCGTTTTTTTTTTTAAAAAACCATCAATATGTAAATATAGTTAAAATATAATATTTTTTCGATGAACTCGTCATTCGATGAACTTGTTTTCGATGAACTTGTATTCGATAAACTCGTTTTCGATGAACTCGTCGGTTACCTCCATTTATATAGCACCTAAAAATATGCAAAATATTCGTTTTTTGCAAAATTTTACATGACTAAGCATTTTGATTTTTTGATTTTTGATAAGAGTGAGGCAAATGATTAAAATTTATTAATTAATGCGCTTAAAAGAAATATAAATTTCGAAAGTTTTCTCAATATTTGTTTATAAAAATATTCTACAATTATATTTTTACAAGTAAATTAAAAATGTAATTTTTTGATTTTTGAATGGCCACAACGGAAAGGGAAGAGTCTAGTTGTTTTTTGGATATCTCTTTGGTACATAAATTTTAGATGTTCAATATGGGCAATTTTGATTTTGGAGGGGGAATAACTCAGATGGGAAAAGGACAGACAGAGTAAAACTAATATACACATTTCTACCAAATTGGTTGGAAATGTGCTAAAAATGACCCAAAAATCAAATATGCAAAATCACACCAAAAAATTTTTTTTTGCGATTTTTCGTTATGAGATATTTTGTGGAACCTTTTGTAATGACAATGATCTGCCACGGCTTGAGTTCGACGAATTCTGATTTTTCTTACACTGCATCTAATTCTTTGTATTTAATCGAAACGGTTAGAAACATTAAGAATAATTTGAACAGGCTTATCTTATTTTTTCAATAAATGTTCTGTCCACAAATGTGTTGTAGTGAAAAGTACACAATTTCTTTCAACTATCGATGCATATCATCATCTTTTATCTACATATAACTTATTCTTATGATGGTTATTCTTATATGACTCGACAGTTATTTATAATTATAACTAAGTAAATTTAAACAATAATGTAAATATGTATTTGTTAATAACTATTGAAAATCTATACCATTTTAGTTTCAAAATGAGAATAGTAAACCTCAAAATGAAAATAGTAAATTTCAAAGTGGAATAGTAAACTTCAATATTAGAATAGTAAATTTCAATATGAGAATAGTAAATTTCAATATGAGAATTTTAATTTTAATATATGAATTTTAATTGTTATGGTAATTGACAATGCACCTTGCCACAGTAAAATTGACGAAGTTTTGCAGGAGCAGGAATTTCGTGAAAACAAGATACTCAGACTTGGACCCTATAGTGCAATGTTTAACCCAATTGAAAATGTCTGGTCTGTGGTAAAGAGTTATGTTAAAATAGAGCTCTCAAGAAAGTTGTCAAGTATTCTTAATAACAGAAATTCAAATTTGACCATCAAAGAGCAAAGATTAAGAGCCTTAGAGCCTTAAGTCTTATGGAAGAAGGTCTGCAGACAATTACACCAACAATATGTGCCAATTGCATCGCAAGCTTTCAAAGAAAATTCACTGCGGCGCTTAACTTAAAAAATATGCACTATTAATAAATTGAATTTCATATCAAAATTAAATGTTTTCAATCAAAATAAAATTTCTCATATTGAAATTTACTATTCTTATATTGAAATTTATTATTCTCAAATTGAAATTTACTATTCTTCTATTGAAGTTTACTATTCCACTTTGAAATTTACTATTCTCATTTTGAAACTAAAATGGTATATACATATTTTTAAAAATTGATCTAGATCTAGAATATAGATAAATTGTTTGGCCAATCAAAAAATTGATTTTGATCCAAAAGAAGAAGAAAAATGTTCAAAAAAAATTTATTTTCCAATATTAAAAACATAAAACTGTTAAAAAAAGTTTAACCAAAATTTCCGGCACATGCAAAATTTTATTTCTTTTGGGAATCATGTTATTTTATTGTAACAAATGTTATGGTTTTAAATTGTTGTGTTCCTATTATAAAATTAATATCTGTAAAAATTTAGTGACATTATATAAAGAATAAAGTACAATTTGACCTTTATTAAGAATGTCAAAATTATCGTATGTTTATAATTAAATGTGTAATCAGGATAAAATTTAAATTAAATAATTTAAATAGTGCTTAATAATTAATATCATCTTTAAGTTGAACACTGCATTTACTGTGAATTAAGATTTATAGCAAAAGTTTTTTATTTTAACCAAAATGTAGAAAGTTCTTTTCCGAAAAAAATGCAAAGGGGTAACCCTTCCAATTTTTTTGGTGTAAAACATCGACATTCTCCAATATATGTAAATTTTGTGTCTTTGGACGAGGAATTTTAATTATATTAAATATATCCAATCTATTTTTTATTGTTGCTTTGATGTACGCAAAAGAAATATTAAAAAATAATTTTATAGGAAGGATGTAAAAATTGTTTTTCGTCCTTTTTTTGTATTTTTAATGGGGTTATTTATTATAATATTATGATTATACACCTGTAGTTTTTGCACAATTTAACAGAAGGCTTTCAAAAATTATTATTTAGGAAGTGGTATATTTATCCAACAAAAACAACATAATTAAGTTTAAGATTAAATTTAGCTTTTTCTTAAAAAAAATCTATAAGATTAGATTAATGATATTTTAGTTTCAATCATTTCATAATTCTAATAATTACTATATATTATTGCCACTGTAAATGAATTTAAATGCTTTATAGTGAAATCATTCGAGTAGCAGGATACAAATACAAAGATACAAATACTAATGAAATCAAAAATCTTAAAATTATGCTTTCATTTGAATATAATTTAAATAAATCAAATTTTTGTTAAAAAAACTACATTTCTATATTGTAAGGGGACAGGTATCCGGGTCAGACTTGAAATTTATTTAGTATTTGCTTAAATAAAAAAAGGATTTTTATTTAGTACAAATAAACAATAACATTACGCAGAAAAAAAATATGATAGTTAGGATCATATTCTCATGGGATCATTTAATGATTAGGGTTTTGATTGTAGCAATCATAGTCGCAACCATATAATGATTATTTTATGCAGCGTAAAGAGACCAATCTATGATTGCTATGACCACTATTCTGTTTTTGCCGAGATTATTATATGATTGCTCCAATTCTAATGTTTTTATCGCAGCGATCATTTAATGATTGCTATGAATACGTACATTTTGTTGGCAGTGATCATTATATAATTGTTGCAATAATTTATCTTACTAACTTTCTTGATTGCTGCCATAATTTTAACGCTGTACTACTTGGTTGTAGAGACAACATCAACTGGATCTAGCTACAAAAATACCTACCATATTGGTTGGTACTTTTGTAACTAGATTCACTTGACTCTTATCTTTACTCTACAAACAAGAAGTACAGCGATTAAACGATTGCACCAATCAAGAAAGTTAGTAAGATAAATTATTGCAACAATTATATATAATGATCACTGCCAACAAAATGTACGTATTCATAGCAATCATTAAATGATCACTTCTACCAAGAAATAAGTAATAGTAATAAATAAATATTATAGCAAAGAGAAGTATTTAACTGTTTGTTTAATTTTTTATTGAAAATAATCTATGTTAACATTCTTTTTTTATTGTAAATATAACATGTAAATATGTATAAAAATATCTTGTAAAGAATTTTTTCAAAACATCACCACTAATTATACTTGGAGTACCCGGTTTAACTTTCTCATCGATCGATAATATCTATGTAATTAATATAAAAATTTGAGAGTCTAATTTGGTATTTAGTAAATATTGTTTTTAAAATATTTATTTTATTATTAGAGCTTTAAAAACTATTCACTTTAAAAAAAAATTATTTAATGAAATATTAAAAATATGAACTGCCGTATACAAATAACAACTGACTATGAATTATGCATATAATATTTCACTAAAATTTAAATGCGACTAATCATTCAAATGAGTATCACATTGTATTATTATTATTATGTTTGCCACATAAAATTTAATAAAGATTTTATTTTATTTAAGAAAATTTAAATTTAATAAAGATTTTCAATTGAATTTAAAGTATATTAGTCCAATGTATATTTCATTTTTAATAAATTTCACACTTTAAACTCTCTTTAACACACTTTTACTTATAATAGTTTTTTTATAATCGTATAGTTTTTTTTTATTAGAAATATTTAAATACGAGCATATATTTAGAAAGTGTACAAGTTTCACACTTTAACGCTTTTTCTTTATACAAACATATTATTATGTTTGCCACATTGAAGTAACCATTTTATGGTTGCCGAAAATATAAGTTTATGATGACAGTAATAAAAAAACGTATACCGTAATCATATTTTTGTTTGTCGCAACTTAAAGTTGTAGCAATTATTCTTACAATAAAAATTTAATCTTAATATGATTTCCATTTTCATTTAATGGTTAGTACAATTAAGCGGTTAAACAATGAATTATTTCCACAAATAAAAATTGTTACAGTGATCATATAATTATTTCAGAGAAAAAAAAAAGTTGACAGTAATCATGGTACAAACATGTTTTTTTTCTTTTGCGTGCTGAAGAAAATAAATCTTATTGACGTTTATTAAATATATGTTCATTTTAATTATGTTATTATAGTTATAGATTACTTTTATGTTTATGTATATATAATATTGATAACTGTTAATCTTTCTTAACTATAAATAGATAATAATCAATGATTATAAGTTATACACAATGTTTATAAAGTCAGTCTAATAAAGTATTTGCTAGGGATAACAAAACACAACTAAATGTAACATATACATATATATAAATAAACATTTTGAAAAACAAAAAAGTTAATTTTTTTCCAATTACAAGGATCGTTGAATTCATATTTATGATATCTTTATATGAAACCACATAAACATAAAGTATGTATATCAATATAAGTTAAGTTTAAATTTATGTTTAATTTTCCGGTAATATAAGCCCAAAAAATGTTTTTTTATATTATAATCAAATCATTATCTATCTACACTACATATCAGAATAATAGTGATGCTTTTATATTTATGTATCACTTTTTCTTATTCTGTATGAAAAAACTATATTCATACAGAAATTTTAAAGGATGATTTCATAAAAAGCAAATAAATGAATTTATTGATAATTAATTTAATTTAAAAAAAACAACAAGCTATCTACATTTCCTTTATATGTACATTTCCTTGAGCTTAGCCATAGTATACATTTAAATAAAGAAAAATTGATGATGGATGAAAGCTGACATTTCCATGAAATATAACAAACAAAATACATCAGAAGAATAATGCACCTAATTTCCATCTTTAGTATTATTTAGATTTATATACTTTTTAATACGATTGTGAAAAAAATTTCGCTCACTGAATTTTGTAATTTCATCATTTGTTTCATCACTGAACCATCATTTTTTTTTTTAAATTTACTTAAATTTTATAATTTTATTGTAGAAGAAATTGTGAAACTTTAAATGAAAATTATAAATCTTATATTAAAATTTTAAATTCATTAACAGATAGGAAAAAAATATAAATAAAAAAGTTTTTTTAATATACTTTCCCTTAAAGTTAAGTATGCTTTTAGTACGCACTTAAAAAAAACGCGATTTTCCATACAAAATTTTACCAGCGGCAAAAATTTTGGTTACATTTTTTTATGAGGTAGTGTAGATAGATAATGATTTGATTATATATAAAAAAAAACATTTTTGGGCTTTTTGGACTACAGTTTTATCTTAGCCTCTTAGTATGCAATGCACTTAAAAAAAAAATTTAGTTGTTCTTTATCTGACAAACAGGTGGCGTTGCTATAAAAAATTTCAAATTTTTACTGCAAATTTTTATAGGCTAAGTAGGCACCTCTACTAGGGTATAAAAAAGTGAGTAAAAATTTGTTTACTCGGTTATGTCAACGGAATTACCGCCATCTACTTCCCAATCAGCTATTATATTAAATAAAATTTTGTCCGATATTTTACTATGAATTTTACCAGCCTGAAGTGCGTACTTACCAGGATATTTAGCTTAAGTAATATTCAACTAAAAATTTATTACAAATAATTCTACATCAACATATTTTCCTATGGAGCTTGAGTAACGGTCAACAGACCTCCTTATCAATGCCATTAATTCTGATAAGGTCTACTTTCCCTTACTATTGTTGACCGTTACTCAAGCCCCAAATTTATAAGGCACCAAATATCTGATAACACTAGCTTAACTTCAAAGTTTGAGTTAAAGGTGAGGATATATATATAATACATACATGACTCGACAAATTTATTTTTAATTTTATACATACTAATCGTAGCGACGACGAATTTTTCAAGTTTTGTGACAAGAACATTTACATCCTACATCGTTATCAATCAACACCTGCTTCAGGAGTTATTGCCATACCAGATCCAGTACACCATTTGGAATGTTGTCACTAGTTTGTTGGATATATGAGCCTTAATGACAATAACTCTACAAAACACTTTATGGACATATGTGTCTCAGTTTTTTAAGAAATTGAATTAATAACTATCATAATCTTTACATCCACATACAACAAGGCAGACATAATTTCAAAATCTATTCAGCGTAAACATGTGGACTGGTGTAATTGTTAATCTGTTCATTGGGCCTTTCATACTTCCACTAAGACTAAACAATGAAATTTATTTGCAATTTTTGCGAAATAATTCATCGAACTCCTAGAACATGTTTCCATTGCACAAAGAAGAACTAATTTTTACCAACATCATTTGGTGGCCCAAGCTACCAAATCCGAAATGTGAAGGACTTCTTGGATGAAAAATGCCCAAATCGATGGATAGGAAGGAATCAAGCAACGGTCCAATACAAAATATACTCCCGTACAGTTTCTTACTCACAATGAGCCATAAATGGAAACTATGAACCGCCTGGAAATATTGGATATATTTCATATCACATAAAGTTCCATTCAGAGAAAAATATAGAGAAAATTTATATAACGCGGTTCTATTTAATAATTTATTTCCGTGGAATTATATCAAAATAACAAACAAAAAATCGTAGAGGGACAAATACATATTTAACCCACCACATTTTTTTCTCTAAATAATAATTTAAGATGGGACACGAGGGGACCTTGAAGAAACGTGCTTTTGACAAAGCTGGGACTTATTTTTCATATTTTGTTGATACTCGGAATCAAATTTAAATTTTTTAATTAATTAATGTTTATTATGTACAGTTTGGTATTTTATTTTGGTATATATAAATTATAAAAGGTTTCCTTACAAACTTACAGTGCGTTCCCATTGAATTTTACATAGTTTTTTCGCATATATTTTATAATCTCGTTCCCATTGAAATTTTTAATAAAACTAAAAATTCAATTGTAGCCAACTTTATATTACAAATTCAATGATATTATTTAGTGTATTTAAAGTTCCAAAATGTTATTTCATTAAATAAAATATACTTTTTATTTTAATTTATATTGACTTTTATTAATATATTTAAAATAATTTGTCGCAACAATGAAATAAAAATACATAAATATTTCATATGAAATTCGCCACCAACTTCAAGCCTATTTTCTTATGAAAATTTTATGAAAAAGTTAAATTGATTTTAACTTTTTCTTATGCGAAAAAACAGTACCAACTTGACGGATTTTTTTTTTGTCAAGTTTTTTTTTCATACAATCCTGTAAAACTAAAAACTAATACCAATTTCTTTTCAGAAATTTTTTTTTCTACACCACACCATGGTGGGAATTGTCAAAAATCTGTGGTGTAGGAAAGTGTAAGGTATGAAAAAAACATACTTTTATTACACCCTGACAAAAATCTTTATAATTTTAAATTGTTATACTTTTTTTCATAATTTGCGATTAAAACATTATTTAATTGACGAATAGTATATATTTCCACCTTAAAAAGTTAAAAAAAAAAAATAATTACATCTCCACTTACTACACCTTCAAATTTGAGGGTGTAGAAAAGTGTAGAAAAGTGTACACTTTTTCTAGGCGCCGATTCAAAAAAGGTGTAGAAAGTGTAGAAGGTGAAGTCAAAAGAACGCAAAAAATTTCTACACCATGGAGGGTGTAAGAAAGTGTAGGAAAGTGTGTCTGAAAAGAAATTGGTATAAAAATTTTAATGGGAACGCTAGGTTGCTACTTACATCAACTTGCTCCTTGAAACGAATATACATAAATTGTCTTTATAAATCTTAACAATTTATTAAAATTTTACTAGTTTCCTATGTTATTATTTCCGGTAATTGATAAGAATAAGTTCCGGTTAAGTCAACCGAACATATTATTTTCCTCTCAACCATAGCACAGTATAGATACAGTAGTGAAACGGTAGAAAAAAGTGTAGTTCGTCCCGCCAAAATTCCATGCTAGTGTCCGATCAATACATTAAAACTTTTTATTTGTCGCTATTTGTTAATTTACATCTGTATTGAGTAGAATAAATTAGGGTTGGGATAAATTATTTGATTTGCATTCCGGTCTAATGCATTTAATTTTCACCTTTTTTAACACTTAATTTAACTTTTTTAATATAAATTTTCATTTATTTTTTTTAAATAACTTTGTTTATATTAATATCACTTCTTTTTCACTCTGCATTCGACTAAATTTAAAACTTACAATATTCATGTGATAAAAAACAAACGAATTTTCACAACGCTTTACTTAAAAATATTCCATTACTCACGACCATATGATTTTTCTTTATTTGCGTTCGTGAATGATGACGAAAATAAGACTTTTTCATAGGGGCTTATTTGAAGATTAACTTAAAACGCAAAAAAATACTAATAATTTTCAAATCAACAGAGTGATTCTAATTAATGTTAAAGCTTAGCAATTGTTTAAAATTTCAAAATAAAAGCTTACTGAAAGTTTTTTAATAAATAAAATTTAATAAATAATCAAGTTTCATAATAATATGGGCTAATAATTTAAAAATAGTTGATTATAATTCAAAATATTATTAAAAAAGTGTAAACTAAAAAATTGAAATGTTGCAAAGTTATCGTTATTCGCTCTGTCAAGATAAAATAAGCAGAGTGAGATAGAAAATGCTTCATTTTATTTTCGTCCTGGTCTAAAAATTATTTTGTTCTGCGTTTCACTACTGTATCTTATACTGTGGTTATACTGTGGCCAGGAGAACATATTTTTTTTTCTATCTCTGTCAAGATAAAATAAGCAGAGTGAGATAGAAATACCTCATCTGTAAAAATTCTAAGATAGTAAAATCTGTTGTTTTTTTAGTAAAAGTTACAAATCATACAAATTTAATACATTGTTGTATAAAAATACCGTTATCTTAAAACAACTTTTTCAATTTTTTTAAAACCCTTTATTTTCCAAACGGCTTTTTATGGAATGTTGAAATTCATGACGATATCGATATATCTGTAATCTGTCCCAACTATAAACATAAACAAAGAAATGTACAAAATAAATACTCCTATGTATTATGTGTCATATGGAATGGATCTATCATCTATAAAATCATTCTATCGCCTGAGATTTTGTTGCACCCGACATAAATATTAAATGTCGCTTAATACATTCTTGCAGGAACGCATCGATATTGAGAAAACTTTCGAAATTTATATTTCTTTTAAGTGCATTAATTAATAAATTAAAATCATTTGCCTCATTCTTATAATTATTCAAAATGCTTAATTATATAAAATCTTGCAAAAAAACGAATCTTTTGCAAATTTTTAGGTGTTATATAAATTGAATATTAGAAATATTTCATATCACATTATGTTCGATTAAAAGCAAAATTAGAGAACATTTAAATGACAATATTTAATTTATCAATAGTTCATATATTCCTGGAATAATAATTTTCACTAGATAGTATGTTTTATGTTATTATTTTTAAATTTTAACTGTTGAATTTCGAAGATTAATAAATAATTATAATAAATAATATAAACTTTTTAAAATAACTGAAAAATTACCAATTCTCCAGTAGTCGAAAACCTATTATATTAATAAAAGTTTTTAGATAATTATTAATATTTTATAAAATATCAATAGATATTTTTTTGTTTATGCATTCTAAGAACTAAGAAGAGTTACAAGATTATTACTAATTTCCACGTCTTTCTCGAAAACTGTTCGGTTACTGGAGATGTTCGGAGAAGGGAAACACTACCCTACTTATATTTAATAGTTTTGCATTATTTCAACACCCATAAAAATCATACATGCCGATGTCATAAAAGCTTGGAAAGTACAAAATATCATTTTTTTATAATATTCAATTCTCATGATATCACTTAAGTTATTCGAGATAATTACATAAATTTCTCAATCAGTGTAAAATGTACATAAATAATTGACTCTCGTACTCGTATAGCAAAAAAATCTATAACATTATCGAATTTTATTATTTTTTATTATCTCAAGTATTTTAAAATTATTAAAATTATAAGTAACAAATGCAGCACGTATATTTACACACGATTATAATTAATTATTAATGTATAGTCAAAATAATATTTAATTGATTTCCAGCAATTATAGTGCATTATTTTTAGTGCATTTCGTGCATTTACATTAAAAAAAAACTATGTCCCAATTAAAATATTATTCAATAGAAGAAATAAAGGAAAATAAAGGAGAAAATGGGAAACCAGTTTGGATTATTATAAATAATTCAATATATAATGTAACACAATTTTTGGATGAAGTAAGAAATTTTTTTTTACTATATAATGTAAAACTATAAATAATAAAGTTATGATAATTTTAATTTACAATGTTCCAAAAACAAAAGCACCCAGGTGGAAGGGAACTAATAGAAGAATATTCTGGAAAAGATGCAACTAGAGCTTTTAACCAAGCGGGTCATTCTAGAGATGCCGAAGTAATGCTCAAGAAATATAAAATAGGCGAAATATTAAAAAAAGTAGATAAAATATTTTTATGGAATTTTCTGTAAATTAAAATTAATTTTTATTATTTTAAGGATGATGGTGCGAAAGAAGAACGTGTTAAACGAAGATTTAAATTATTCTTTTGCATATGAATATTTTTTAATATATTACAAATGTTGTGTACGTGTACCAAGTTATGGCAATCATTGTAAAAAATTTCTAATTGCTATATATATAAAAAATTAAATATACATACTTCTGTTCTATACATATTTTATATTTTAATAAACTATAAACATTTAAAATATTTTTATTTCATATAATTTTATATTTAACAATTTTCATAGACTTCCGGTATAACAGTTGTAGTGTTATCTATTATAGTTTTATCCATTAATATAGAACATGAATTATCAAATAATTCGGTTGAAAATGTATCCATTTTAGTGGAATTATTACGTAAGTAATGATAAAATCGTGTACCACGACGTTCTAATGATGATCGAGTTTTTTCGCTGCGACATATTGTACGTAATGTTGCTTCGTAATCGAGAAACTTAGCTTTTGAATTAAATAACGTATTTGCAGTACTAGGAGTTAAATTTATTCTAAAAATAATTAAAAAGATATTAATTAAATTTGGATCAATATTATGATTTTTTTTGTATACAATAGATTTATATATTATTGTCACCTAATTATATTTGCTAACGTAACAGAAATTATTATTATAGAATATAGTTAAAGAAAGTTACGTGTAATAAATGACGCAACTACATAAATATAAAATGGAGAAAAATGAATAGCGATTAATAGCAATATAATAAATAATTATATTTAGAAGATAAAAAGAAATTAAATGTTTTGATTTGAAATTTGCAGAAAGCTTACTATTTTCCGCATACATTTAAATTGTATGAATTTTTTTATATAGCTTATATACGTTACATAATTATTACTATTATTATTAATACAAAAAATTACCTTTTTGGTGGATTATCAACAAATAAATTGTAAGAATATTGTTTTGGTTTTAATATACTATGTATGCTACCCTCAATTAGGGAGTGTGAAATTTCCTCTTCTATGTTCAATGTTAATCTATCGTTTATTTCGTTTGAAATTAAACATGTGCCAACTGAAATATTTTCATAAAAATCGACAATAGTATTTAAAACTTTAATTTCATTAGATAGTATATTATTATTTTTATTTTTTATTTGTGAAATTTTCGAATATTTTCGTTTTGGTGACAAGTTTTTAATCAATAAAGTTTTCGATATTTGAAAAATACTATTTAAATTTGTCCACAGTAAATTCAAATTAACTGGATATGGTATAAAGGTTTTAAAATTTTGTGAACTTGAAAATAATTCAAATAATGTGTTGTGTATATAAATAGAATTATTATCATCTTTTTTATCATCCTTTAACATACATTCATCTTTACCTTGGTATGATTCTGATGATAATCGGCGTTTGGATGGTGATGCATAATATTTCTCATTCTGATTTTTTTGTAATTTATTTTTACTTATTACTGGATTTATTCTATCACCACCACTTTGTATAAAAAATTGAATTTCCAATATTGTTTTTCGTAAATCCATATTATTAAATAAATATAAACTAATTATTTCATCCAAATCAATCGGACAATTCTCCATTAAAGATAAAACTGTTAAAAATTTTGATATATTTAATGCTTTTGGAGCTGAAAATTCAATAGAATTTAAATTAATTAAACGTATTAAGTATGGACAGTTACGATTATTTGCAATAATAACAACTGGACGTTTTGACATTGATGCTAATTGATAAATAGCATCAATATAACCAGCATCATATTGATCAAATGTAATATCAGCATCTTCAAGTAAAATTAATGACATATTTCCGTTAGTACTTATTTCACTTGAGAGTTGATTATCAAAAGTAATATCTAAATTTTTTGAATTCATTCTTTTTATAGATTTTTTAGCTAGATTACTTTTAGAATCCTTTCTTATTTGATGTGATTGTGTAGCCTCTTGCAATTCTTGTAAGAGTTTCTTTCCAGTACGTTTCATTCCAGCATTTATTTCCAAAATATTAAAATTTAATTCTTCAGCTAAAGCAAATACTGCTTGTGTTTTACCACTAGAGTTTGGTCCCAATAAAACAATTGTATTTATCATATTACTACTACTAATACTATTATTAGAGTCATTATTGTCATCAAAATTATCCATGGAATCATTTAGTCGCTGAATACGTCGGTCATCTTGCCATGATAATAAGAATTCTTTCAATGCATTAACGGGTGTTAAATTAACTAAAATCTGCTCAGAACTCATTGGTTTATATTTTTCTGTAAATAGAAGCTCACCGTTTGGTGCTGCAGCTGGTGGCAGTTCATCATTATCACCTTTATTATTTGCATTTGGTTTACGATAATTACATGTATGTTTAGTTACGACAAATGATTCAGTAATTTGTTGGGTATCTGAAGTACTATCCATTGCTGTAAAGTAACGATATTTTTCACGTAATTGATTATAACATTTATAAGTTGGAAATTTATCATATAAATTCTTCCAACTTTTAATAATAGCTATTTTATTTTTGAGCTGCGGCAGCGTGGTTAAAGATATTGAGTAAGTTTTCTTATTTCTAAAATCTTTAGTGGTCCAATTTATACCTTTCAATTTTGAGATGTCTTTATCTTTCTTGCTTTGAATCAGTGGTACTGATAATTTGCCTACGAGTTCTTCATTAATCCATATAATACCATAATTGTCCCATTTAATACTTTCAAAATGTTGATTTTTCCATTGAGGAACATGAGATATTTTAGGAAATATTTCAGTGGAAGCTTCAAATGTTTCTTCAAAATGTTTTTGTTTAGCTAATTCTTGTTTCATTTTTTCTGGTACACCAGACATTAAAAATGCATGTCGAGCCTCCCGAATTTTCGGATCAATATTTGGTTTTGGCATAGTCTTCACAAAGAGTGGTGCTAACTTTTTTGGAATTGGATCAGTTTGTAAATCTTTTAATTTATTAGAGATATTCATGCTATTATCTAGACATATAACATCAACGTCTGCATCTTCATTTGTATGTTTTTGTTTTACTCTATTTAATTTTCCAACTTTCGATTCAATTTGACTATTTTTCTTTTTTAATTTTGTTGGACTTTTATCTAAGTCATAATCATAACGTGCTTTACCTACACAAGACCGTCGTGGTCGGCTTATGGAAACATTTATAATGGATTCATCAATTTTCAAATTGTCAGATTTACTGAATTTTTCTTTATCTATTTCACCTTCTATTTGTTCGTTTGTAGTTGGTGAAATTGTTTTCGGAAAATATCCTAGAAGACTATCTCGTTTTTTAATTGGAGATGATAGTTTTTCTATAAACTCTGTATCTTCTGTTATAGTAGTTATATCAGCCTTTTCAGATTCCAATGAAACACGATGTTTACATTTTATTTTCAGTACTTTGGGATTGTTTCGTACTTTAGCAGATTTATTTAAATTTGAATTTTCTGTAGTTTCTTTTTGTTTTTTACTTGGAATAATTTTAACATCTTCATTCCCATTAACAATCATTTTCTTCAACCTAAAAGTATTTTATTAAAGCATAAAAATAATAGAATGGATATTAAAAAAATTAAATTATATACCTACCTTTTAGAGCGTTTCGTTAATAAATATTCTAAATATTCCCCACGTGTCTCTTCATCTAATTTTCTTTTTGCTGCTCCTTTCTTTTCAGCCCACTCTCCAAGAAATAGTTTTCGTTTTATTTTTAAGCTTTTTATACTTGTATTTTCAATATTATCTACAAACATTTCTGTTTTCCCAGGACTGTTACTTCCAATACTTTTATTACGTGCATTCATCATAAATTCAAAAGCATTCTTTTTTGTTTGTTGTTGGGCTACAATAACTTCATCTGTATGAATAATAATTGTTTCATCAGTTTTTACTTCAGTTGTATTGAATAGAACCTTATTCACTTCAGTTGTAGATTCTGCATTTTCTTCTAATGTAGATTCTAAATTTTGATGAATAAATATCGAACTTTTTTCCAAACTTAACAAATCCACAAAATTATTATTTGATTTTTTTGGTGTTATTTTATTTAATTTTTTTGATTGCTTATTCTTTTTACCTCGAATTAACATATTTTCTTTAGATGGTGACACCAAACAGTCTTCTACAGCATTAATTAAGTTACAATTTTTTGCTTTTGGGGTTCTATTTTCGCGAACATCATTTAAAATTTCAGAAATTTCAATTATTTTCAGAGGTGTTTTTAATTTGTCTGGATTTGTTATTTTTTTACGATGATGTTTCTGTTTATGTTTATTTTTATATTTTTTTTTAACTGAATTTAAAACTTCCTCCATATTTTTAATAATTTTACGTCCATCAGTTTTCGTTTTCTTACTATTTATCTTTGAATTTGGCGATTGTTTTGATAAGTTGGTTAAAACTTGTACTTCTTTGATAGGACTAGTAAAAAAAGTCCTTAAAGAATTCATTTTTTGATTGGATTAGGCCTTTAGAGTAGATAACTCTGTCTTATATACTCTAAAGATTGGTATATTATCCAAAGAAACTACAATACAAGTACACTATTGCTTTCAATTAAATGCATGCCGTTTATTTATGTATCTAATATATTTAATTTTATTAATTCTACTAATATATTTTTATGATAGAAGAGTTCTTCAGATTAAGAACTATGTTTCTTTTCTATACTTGCTAATAAGTTTTATATATTAAATTTGATGGCAAAAATAGCGGGAAGTTTTTTGACACCATTATGACGTATGCATACGTTTCTATGCGGATTGCACTCGAGTTCAATTCGGTTTATTGTACATGAAAATAGTGCTTTAGTAGTGCATGGAAATAGGTAGTTGAGTTTATTTTCAATATTTCCTTCCTTCTAAATGTTTCATGTTTATTAAATATATTAATTTTAAATATATTAATTTTCATCTTGTATTCCTTTTTCAATAAATTTACTTTTTCTTTACTCAAAAAATTCTTGTCGATGTCATATATTTTACGATTTCACATATACAATCGAACATTTCCAATCCGACTGTGGAGTGGACTATTACCTTGTTTCCATGACGAGTTCAACTCGTCATGGAAATAAGGTAATAGAGTTGAAATAGATTTAACGAAATCTCACCTCAAACCCAACCACAATATAGATAGATACAGTAGTGAAACGCAGAACAAAATAATTTTTAGACCAGCACGAAAATAAAATGAAGCATTTTCTATCTCACTCTACTTATTTTATCTTGACAGAGTGACCTAGCGTTCCCATTAAAATTTTTATTATTTAGTTTTACAGGATTGTATGAAAAAAAAACTCCGTCAAGTTGGTACTGTTTTTCCGCATAAGAAATTTTTAATAAAACTAAAAAAAAAAAAAAAAAATAGGGAAAGAAATAAAGAATAAAATGAGTGATAAATATGATGTTTATATGCTTGAAATGAGAAATCCAAAAATTTTAGTAACTGGAATGAGTGAAAATTTAGATAATGAAACGGTCGTGCAAGGAATTAAAAAACAAAATGATATTACGTTTGATGAAATAAAATGTTTTAAAGTTTATAAATCTTTTAAAAATAATATCTACTTTAATGCCATATTAGAAGTAGATAAAAATGCGTTTAAAGAAATTATGAAAGAAAATAGACTATATGTTGAATATGATAGTTGTATTGTTTATGAAAAAGTAAATATTAAGAGCTGTTTTAAATGTTTGGGTTACAACCATAAATCAGAAAGATGCACAGGTGTAAAAGTTTGTTTGAAATGTGGTGATAAGGATCACGAAATTAAAGATTGTAAGAGTGAATGTTTAAAATGTATAAATTGCTATAATGCTAAATTAAAGACTAAGTTTGATCAAATTGATTATAATCATGATGTGCGAAGTATTGATTGTCCGATTTATAGAAGAAAATTAATATCAGAGCGTAGTAAAATTAACTATTAGCAATTAAGTGAAATAAAATGTTTGTATTTAAATATTCAAGATTTAATTAATAATTTTTCGGAATTAGAAACATTAATAATTAATGATGATAGTATTGATTTCCTATGTTTAACTGAAACACATTTAACAGACTTTGATAATGATTCTCTTGTAAAAATAAATAATTATAACTTGATTAAGGTTAACAGTAGTTCTAGGCATACTGGTGGTGTTGTTTTTTTATGTTAAAGATTCTTGGAACTTTGAAATAATTAAAAATTATATATTTGAACAAGAACTATGGTTTCTTGTTATAAAAGTTAATTATAATAATATTGTGTTATATCTGGCTGGTCTATATCGATCACCTACTAAACCATTAAATATGAATTCTGAATTCTTTAATATATTCAGTAATTTCATTGAAGAAATTAGTGAATTAAGTGATAATGTTATTATTATGGGAGATTTTAATATAAACTGGGTAATAAATAGTAATCAAAAAAATAAAATGAAAGAAATTTTGAATGATGGTGCTTTTAAACAAATAGTAAAAGAATATACTAGAATTACCAGTGAAACAAGAACATTAATAGATTGGGTGGTAACTAATAAATATAATAATATTGAAGTTTCAACTGATATAAATTCAAAAATTAGTGATCATGAAACTTTAAAGATATGTTTAAAAAAAGAAAGAGTTGAGATAAATAAAAATAAACGGGTTAAAATATTAAAATATAATAAAAATCGTTTTTTATCAAAAATTAATACAAGTGATATAGCAAATACATACTTCATGGATTGTAACACAAAAGCAAATATTTTTAGTAAAAATTTACACAAAATTGTAGATGAATTTATAGTTGCAAAAAATATGAAATATGTTGACAATCAGTGGTTTACACAAGAATTAAAACAATTAAAATGTGAAAAAATTCACATTTGAAAAAGCAAAATGGATTAATAATAATTATGAGTGGGAAAAATATAAAGCATTAATAAATAATTATAAAACTAAAATTAATAATAGTAAAAACTTTTTTATACGTAATAAAATAGAACAGTCTAACGATCAAGTAACTATGTGGAGAAATATTAAGAATTATATACTAAATAGAAAAGTTAATGAAATTAATGAAATTTATTTTAATAATGAAAAAACTAGTGATAGCTTACTAATAGCAAACAAATTTAATGAATATTTTATTAAAAGTGTTGATGAAATTAATAAATCTATCCCGGTAATTATGTATAGAAATCAAGTTGAATTTAACAAAAACTGTGTTTTTTTCAAGCGGGTCAGTATCAAGATCAAAATTTTTATATGTAAAACAACAACAACATAACCCAAACACTTATCTGGATCACCGAGATAAATTAGTTATACAAAAATTGCAACAGATGGCAGAAACGTAGTTTTTAATTCTAAAAGTTGGTACTATTGATGATAAATTTCATTATTTTAACTTAGTTTTTAAATTTGAAAATACAAATTTCAAATTTTTGTAAAAAGAAAATTAAATTATGAAGTTTTAATAATTATTATTCTTTTTTTTAATTTAAATTTTAAATTAAATTAAAATTATTTAATAGGATGTAATTGAAGTAATTTTCTTATTGAAGTATTAGTAATTCTGAAATAACTAAAAAAAAAACAATTTTGAAAATTCAATTAAGCGTTGGCATTACAGTCGCGCCATCTATTGCAAACTGTTTGCAACCCCTTGAGATGATCCACATCATTTTTTTCAAACCTTGACCCTGACCCGCTTGAAAAAAACACAGCTAATAACTGTTTTAAATTTAAAATAATAACAAAAAATGAACTCGAAAATGTAATTAAGAAAATGAACGCAAAAAAGATAATTATTTGGTTAATAAAAAAATGTTTATTGATTCGTTCCACATTATTGGTATAATTTGGTTAGAAACAGGAGTTTTTCCTGATATTTGGAAAGAAACGGTTGTAGTTCCTATAGAAAAAGTGCAAAATACAAAAAAAGCAAATGAATTTAGACCAATCAACATGATATCAATAGAAGCTAAAATAATTGAAAAGGTGGTAAATATGCAATTAGAATTTTTTTTGGAAAACAATAATCTTATATCACAATACCAATCGGGATTTAGAAAAAAACCATAGCTGTGCGTCACTTATAAATTTAGTAATAATGAATTGGAAAATGGCTATGAATGATAAAAAAGTAATAGTTGCAGTTTTCCTTGATCTGAAACAAACAATAGACCGTAATATTCTTATGAAAAAACTCGAATGTTATGGTGTCAGAAAAAAAGAATTTCAATGGTTTAAGTCATACTTGTATGGAAGAAAAGAGAGAACCAAAGTAAATGGATTGGTTTCTGATGCAATTGATGTGCTGCTGGGCGTTCCGCAAGGATCTGTACTAGGTGTTCTGTTATTTTTAATATACATAAACGACATGGAAAAAGCAATAGAGATAGCAAAGTTGGTACTGTTCGCAGATGATGCTTTGGTGTATGTATGCGGTGAAACGGTTGAAGAATGTGTACGTAATATGAATATGGAGCTAGAAAAACTGAATATTTTTTTTAAAATGAACAAATTGAAACTTAATGTAGATAAAACAAAATGTATAATAATAAATGGAGTCACAGATGAGAATATATATATATAGATGGTGAAATTATTGAACCAATTAAAGATATTAAATACCTAGGAGTTATAATAGATAATAAATTAGAATTTAAAAACCACATCGATTACATCTGTAAAAAAGTAGCAAAGAAAGTATATTTCTTTTCTATAATTAGACAAAAGCTGTCTTATACTAGTGCAATAAGTATATATAATATAATCATAAAACCCCACTTTGAATAATTCTCTTCAATACTTTTCACAGCAAATAATGAATTGAAACAAAGATTACAAAAACTACAAAACAAATGTATGAGAATAATATTAAAAGTTAATCATTATACAAATATTAAATTTATGTTGAATGCATTGAAAAGGCTTAGTATTAATCAGGGAATTATTATGAATGTATTAATTTTAGTTTTTAAAATGAAAAATAATTTACTTCCAAAATATTTATTTGATAGTCTGGTATATGTAGGAGATGTACAAAATTACAATTTAAGAAATATTTTTAGCTTTAGACTGAATTTTTTTAGAACTGAAAATAGTAAAAACATGTTAATGTACAATGGATTAAAATTATTTAATTAAATCCCATATAATATAGTAACTGAAAATAACTTAAAGAAATTTAAATCTAAAATTGTATTATATATTAGAGATAAGTTTAATTAAAATATTGTCCTTTTATTTTAAAGTTATAAATAATGTAAAATTGTGTAAAACAAAATGGTTATTTTTTAACTAAATAAAGAACAAATAATAATAATAATAAAAAATAAAAAAAAATAAAAAATTAAAATCAATTTAACTTTTTCATAAAATTTTCATTAGAAAATAGGCTTGAAGTTGGTGGAGAATTTCATATGAAATATTTGTGTATTTTTATTTCATTGTTTCGACAAATTATTTTAAATATATTAATAAAGTCAATATAAATTAAAATAAAAAGTATATTTTATTTAATTAAATAATAATTTGGAACTTTAAATACGCTAAATAGTATCAGTGCATTTGCAAAATAAAGTTGGCTACAATTGAGTTTTTAGTTTTATTAAAAATTTCAATGGGAACGCTATTATAAAAAATTATGCGAAAAAACTATGTAAAATTCAATGGGAACACACTGTGAATAACGAAAAATTTTAAGCATTTCAATTTTTTAGTTTACACTTTTTTAATAATATTTAATTTCAATCAACTATTTTTAATTTATTAGCCTCATTATTATGAAACTTAATTATATTTGTTGTGAATTGAGGCACCCTGTGCTTCAATTCACAACGGAAATTATAAAATTCCATTAATAAAATTCAAAAATTAATTAATTATTATTTGAAAAACAAAAGTTTCAAATTACGCGTTGCTCGTGCACAGAGAAATAATTTAATTCAATAAATAATAATTTCTCTGTGCTGACAACGCGTAAAATTAATCAACCAATTAAAATAAAATTGATTTAAAATATTTTGTTGGAGAAGCTGATTGGTTTTCCAAAATCTTATTGGAAAGATTTTGGAAAACCAAAAAAGCTCTCCAACAAAATAAAATAGAAAACAAATTTGAAAAAAAGGGCCAGTCGATCGGATAAAGTTTTGATTTAATATTATTTTAGTCAGTCAGTCGATCCGGGTTAAAAATTTGATGTTTTCATTTTAAATTGTAAATTCGATAAGAAAAAAGTTATTTTTGAAAATCGTAACTTAATTTAAAAACTTATTAAATTTTAATTAAAAATTAGTAATTATTCGGAAAAAAGATTATTAGTCAGAAAACTAATAATAAAAAAAAACATTAAAAGTTAAATTTAATTCATAATTCATTGACAAAATTTTATAAAAAAAATCTAAAACGAAATAGAGTTGTTTATAAAAATCATAAAAAAAAATGAAAATAAAAGTTAATTATTAGTTGTAAAAAATAGCAAAACTGTGTAATTGAATAAAATTTGAATAGATGAATTAAAATCGAAATCCTAATATTAAAATAAGAAAATTTTAAATTGAAAATAAATATTACTAAATTTTATACAAGAACAAAAGGAGTTTCATTTTAAAAGAAGAAAAAGTTAAAGTGAAAATCAGTTAAAATAAAAAGTTGAGAAATAATATTTTTGATTGTAATAAATTATATTACAACAATGGCGCTGCGGACAGGATAGGAATTACATTTCCTATCTAAAAGAATTTTGTGCGGTAAAACGAAATAAATTAAATTAAATAAAAAATTAATCGTACATCAAAGTGGACATTAATAAAATTTAATAAACTACAAAAAAAAATAATAATTAATATTAAAATAAAGTTAACAATCTAAAAAATTATAAGTAAAATGTTTTGTTTAAAAAAAAAAAATGGTAGCAGAATTTTAATAAAATTGAACAAAAGTGATAGCAGAAAAGTTGCAGTTGAAAAGTGGTAGCAGATTAATTAAAGGTTGCAGTTAAAAGTTGCAGTAGAATAGCAGAATTTTTTTTAACAAAATAGCAGAAGAAGAAGCTGGTAGCGGAAAAAGTAAAAAAAAAAAAAGGAAATTTTTTTTTTGAAATTTTTTTTGTAAAGTAGTAAGTCATTTTTTTTCTAATATAAAAATATATAAAAACACGGGTTGCTAAGATTTTAAAAATATATATATATACAATAGAAAATATATATAACAAAATATAAAATCAATTTTTTTTGTAAAAATAATTTTTTTTAAAATGAATAAATCGAAATCTTTAGGAAGATACGGATCTTCATTATTTTTTATAATTATTGTTACACAAAATCTAATAGTCTTAATAATGGAGAATAATAAAATTTATTTTTGGCAAATTATTAAAAAAAAAATGTAAATTTTTAAATCTAAGTAAATGACAAAAAATTGTGTGAAAATTTTTTTTTTTAAATAAATTAAAAGGATAAAAAATTTAAAAATAAAATAATAGAATTTGTTAAATTAGAAAGAAAATTTTATGAAAAAATTTAAATTAATGGCCAAAAAATAAAATTAAAATTTTTAATTATAAAAAATATATAAAATAATAAATATATAAAATCCTTAACGAAATTATAAAAATATATAAATATATATAAAAAATCCTTTTTTTTTAAATTCCTAGTGAATCAAAATTTTTTAGATAGAAAGTTAATACAAAATAAAATAAAATGCATATATGAAAGAAACCCATAAAATAATATACATATGTGTAAATATACATATACAAAAAAAAAAGATATTTTTCTTATATTCTACCAAAAACCTTAACCTATCCTAATAGTTAACCTAATTTCAAAATTTCTCTCTCTTCCATAAAATTAAAAAATAAAATAAAATGGGTATATAATAAATAAAATTGGAGTACATATATATCCGTATAAAAAATAATAAGTAAAAGATTTAAATAAGAGTCATATATGTACAAATACCTATACAATGAAAAATCAAAAATTATTAAACATTATTATCACATATTATAATTTTTATTTGTATACATAAAAATTTTATTTCCAAGTACAAATTGCAAATTGTGCGTTTTCGATCAATTTGAATTTAAAAGTTATAATAAAGTTTTGTTTACGTGAAATATAATATACATAGAAGGGTATTATTATCAAAGTAAAATCGACATAAAAATAGGGTAACAAAACTAATTACGGTGTAAAAAGTTAAGTTTATTTAATTTAACACAAAACTGTATACAGAAAGTGCAAAATAAAATTGTGCACTAAGTTGACACAGGGCTGTGTAAAAATAAAGAACTTAATAAAAAAAAATGATATATATATATATTTTCAATTTACGTTTGTTCATTTTTATATAAAATATTATTGTCAACTTTTATATTAATATTAATATTTTAAATGACGTACGTAAGTTTCATTAGAACAAAGCGCGTTTTTTTTGTAAAATCATTTAAGGATCATACTATGAACATTTATAAAACCAAATTTTTTTTGGAAATGAATAAACTATTTTTTTTGCATAATTTTAGGAGTTGGGAAACTTATATTTACTTTTAATAAATATTTTGAGAAACAAAAAAAATTTTTATAATTGCATACTTTTAGGGAATGAGCGAAATAAAAATAAAATAAAAATAAAGGAGTATTTTATTTTAAATAAAAATTTTAGAAAGATTTTTGTTAAATAAAATAAAATAAATAAATGAAATTACATAAAATTTTTAGAAAAAAAATAAAAGTAAATTTTTTCGCCCCCTAAAATACATTTTTTCAGAAATTTTTATATATAATGACCCCTAAAATAATTTTTTTTATTAAAATTTATTAAAAATATGACCCCTAAATCACAAAATAAAAAAAGGTACATATATATTGTTGTTGTTGTTTAAAATTTTTTTTATAAACTAATGTCGCAAAATTCAAAACCCCCAACGTTGGCACAATCAATTTTAAAATTTTCAAAGAGAATATCAACATTTTCATTTTTAAATTCAAGTCCGGAATTTGAAAATTCGGACGAACAAACTAAAACAAACGTAGAAAATATAGAAGCGGAACCAAATTTAGAAGTATTGGATAGAAATAACTTTGTTGATTTTTTACATCAAGTACAAGGAGAACGAATATCAGAAAATAGAAAAAGTTTTAGAACATTGAGGTCAGGAGCAAAATACAACAGAATTGGCCCAATAAGGAAACAAAGGAAAGCTAGGAGAAATAAAGTTATAATTGCCAAAACGGAAGGGAAAAGTTTTAGAACATTGAGGTCAGGAGCAAAATACAACAGAATTGGCCCAATAAGGAAACAAAGGAAAGCTAGGAGAAATAAAGTTATAATTGCCAAAACGGAAAGGAAATATTTTTAATAAAAGAGATGAACAAAAGGGAATATTATTAAGAATTTTAATAACAAGTAAACTGACAGGTGCAGCCAACGCACTTTTCAGATATGCCAACGTTGAAAACTTTAACCAATATAAAGATATTTTACGTAATCGTTTTATAGAGAGCAAGGATATGGCTACATTAGCATCGGAAATGATGGGAATGTATCAATACGAAAACGAATCAGTGGAATTATTTGGGGAAAGAATAGCAGAAAAATTGGCGGCATATAGAAACAGAGTAAACGAAAGGTATCAAACGAGGGACGAGCTTTAATCAATGAAATGGAGATAACCGCAAAAAGAATATTTTTAGGAGGACTGCGTTCATCAGAATTGAAACAATATTTAATCTTTAAAAACCCCGAAAACTTAAAAGTGTCCATAGGAGCGGCTCGACAGTATTTGAATGAAACAATGAACTTAGGAAATATAGGGAGTTCGGATAAAAATAGTAGTAATAATCAAGGGGACCAAATGATGAATTTATTAACCACTATGATGAAAAAATTAAATGAAAATGGCGGACATGGGCAACAACCAAATAATAACCGGTTAAATCATGGAAACAATTTTAGAAATAATAGTAATAATAATTATTTCCGGGGAACAACAGGGAATTTTAAATACAACAACAACAACAACAATAATGTGCAATTTACAAATAATAATAATTACAATAATAATAATAACAATAGGAACAATAATAATGGTAATAATAATAATGGTAATAACAAGGTTCCATTTAAAGGAAAAACTGCAAATACGACGATTAAATGTTTTAAGTGTGGTGAACCGAGTCACCTTAGTAGATTGTACATGGTAAAGCCACTCATTTTTTTAAACTACGTTCGGGAAATAATAATTTTGCAAATCGAAGGATACTCGCATTAAATAACGAAGAAAGTTTAGAAAAGACCCCTTGTGTCTTTTCATACTATGAACATTTATAAAACCAAATTTTTTTTGGAAATGAATAAACTATTTTTTTTGCATAATTTTAGGAGTTGGGAAACTTATATTTACTTTTAATAAATATTTTGAGAAACAAAAAAAATTTTTATAATTGCATACTTTTAGGGAATGAGCGAAATAAAAATAAAATAAAAATAAAGGAGTATTTTATTTTAAATAAAAATTTTAGAAAGATTTTTGTTAAATAAAATAAAATAAATAAATGAAATTACATAAAATTTTTAGAAAAAAAATAAAAGTAAATTTTTTCGCCCCCTAAAATACATTTTTTCAGAAATTTTTATATATAATGACCCCTAAAATAATTTTTTTTATTAAAATTTATTAAAAATATGACCCCTAAATCACAAAATAAAAAAAGGTACATATATATTGTTGTTGTTGTTTAAAATTTTTTTTATAAACTAATGTCGCAAAATTCAAAACCCCCAACGTTGGCACAATCAATTTTAAAATTTTCAAAGAGAATATCAACATTTTCATTTTTAAATTCAAGTCCGGAATTTGAAAATTCGGACGAACAAACTAAAACAAACGTAGAAAATATAGAAGCGGAACCAAATTTAGAAGTATTGGATAGAAATAACTTTGTTGATTTTTTACATCAAGTACAAGGAGAACGAATATCAGAAAATAGAAAAAGTTTTAGAACATTGAGGTCAGGAGCAAAATACAACAGAATTGGCCCAATAAGGAAACAAAGGAAAGCTAGGAGAAATAAAGTTATAATTGCCAAAACGGAAGGGAAAAGTTTTAGAACATTGAGGTCAGGAGCAAAATACAACAGAATTGGCCCAATAAGGAAACAAAGGAAAGCTAGGAGAAATAAAGTTATAATTGCCAAAACGGAAAGGAAATATTTTTAATAAAAGAGATGAACAAAAGGGAATATTATTAAGAATTTTAATAACAAGTAAACTGACAGGTGCAGCCAACGCACTTTTCAGATATGCCAACGTTGAAAACTTTAACCAATATAAAGATATTTTACGTAATCGTTTTATAGAGAGCAAGGATATGGCTACATTAGCATCGGAAATGATGGGAATGTATCAATACGAAAACGAATCAGTGGAATTATTTGGGGAAAGAATAGCAGAAAAATTGGCGGCATATAGAAACAGAGTAAACGAAAGGTATCAAACGAGGGACGAGCTTTAATCAATGAAATGGAGATAACCGCAAAAAGAATATTTTTAGGAGGACTGCGTTCATCAGAATTGAAACAATATTTAATCTTTAAAAACCCTGAAAACTTAAAAGTGTCCATAGGAGCGGCTCGACAGTATTTGAATGAAACAATGAACTTAGGAAATATAGGGAGTTCGGATAAAAATAGTAGTAATAATCAAGGGGACCAAATGATGAATTTATTAACCACTATGATGAAAAAATTAAATGAAAATGGCGGACATGGGCAACAACCAAATAATAACCGGTTAAATCATGGAAACAATTTTAGAAATAATAGTAATAATAATTATTTCCGGGGAACAACAGGGAATTTTAAATACAACAACAACAACAACAATAATGTGCAATTTACAAATAATAATAATTATAATAATAATAATAAACAATTCTCAAACAGTAGTAGCAACAATAATTTTAATAAAAACAATAAGACCCCTAACAGAAATTACAATATGGTTAGTGGTAATAATTTTCCAAACTACAATAAAAATAATACAACTAATTATAATAATAATTACAATAATAATAATAACAATAGGAACAATAATAATGGTAATAATAATAATGGTAATAACAAGGTTCCATTTAAAGGAAAAACTGCAAATACGACGATTAAATGTTTTAAGTGTGGTGAACCGAGTCACCTTAGTAGATTGTACATGGTAAAGCCACTCATTGTTTTAAACTACGTTCGGGAAATAATAATTTTGCAAATCGAAGGATACTCGCATTAAATAACGAAGAAAGTTTAGAAAAGACCCCTTGTGAATGGTGTGCAAGGAAAGGACATACAATTTTAAATTGTGGGGCTCGTAAATCCTATGAATCCAAAATGACAATGGTTTCGGGAAACGAGGACGGAGTGAACTAAAAGAGCCCAGCTCATTCCTTTCGGAGGGCAAAATAACTTTACAAGAGCCAATAATTAATTTAGAAAAATATTATTGGATAGATCCTGAATTATGTAATAATTTAACAAAAGATAAAGAAGAAAATAATAAAATTAATAAAAATAATGTAATGGAAATAAATTTTGTTAGCTCTAATATAGGCTCTTGTGAAGGAAAATTAATAAAAAAATCAGAACACGAGAATAAGAAAATTGAGTTACCAAATAATGGTATTTTAGGAAACATTGCAATGACCCCTAAACGTGATGAAGGTAAATCGCAAACAATTTATACAGAAAAATCAAATGATATAAATACGAATAAATTACAGATGAATAAAGGAATTTTTGATAACGTGCATATAGTAAACTATAAAAATTCTATATTTTCTAAGGCAAAAAATTTTATGGAAAAAAAGAATCAAATCTGGAAAGCAACTAAAAATTGTACAGATGATTTTAAAACTGAAGAAATAATTGTATTTGAAGAAGATATTAACACAGGAATTGTTCAATCAAATAGGGAAGAAAAGGTGAATATTATTATAGAAGACAAAGTAGCAGTAATTGTTGAAGAATTTTATTTGGTATTCTTCCTATATAGAAGTAAAATGTTTTAATAAAAATATAGTAGAAGAAGTTGTAGAAGCTGTAGAAGTTGTAGTAGAGGAAAATGATTTAAGTACAAAAGTTTGTACTACTATATTGATAGAATACGAATTTGTTGGAGATAATAATAGTAATGAAAATATAAATGAAAATATTAATGAAAATATTAATATTAATAAAGAAAAAGAACATTGTTTAACAATTCAAATGGTAAAATTGAAAAAGTAAAATTGAATTTAAATAGTAGTGATGTTAATATTGAAAAAGAAATAAATAAGGAAACAATTTATACAACAAGAGACAAAAATAAGGAAATACAAAATATAGAAGAATCCATAAGAACGGCACGAAAAAAAATAATAAATCAAAATAATTATTTAATTAAAAATAATAATACTTTTATCATTGTATTTAAAATAAATGTTAATACTACGGGTATTAAAAATAAAAATATTAAACCAAAATTGACCCCTATTCTTAATGTTATTATTTTACCATTAAGAAAATTAAATAACAAAATAATAAAATTAAATCATAGATATAAGAAACAGAGGTGGAAGCGTAAAAATAAAGTATATTAATAAAAAAAATATATTAAAATATTAAATTTTAGTATTAATAAATAAAAAAAAAATTAATAAAAAAAAATTTAAAAAAAAAAAATTTATGGATAAAATAGAAAGGGGAGCGTGAACGCTCAAAAACAAATAATAGGGATAATATACAAAAATCTTATCCTTAATCCTTAAATCCATATTCATTTTCTTAAAATCTTAAATTTTAATATATATATGCATTTTATTTTACTATATTTAAAAAAAAAACATAAATTTTATTAAAAATAAAATAACTTATAATAAAATATACATACATATACACATATAATTATAATATTTAATATATAATTTTATTTAAAACTTTATTAAAATTTAATTTTAATTAATAAAATAAAACCAAAAGGATTTTTTTTAATAAAACAAAAGGATTTTTTTTATAAAAGTTTTTAATAAAACAAAAGGATTACTTTTTAATATAAAATATAAAACTTTATTAAAAATTAATTTTTAGTAAACACAAAATGATTTTTTTTTTAGAATTTGTTAAATTATCTATTTAAGTTAAATAGATAAGTCATTAAGATTTTAATTGTATTAAAATAAAAAAAAAGGGAAATATAATAAATGTAAAGAAAAATATAATTACAAGAATATAAAATATTTAGACAAAATATATAAAATATATAAATATTAAAAAAAAAACAAAATAAAAAAAAAAAAAATAAAAAAAAAATATATACATATATAAAAAGTAAATAAAAAATTTTTTTATGTTTATAAGAGAAATAAATATATACAAATATACAAAGTTTTTATTAAATATATAGTAAATATGTACAAATATACAAAGTTTTTATTAAAAATAAAAAAAAATATATAAAAAATATATATACTTATAATTTTAAAATATAAGAATCGAAGAAAAATTTCTTCGACCCTTATATTTTTTCTAAGAGGGAAGGTGTTGTGAATTGAGGCACCCTGTGCTTCAATTCACAACGGAAATTATAAAATTCCAATTAATAAAATTCAAAAAATAATTAATTATTATTTGAAAAACAAAAGTTTCAAATTACGCGTTGCTCGTGCACAGAGAAATAATTTAATTTAATAAATAATAATTTCTCTGTGCTGACAACGCGTAAAATTAATCAACCAATTTAATAAAAATTGATTTAAAATATTTTGTTGGAGAAGCTGATTGGTTTTCCAAAATCTTATTGGAAAGATTTTGGAAAACCAAAAAAGCTCTCCAACAAAATAAAATAGAAAACAAATTTGAAAAAAAAGGGCCAGTCGATCGGATAAAGTTTTGATTTAATATTATTTTAGTCAGTTAGTCGATCCGGGTTAAAAATTTGATGTTTTCATTTTAAATTGTAAATTCGATAAGAAAAAAGTTATTTTTGAAAATCGTAACTTAATTTAAAAACTTATTAAATTTTAATTAAAAATTAGTAATTATTCGGAAAAAAGATTATTAGTCAGAAAACTAATAATAAAAAAAAACATTAAAAGTTAAATTTAATTCATAATTCATTGACAAAATTTTATAAAAAAAATCTAAAACGAAATAGAGTTGTTTATAAAAATCATAAAAAAAAAGAAGAAAATAAAAGTTAATTATTAGTTGTAAAAAATAGCAAAACTGTGTAATTGAATAAAATTTGAATAGATGAATTAAAAACGAAATCCTAATATTAAAATAAGAAAATTTTAAATTGAAAATAAATATTACTAAATTTTATACAAGAACAAAAGGAGTTTCATTTTAAAAGAAGAAAAAGTTAAAGTGAAAATCAGTTAAAATAAAAAGTTGAGAAAGAATATTTTTGATTGTAATAAATTATATTACAACATATTTATTAAATTGTATTCATTAAAAAACTTACAGTAAGCTTTTACAGTAAATTAGAATCACTCTGTTGATTTGAAAATTATTAGTATTTTTTTTTGCGTTTGAAGTTAATTTTCAAATAAGCCCCTATGAAATAACGCAAATTAAGATTATTCGTCAAATAACGCAAATTAAGAAAAATCATATGATCGTGTGTAATGGAATATTTTTTAAGTAAAGGGTTGTGAAAATTCGTTTGCTTTTTTATCACATGAATAATGTAAGTTTTAAATTTAGTTGAAAGCAGAGTGAAAAAGAAGTGATATTAATATAAACAAAGTTATTTAAAAAACAAATAAAAATTTATATTAAAAAAGTTAAATTAAGTGTTAAAAAAGTTGAAAATTAAATGTATTAGACCAGAATGCAAATCAAATAATTTTTCCCAATCCTAATTTATTCTACTCAATACAGATGTAAATTAACAAATAGCGACAAATAAAAAGTTTAAATGTATTGATCGCACACTAGCATGGAATTTTGGCGGGACGAACTACACTTTGTTCTACCGTTTCACTACTGTATCTTATACCTTGTTTCCATGACGAGTTCAACTCGAGTTCAACTCGAGTTGAACCCCATGGAAACACGAGTTGAGTTGAGTTTTCGTTAAATCCATTTCAACTCCACGAAACTAGTGCGATTGAGTTGAGTTATGTCATTGTATTAGTAAATTGGCATTTTATATCTTTGTATGTGTAAATGAACAAAAAATTATTATTTTTCTAATAATAATGGCGTCAGGAAGACTTTTTTGGAGTGTCGATGAAGTAAAAATTTTAATATCAATAATGGAGGAGAAAAATATATTAAAATTAATGACATAAATTTAATTATTATGAAATAAAAAAACCTGTTTTATATCGTGTTGCCAGAACTGTCAGTTCAACTCAACTCAACTCTACTTTTTTCATGGAAACGACTGGGGTTGATATTTGAATTTTTTCTACTGAACGATAACTCAACTCAACTCAACTCCATGCATGGAAACATGGTATTAGGGTATATAAATATCCAAGTGAGAATGTTTATACCAACGTCGGTCCGACTTATATACCAACGCGTATGCCTGACACGATACTTACTCTCCCATGGCAAACACACAAGCCACCTCCGCTGACGTTGGTACTGACGCGTAGGTATCGTGGTCGTTATTGTAGTGTATTTATTTAACGGCAGGTGGCTCATGGAATGTTCATATTGGATTTTGCCTTTTTTGTTATTGAAAATGAAAAAATTGTAAATATTTTTTTTATTAACATATTAATATTAATTTATTTAATTTTACATTCGATAATATTATTAATATTAATTTATTTAATTTTACATTCGATATTAGATCACATAAATATTCTAATAAATCAGATATTTTTACTATACATAATTGCTACACATAATTTTTTCACATCATATTTACCACAATTATTCATTATAAACAAAGTTAGTTATATTTAATTTGCATACATTCAATAAATTTTTTTCTTAAATTTGATTAAAATTTTACTATGTACTTAAATACCTAGTTTCACTAAATTAAATAGTTACATAGCTAATACAATATTTATGTATATATAAATAAAAAATTGTATTCGCCAATGAGCCCGTCTATCATCAATTTTCCCAGTCCATTTATAAAAAGTTTTTCTGAAATAATTAATAAATTTGAGATTGAACTTCAATGCATTTTTTGGCAATATTTATTATACATACATACATAATTTTTTTTCTTCATGACATTCCAAAAAAATTTATCTGCATTTCCACCGATAATAAATATTTTAAATTAAAAATATAATTTATAATTATTACTATACAATTTTATTGCAAATTAATATTAAATATAAAAAATAAACACTTTAAAAATACTCTATAATTACCATATAAAGACCCAATATTGTTTTTGTCTGACATTTTTATTTTGTTTCCGCTTGGAGCGTAGACTTTTAATCCAATCCATACGAATCGGGTGAGAATTGGTATCGTGTCAGGCTGACGAGTTTATATAAAATCGAGAAAATACTTTTATTATCTTCTATCTCACTCGGACATAATATATTTATATATTGTTATTTCGATACCAACAGAGTACCTACGCGTTGGTATATACGTCAGTTCTCTCTGGGATATCAGGAGATGCTATAACATGAATTTACCCCTACAAGCTGTGTCAGAATTATTTTTATTATTATTAGAGCTTTACTTGTCAAATATTCGCACTTTGGTTGTCAAATATTCGCACTTTTTATATACAAATATATGAAATATTTCTTTTCTTCCCCCCACAAAAATTTGATAAATAATCGAAGTAAAAAATTAATAATATACAAAAATATGTAATTAAAAAAATCTGCAAAAAATATTTATTAAAAAGGTATGCATAATGTAATTTATATTTATATTACAAAATTAAAAATTTTCTTTTGTTGAAATTAGTACTAAAAATATACTACAATATCTGCAAAACGTATTAACAGGCGAATACTATCATCTCTGCATTCTATATTTGAAGAATTCATATCGTACCTAAGAAATTGAAATAAAAATAAACGTTATGTTTTGCATACAAAAATTTTATTTTTATAAAGGTAATAAATATTAACACACAAATTTATTTATTAAACTTTTGTATATTTTAAATAGATTCATCCTTTTTTTAAACATTTCTTTATACATATTTAATTGTATACGAATAAATTAATTAAAAATTATACTTTACCAAAAACTCTATTTTCAAAAATCTCAAACAAATTTGGTATAAAATTTTTTTTTTCCAAATTTAATGTGGCAATCAGGGTGCTAAATTTTCCCGCCGCAGCGCAAAAATCATTTTCCCACTTGTCAATAGGGAGGGCGTTTGACGTACTTTCGACGGGAGCTCGACGTGCGTGAAATGTGAAATACTAACATCAAGATATACGTCCCTGAAACTGAAGAGTTATTTCGAGAAGAAATATGCATTACTGAAGTATTCCAAATATCATTTTCGTGGCATTCCATAATTTATTTATTTTATTTAAAGAATATCGTAAAGCTGTACAATTTTACGATATTCTTTAAATAAAAGAAAAAGTAGTAAAGAAAAAATTAACAAAAATATAAAACAAATTTCAAAATGAAAATTAGAAAAAAAAAAAAATAGAAAAATTTAAAATTTAAAGTGAAATTTATATCTTAGGGCGTGTTATTAAACATAATAATATATTAACATATGTTATGTCTTAATAACATATTCGTGTTATTAAGACATAATACAAATATGCATAGCTAGTGAAAAGGCTATTAGTGCCATATTGGGATATTCTCCAAAAAAATTTAATTTTCAACACTTAGACAGGCCTAATTTGGTTAAAAAGTTAAAAAAAGGTGAAATAAATTTTACCGAGGTGAAAGATATTTAATAGTGGTAATAATTTTTTACACTGTCTAAATTGGTTAAAATTTGGACAATTCAAATTAAAAATTAAATTCAAGATGAGTACAATCGTAGAAAAATTATTTCCCAATATATCAATTTTATTGGAATATTTTAAAAAAATCAATGTTCGCAGGATCATATATATATCACATATATATATATATTTCCGCACGAAATGCACGATCACAAAAAAAAATCAACAGAAAAAAATTCTTCATATAAAAACTATTTATTCCTCAAAGCTGCCTACACTCGCATCTGTTAACGATTAAAAAATTAATTAATTTTCATCCCCATTTATATATAATATAATATCATAATATACATAATTTCAATAATATTTAATTTTTTCTTATAAAGAAAATTTTTTTTTTTTTTTTTTTTTTTGTGCGCAGGAAGGTGAAAATCTTTAAAGACACTAAGATTCCCGCACGTACATCTGAGTAGTGTGGGACCCACCCCCACTAAAAACACCTCCCTTGATGGATTAAAACTAGTCATGAGACTAACCATTAATTTTCTTCTGAATTCTTAAAACTATTTTTAAATCAGTAGGTCATCGATCGATGCTCTACACATATCTATCATGTAGCACGATTAATAATAACAAAATCCATTACTAATAAGCCAAATCAAGAGGTTTTTTCTTTTCAGCCTTCTTATTTGGTTACGATTATCAAGTAACCTAACTGCCTCAATGTTGACGTGATGTTGCAGTCTATTTTTATATTTAACAGCATTCTTTTTTATTACACTAGCTACATTATGGATTCCTAGATCCCGGTGTAGATCATTATTACGTATATACCACGGAGCATTGACTGTATTACGCAGTACTTTGTTTTGAAAAGTTTGCTATTTGAACATGGTATGGTAACATAACTACAACATAACGTAGTATACTGAGATATTAAATATACCAGGTCATTTATGTCTCCATGATAAATTTATATACTATTACAATTATAAGTAATGAAAGAAGTCTCAAACACTTTTTTACCATCTTTTTCTGAGTGTGAACAATTTTCTGAGTGTGAACATGTTTAGCACACCCCCATATTTGACTACCATATGACCATACAGGTTTTAACATTTGATTATAAATTAGTATTTTGTTATGTGTTGATAGTTTTGATTTACGTCCCAAAAGCCAATTCATTTGTCTGTATTTAATTTCCAATTCAGCCTTTTTCTTTTTGACATGTTCTTTCCACCTTAGTTTAGCATCTAGCGTTATACCTAAGTATTTGGCATTGTTTTCGTGTGGTACTAAAACGCCATTTATGTTGACTCGAGGAGGGTTTGTTATGTTCTTGTTCGTAAAGTTTACGTGTACAGATTTTGTCTCGTTGATTTTAATTTTCCATTTCCTTGTCCAGTTGTATATATTGTCCGTTGCTCGTTGCAGTTTGTCCGTAGTTTCGTTAATGTTTGATCCTACTATCTGTAAGGCTGTGTCGTCCGCAAAAGTAGCAGTAGTTACATTATCTAGCTCCGGCATGTCACTTGTATATAGAACATATAAAATAGGACCCAAGATACTTCCTTGAGGTACTCCTGCTCTAACTTCTTTTAGTTCTGAATACGCATCCTCCTGCTTAACTCTAAATATTCTGTCCGATAAGTATGATGTCAATAACTCTACGTATTGTATAGGAAACATTTTATTTAACTTGTGAATAAGACCTTTATGCCACACTTTATCGAAGGCTTGAGCCACATCTAGGAATATTGCAGAACATATTTGTTTTCCCTCCAGTGCCTTTTCAATAACATTTGTTATTCGATGAACTTGATCTAATGTTGAATGTTGTTGTCTAAATCCAAATTGATGGTTTGGTATTAGATTTTTCCTTTCTATAATAGGTTTCAGCCTTGATAACAGCAGTTTTTCGAAAACTTTTGAAATAGTCGGCAACAGTGAGATGGGCCTATATGATTTAACTTCGTTTGGAGGTTTTCCCGGTTTTTGAATCATAATTTGAATCTTTCCATACACTGGGCACATGCCTCAATCTGAATGCTGCATTTATTAAGTTTGTGAGCATAATCAAAGCTTTCTTGGGTAGCTGCTTCAACACTTCACCTGTTATTAGATCAAATCCGGGGGATTTCTTTGCCTTTATACTTACTCTAATTTCTTTGGTTACTTCCAGTAGTGTGGCTCTCTGGATGTCCATTACTTCCTGATTTTCTGTTTCTTCCAACAATTCATCTGAGTAGATCTCATTTGGTTGGAATATTTTTTCCAGGTGTTCTGCGAAAATATCGGATTTTTGTTTGTTTTCTCTTGCCCATGTTCCGTCTTCTTTTCTTATAAGTGGTATCTGGAAACTTGGCCTTTTGAATTTTTTTGTTGTTTTCCATAACGAGTAGTCTTCGTCTGCTGTTAGTTTTTCTAGGTAAGTATTTAAGGATTCTTGTTTGTTGTATGTTGTTATATGTTGTTCCTCGTAATGTTTTATACTTTTTTTCACTATAATAGCACTTCCTCCTTTAGCTTGGTTATCAGGATGTGCCGTCTGATATGTATTGTATCCTCTTACTTTTATGCAGTTGTGGTTAGTCATGTGTGTTTCCGTTATTAAGCACAAGTCGATGTTTTTAGTATTTAAGTATATTTCTAGTTCCTGTTTTTTATTTTGGATTCCATTAGCATTCCATGTAACTATGCGTAGTGTACTGTGATCCATTATATTTGTATGTGAGCTCCTGCTCTCACTGTATTAGCTTCCAATTTTTCAATTCTAGTGGATATGTTATTCATTTTGTTCATTATACTCTGCATCATCTGCATCATAGTTGCTTGTTCTTTATCTATTGAATTTGGTTTGTTCTGATTGGTTTGCAGTACACCCGCAAATGACACCTTATCTGTAACTTTTCTGGATGAGAAAGTCTTTATCTGAGTGTTTTCTGATACTTTCAGCTTGTTCAGGTTGTTTCTTCTTTTCTGTAGCTCCTTTGCTACTAAGCAACCTCTGTAGTTAGCAGGATGCGCTTCACTGCAATTGGCACACTTCGCTGGAGTATTTTTTGGCTTACTGCATTCTGCTGTTAAATGCTTGCCACCGCATTTAACACAGCTAGGTTCCCGCTGACAGTATTTTTGTGTGTGTCCGTTTTGTTGCTTCTGATAGCTTCAATCCTTATTTTCATGTGCTGTATGTACTGTATTCCGTAAATTTTCTTAATGTCCTCTTCGTTTTGGAATGATAGCATGAATAGCGGAAGGTGAGTTGAAATTTCTTTGCCATCTTTCTTAGTTTTTTTTATCTTGCTTGTAACATCCAGTATTTTGAAGCCTCTTTCGAGTAGTTCATTTTTTATTTCCTCAGGCTTGCACGATGGGTGCAAATTTCTGACCATGACTCTTATTGGTCTAGTTTGCTTATTCTCATAAGTATGCCATTCCAATTTAGTGTCATTCATAAATTTTGTCAGTTCTCTATATTCAGTTTCAGTATCTACGTTTATTTTTAGTTGTTTGTTGTTCCTCAGATTCACTTTGAACTTGATGTCCTTTGTCTGTAATTTCTGATTTATCGTGCTATAATTGTCTGTGTTGCTGAGTATCACTGGTGGTGGTTTATATTTTCTAGCTGTTTCTTTGGGTTTATTTGTCTCTGTAGTAATTTCAGTTTTATGTTTGGTGGTTGTTTCCTTTTTAGTCGAATAAATGTTATTATCCCTCTCCACTTCTGGTGACTGTGCTGTCTTACGTTTTTTACTCGGTCTTTTTTTCTTTTTTAATATCCAGTCTGTTTCTTTCTGTACTTCTTCCTCATCAGTATAATACGTATTGATTTCTGTTCTGTGGTCGTCCTCGTCTGATGTATTTGCTTTTGAATTTATGGTCAGTTTCAAGTCTAAATTTTCTTTTTTTAATGTAGTTACATCCTTTTGTAGTTTAATTGTTAATTGTTCTAGTTTAGTAAGTCTGTCTCTGAGTTCCTCGTTTATCTTCTGCAGTTGACTAGTACTAGGTGTTTTCGACATAGTATCTTTGTTTGCTGCTGCTTCAATACTTACTTCCATTGATTCTTCTGCCAATATAATCTTGTGATCGGCTTTGTTTTCCTTATTTTTTCCAGCTGGTTTCAATGCTGTGTTTTCCTTAGTTGTTGTTGATGTTCCGATTAATTGTACTTTCCCTTTAGTTGGTGATCTCGGTACTTTTTTACTTGCACCAAACGGGTTATAAAGCAATAAATGGTCCTCCCCAGAATCCGTAGGACCGACCTCCTGAGAGGGTGGATTTTCCAGTGTAACTGGTCTGCCACCTGGGGTATTGTATACCTTAGTTTTGTCCATTGCTCATATTTATTTTCGTTCCTAATCAAATCGATATCTGGCCCTGGAAGCACCCAGAATGTCAAGTGGCATCCCGCGCGACGAACCCCGACCGACATCCTCTTAGTTATTGCGCTAAGTATTCGTATATAAGTTCGTTGCCCGCAATAGTAAAATAATTGACGATTTGATACATTTTGTCAATTATCAATCGATTGACATTCGCAATTGCAGCGAATGAGCGAATGTAAACACAAATTTGAACACTTCCAGTGCGTTCCCATTGAATTTTACATAGTTTTTTCGCATAATTTTTAGAATAGCGTTCCCATTGAAATTTTTAATAAAACTAAAAACTCAATTGTAGCCAACTTTATTTTGCAAATTCAGTGACACTATTTGGCGTATTTAAAGTTCCAAATTTAAATTTAATGAAATAAAATATACTTTTTATTTTAATTTATATTGACTTTTATTAATATATTTAAAATAATTTGTCGTAACAATGAAATAAAAATACACAAATATTTCATATGAAATTCGCCACCAACTTCAATCCAATGAAAATTTTATGAAAACCCAGTGAGAATCTTTATACCAACGTCGGCCCGACTTAAATATCAACGCGTATGCCTGACACGATACTTACTCACCCATGGCAAACACACAGGCCACTTCCGCTGACGTAGGTACTGACGCGTAGGTATCGTGTTGGGTATTGTAGTTTATTTATTTTACTGTAGGTGGCTCAAAGAATGTTCATATTGGAATTTGCTTTTTTTTTATTGAAAATGAAAAAATTGAATATATTTTTAATTTGTTTTTTTATTGTCATTGCAATATTAATTTATTAAATTTTACATTAGATATTAGATTTCTTAATTAATATAAAAGTATAATATTTTTTGCTGTTTGATTAAGGATTAAGGCTTTTCAAATTTATGATATACATATTATTTCTTATAAATACAAATTTATATTTAACTACTATTACTATACATAATTTTATCACATCGTATGTACAATTTACCACAATTATTCATTATAAAGTTAATTAGTGTATACATTCAATAAATTATGTTTTTAAATTTGATTACAATTTTGCAATAACTAGTTGCATATTAAATTAAATACTTTCATTATATTAATTTTAATTATAAATAAAAAAAAAGAATTTGCCAAAGAGCTCGTCCATGATCCATTTTTCCAGTCTAGTATTTTCTAGGTTTTATTAAGTTAGAACATGTATTTCTGTAAATAATTAATAAATTTGAGATATATTAGAATTTCAATGCATTTTTTGTCTGGCTTTATTATACATATATACATACTTTTTTTCTGCATGAAATTCCAAAAGAAATTCATCTGCATTTCCACGGAAAAAAAAATATTTTAAATTAATAATACAATTTATAATTATTACTATTAAATTAAAACTACAATTTTATTGTAAATTAAATATACAAAATACACACATTAAAAATACTCTACATTACAATCACCATATTAAGACACAATATTGTTTTTCTCTGACATTTTTATTTTGTATGCAGTAATTATCCGCTTGGAGCGTAGAATTTTCTTCCAATCCATACGAATCGGGTGAAAATTGGTATCGTGTCAGGCTGACGAGTTGATATCAAATAGAGAAAATCAACGAACTATATAATATATACCTAGTTTCCATGTACAGAGTTGAGTTGGGTTGAGTTGAAATGGGGTTGAAATGGAACCATCAATTATTCGTTCCATTCCAACTCAACTCAACTCAACCCCTGTTTCCATGCACGCTAACTCGAGTTCAACTCGAGTTGAACTCGTCATGGAAACAAGGTAATAGAAGGCTTAAGAGGTTAGAATTCGTGTTCCAACATCTGACAGTGACGCTGGCGTAAAATTACAGTTGGCGGATATAAATTTAATAATTGAGCCATGTACTATTTGGTGTAATAAAGAAAGTCGTGACGTCACTCTTTATTCTCAAATGTTTTATTGCATAATTTATAATTTTTATTGCATAATTTATTTATTTATTTATAATTTATAATTAATTATAATTTAAATAATATTTAATTTGTTCTTAAAAAGCAATAAAAAATTTGACAAACCTGAATGACGTCACGACTTCCATTATTACACCAAATAGTACATGGCTTAATTATTAAATTTATATCCGCCAACTGTCATTTAACCGCAGCGTCACTGTCAGATGTTGGGACCAATCATTTATATGAAAACATAACCTCTTTAGGCTTCTATATTATATAGTTCGTTGGAGAAAATACTTTTATTATCTTCTATCTCACTCGGACATTATATTTTTATATATTGTCATTTCGATACCAACAGAGTACCTACGCGTTGGTATATACGTCAGTTCTCTCTGGGAAAGTAAAATTGATTTTAACTTTTTCTTATGCGAAAAAACAGTACCAACTTGACGGATTTTTTTTTTGTTAAGTTTTTTTTCATACAATCCTGTAAAGCTAAAAACTAATGTGGATTTCGATTGGACAAAAAAAATCAATTTTTTTTTTTAAAAATCAATCTTTTTTTATCTAGATCAATTTTTGTGTTTGATTGGACAAAAAAATCAATTTTTTTTTTTATCTAGATCAATTTTCAAAAATCTGGATTTTTTTAAAGATTTACCCCTCCATTCACTAATACCATACAATTTGTATGACAGTGACATATTTACATAGATAAAAAAAATGGATTTCATAGATAAAAAAAATTGATCTGTTTTTACGTTCGATTGGACATAAAAAAAATTGATTTTTTTTTAAATTTTGATCTGTGCCAATCGAAATCCACATAAAAATTTTAATGGGAACGCAGGGTTCTATAGATATACCGTGTGTAACCATGACTTGATTTTTTTATGTCACATTTAGGATCTGACATTTGGACGTCTGATTTGACCCTATCTGTAAGTATTTCCAATAAATATATTTAATACTTATTTTTATTTAAATTATCATTATTTTAAAAAGGAAAACCATAAATTGTGTAGAAAATAATACCGCAAGTGAATAAATAGTTGTTTTTGTATTGAAAATTTACATATTAGACAAAATGTTATCTTTCTCGAAACGTCCAATTCTTCAAGTCATAACGACAAATATTCGCACAATAGGAATAACAGCACCGAAACGTGAAATATTTAAAATTCAAAGTCAGGAAGAATTTGAACAGAAAGTTACCAAAAGTGATAAGCTTGTTGTAGTAGACTTTTTTGCGACGTAAGTTGGAAGAATTATAATTATTAAAATTTTCTATTTAAATATTATTGAATCATTGTAATAGATGGTGCAACCCATGCAAAATGTTAACACCAAGAATTGAATCAATAATTGGTGAAAAAGCTGGCACTGTAAAATTAGCTAAAGTTGACATTGACGAACATAGTGAATTAGCATTGAATTATGATGTTGGTTCTGTACCAGTTTTACTTGTTATTAAAGATGGCAAAGTACAAAATCGTTTAGTGGGCCTCCAAGATACAGATAAACTTAGAGCTTGGGTCAATCAAGCTGTTGAGGCAGCTAAATAACATACCAGTTAATAAATTTATTTAAGAATATTATATTTAGGCAAGGAAATTTTTCGAAAAAATAATTTTCAAAGATTTTACAAAAATTTCAAATCAATCAATGCTACTGTTATGAGAATAATTTTCAATTAATAAATTTTTGGACTTTATTTTATTTTATTTTTTAAATCAGAAAAGAAAACATTGTAAAAAATACATGAATGGTAAAAAAATATACAAATGAAATACAAAAAAAAAAAGCTAAAATATTGTATTGAAAAGTATAACGTTGAAAACAATTTAAGTTTTTTTTCATAAAGTCTACACATTATAATTTTTATATTAACCTTAATTTTAGTATTTAAAAGAACCTTATTAACTTTTATTACTTCTATTATTCACCAAGAAGAATTGGCTTTGTTCGATAGAATGTTTTATAAAGTTATTAATTTTCTGTTTGGTCCATATTTTCAGATGAAATCATAATTAGTTCAGCAAATTCGTCACCCGGTAAATGCGAGACTTCTTCATATGAAAGTGGTGTTTTCTCTAGCTCAATGTCTGTTTTTACTGTTAAACAATTTGCAGCCAAAGTTGAACTATCACTCGCAATCTCATGTTTTGATTCATTTAAATTATTTGTTTTAATTTCATCTGTATTATGTTTTGATGGTATTCTTGCTTTTAATTTATTCTTCTCGACAAATATCTCTACCTGAATTTCAGAAAATGTTTTTAATATAATTGGAGGTAAATTTGACTGGCTATTATAAGAAAGTAATGCTGTCCTTGGTGTTTCTTTATCATTTAAGACAATTTTTGCATTCATTTTATCACCACCTCTTGGATATTGTATTCGTATAGTGTGACCGCTATCAATTAATATAACTTCCATTGAACCCGTATATAGTTCAGAAATAGCGGCACGCATTAGAATTGATTTTTTAGATTTCACATAGTGCAAGAAATATAAATTGCTGCTATCTTCGCCTGCTAATTTTGCAGTATATTTTTTTTCATTACAAATTGCAGTTATACATTCTAACTCATGAGGCAATCTCTGAGGTAATGGTGTATAACTAAGTGCTGCACTTAGTATTCTGTAAAAGTAAAATAAAATTTGATATTAAAAATAACATAGAAAGAGTAACTTAAAAATATAAACAATTTGTAAAAATATATACCTGTGAACCATAATATCAGGATATCTACGAATCGGACTAGTGAAATGTGTATAAATTGGTATAGAAAGAGCGAAATGCCAAAATTGTGACTTATCAGTTTCACCATTGCTACAAAAATATCTAAACGAATAACATATTATTTATTTATATTTCCAATATTTAAATATCAAATCAATGACCTAGCTCGAGCCATAGGCTTGGACACAATTTGCGATAAACATGCTTCTAATACATCTGGGTTGTCACTCGTATTAAGTATTTTATTAAAACTGTCATATATTCCTTTTGATGAACTAATATCAAGTTGCATACCAAATTTTTCTAATTTCTCCTTAACTTTTTGTATTACATTTTTTAATGGAGATTGATGATTTCTCAAAATAGCTATATTTGGACATTTACACCATATAAAATCCGCAACCGATTGATTAGCTAATAGCATAAATTCTTCAATTAAAAAATTAGCAGTTTGTAAAACACAAGTTTCATAACTAATTGGTTCTCCCTTTTCTGGATGAAGTTCAAAATAAAGTTTTGGTTTATTTATTTTCAATGCACCATTTTCGAAACGTTTTGTTCGAAGTATTTCTGCAATAGAGTGTAAAATTTTTACTCGTTTTATAATGTCAGTAACTGTAAATGAATTATGAATTTGTGGAAAATCTTTTTCAGAATATTCTTTATCTGGATTATCAATAATTTTTTGTACATGTTCATATGCAAATTGTGTACAAGAATTAATAATTGTACGACTAAATCTGGTATCTAAAATGTCTCCAGTTCTTGTCATAACCCAAAAAACCGAAAATGCTAATTTATCTTCACCAGGTAATAATGAGCATTTATAACAAAATGGTTTCGGTAACATATGAAATACTTCATTTACCATGTAAACACTAGTAGTTCTCATTTTAACAATCTGATCTAATTCTGATTCCTCTTCTAGAAAATGTGATACATCTGAAATATGTACACCAATTTCCAAATTACCATTAGATAATTCTTTACAAGACATGGCATCATCCAAATCACGTGCTGTTAAGGGATCAATAGTAAATATACATTCCGAACGTAAGTCTTCTCGCCCTTTTAAAATTTCTGTATCAATAACCAACGGATCTTTAAACATTTCATTGAATTTTTCATCATACGGATCCATATGTAAATCATTTTGTAATAAAATTGCTTTATTTTCGGATTCTAATTCCCCACATTTACCTACTGGATGTAAAATTTTACCGATGCACACATCATTCTTCCAATCTGTTATGACAGCCACGTACAATATATCACTAACATTGTCTAATTCACCTTTTTGAAAAGCTTCTGGCCAATCTTTTTTAAATATTTTTATATTTGGCATTTTCATATCGCGTGGCACAAATGTTATACAATCGGAATCTTTTCGATATGATAGAAAATTACCTACACATTTTCTATTATGAACTTGTTTAATAATTTTAATTACAAAAGCTCGGGAATTTTGTTCAGCTAATATTGGGCTTTCTTCGTCGTCGGGAATGGTTGTGTCCAAAGCATCATTATCTATATTTAATAATCTTATTTCGTCAGTCACCGAGTCCATAGTAGTAGCTTCTGTGGTTTGTAGCAATGGTTGTTTTTTGCCTTCTGAATTTCTAACAAATACTCTTACAATATCTCCATGAAGCGCATATTTTCGTGCCAATTGTGAGCATAAAAATGCATCTCTTTCACCGTCGATATTTTTTATAAATGCTTGATCATTATTCTTCGCGTTTATACGAATATCACTTTCTACAATGCGACCTAAATTCGCAGCAACACATTTTTGTGCGAAATTTTCTAAGTTTTCTTCAAATTCTGCCCGGCAAAAGTAGTTTTTGGTGCGTTGACGTTTTGATAGAGCTGGAAAAAGAAATTCCTTTTTACGATCTTCGGGTAATTCTTCATATATTAATGCATTTACATAGTCTTCAAAAATTTTACTTCTACGTTCATCATTGAGTCGTTTTGATTCCGAAGATAGCCGTATTCGTTCAGTTCTTGTACAGGCATTAACAATTGTTTCTAAACGCTTTCGTTCTGTATCATTGAAATCACGACACCGATCTCCCAACATTAGAAGTGACTTCAACCGTAAAATTTTTGGATTTAATTGGAAATCATTTTCTTGGGTAGATTGTACAAGTATTTTACGCGACTTTGCTACTTTAATTAAAAAATCAGTATGGTCTTTAAGAGGTAGTAATAGTAAATCTAATATCAATAGAGTTTCCGCATTAATGTTCAAACTTTCTGATTCACGAGCGTATATCGGAATGTGTTCAGCATTTGCTTGGGTGTGTTTATTTTTGCTACCATTACCACGTTGTCCTCGATGTCTTCTAGGTTTCTTCCCATCTACTTTTTCTATGTTATCATTTGGCTGGATATTGTCAGTTTCTGAAATAGTCAACGATATTGATCGTTTGGTTGAATCTCTACAATTTTGTCTCCCACTACTATTTGACCGTACTAAAGATCTTTCGGAACTACAACGAGTCCTTGTTGTACGATTCGTTAAAGGAGGAAATTTTTGGCAGTTTGAAAGTTTACCTCGAACTCTAGCTATTTTGGACCGGATGTCTTTTTCGTTATCAGGTTTCGGAATATTAGATTCTACATTAGATGTATAACTATAAGTAGAACAAGTAGCTTCACAGTCATTGACGTTACTACCTGTAGAAGAAGTTTGTGAAAAGGTACGTCTGCGCTGCTGTGGATGACCATGATTCCTCGGCGTATTTTTTACAAATTTATCATTTGTGTTTGTGTTTCCAGCGCTACCAAGTTTTTCATGAAACTTTACAAATTTCTCCTGTAGTTTTGTACTACGGGTTTTCATTTTCTCCCTCAATTCTTCCATTTCTTTTGTAGCTAAAACCCCTCCTTTAGAATCAGATTTTATTTTATCCATTTTATAATTAACCTTTGAAAAAGTATATTTTTTTCGGAAATTATTAATCTTTTATACTATAATATGGTTATACCTTATGATAAGTATTATTTATCTATCAATTATATAGAAATTAATAGACAAATTTATGTTTTTCTTTTTCAGTTTCAGTTAATATCCACGCGTAGGGAGAACAAACAAAAAAAGTCTCACGGAACCAAAAAAAATCTTTGACAGTTTGTCAAAATCCAAAATGAGAGTAGTATATAATATTAAATATTACGTTTCCATGCGGATTGAACTCGAGTTCAAATCAATACGGATTAATGTGCATGGCAATAGAAACAGGTATTAAGTTGAGTTTTCGTTAAATCCATTTTAACTCCACGAAACTACATAGCCCTTAGAGTATATATATCAGGAGACGCTATAAGTATAAAAAGTGTCAGACGTTTTTGTGGGGGGAAGAAAAGAAATATTTCATATATTTCTATATAAAAAGTGCGAATATTTGACAACCAAAGTGCGAATTATTGACAAGTAATGCTCTAAAATAATAAAAATAATTCTGACACAGCTTGTAGGGGCCAATTCATGTTATAGCATCTCCTGATATATATACTCTAAAACATAGCCGGATTCCCGCTAAACTTTGCGTATAGTGTGACCAGACCAGACGTCCTCTTTTAAGAGGACATGTCCTCTTTTCAATGCAAAAAAATATGTCCGGTATCTTTTTTTTAAATTAAGGCATTTGTCATTGTCCTCTTTTTTAGAAATTCTTCAATTCCCTATTAGATGGAATATAATTTTTTTTTCCACAATTAGTTTAAGTTTAAACTAGTTAAAAGAAGATGTCTCTTAATTTGTAGTAAGCGATATTAGAAATCTGTAGTAATCGATATTAAACCTATAGGTTTTAGGGGAATTTGTTGGTTTTGTTTTGACATTTCAATTTCACAATTTATTCTACATGTTGACCTCGTTTGGCAGCGCACATGAAAAATTTTATAATTTTAAATTTAACTGACAAAAAACTGAGTTTATCCTTTGTATATAAATTTATATAGTAGTCCCACTTCTGTGATTTTTTTTGAAAAAAGGCCGTGAGAGAAGTGCTAACTAAAATATAGTAGGGACATAAATCATATTCTTGATTTAACAGGGCCATCTACATTTGAATAACTGAAACATATCAAACCAAAAAACTGACTACAGAAAGCGGATTTAACTGCAAAAAAATTAAAGAAAAATATAAGACCGGCGGACATAAAGGTTAGGTTAGTATAAGAAATATCAAAAAAATAAGAAATGGTGGGATTGTTGTAAATACAATCAACCAATAACAAACAAATAAACTGGCTGAAACTGCGAAACAACAAATGGGGTAGGATTATGTGGTTACAACTTCTATATTGAGAAAACCTAAAATAAAATTAGCCAATGTTGAAGAAGAAGTTGAGGATGAACAACTAAAAAAATATTTAATACAACAAAATCATTTCCTAGATGACATAATTTAGTGAATGACAATGACAATGACAATTTTAAAATAATATATAAAAAAAATACGGTAAGTTATATACTTATATAATAGAAGTTGATACAGGCACATTCAGGAAACTAATGGAGCATAAGTGGATGCATTTCGATTACAGGGCATTTAAAATAAAAGAATATATACACATAACAAGATGTTATAAATGCCAGGCTTATTACCATAGGAGTAACGAGTGCCGAAATAAACCAGCATGTGCTAGATGCTCAGGAGAGCATGAAACACAAAATTGTACCATGCTGGCTAAAACAAGTAAGTGTGTCAACTGCAACAAAATAAATATTAAAAATAATAATAATAATATTGAGGATAATCATAATGCAGATAGTTTGCTTTACCCATAGTATTTAAACAAAATAGAGTATTTGCGTACTAGAATAGCATATTAGATGTTTGCTTGCTTTTATTGTATTGATTGTTTTTATTATTGTATTGTTTGATTATTTTACTTAATTACATATTTAAGCATGGATTTTAATATTAATAATAATAATAATAATATGCTGCATAATACAAATAATAATATAATATCGAATAATAACTATAATGATAATTATAATATAAATAATAATAATGATCTTATTTTGAATAGTAATAATAGTAACATTAATAATAATGATAATAATATTAACACTAATAATAGTAATTGCAATAATAACAATTTTAATAATATTAATAATAATAATAATGGTAATAATAATTATAATATTAGTAGCAACATTAATGATAATAATAACTTTAATAATAATAATGCAATGAATAATAATGATAATCATAATAATAATAATATCAATAGTAGCAATTATGATAATAATAATAATTTTAATAATAATAATACAATGAATAATAATAATAATGAAATTAATAATAATATTAATAATATTGATGATAATAATACTAATAACATCAGTAGTAGAAATGATGATAATAATAACTTTAATAACAATAATACTAATAATAACTTTAATAATAATAATACAATGATTAATGGTAATAGTAATAATTTTAATAATAATAATGATAATAATAACGATAAGATTAGTAATAGCAATAATGATAATAATTTTAATAATAATGATAACATGAATAATAATATAAATGATAATAGCTGTAGAATTGCTGTGGGTGGATTGTGTATTGATTATTTCAATATTCGTAGCATTAGAAACAAAGTTGATGAAATTAATATATTTGTAGTGAATAATCCACATATTTCAATTTTAGTAATGAATGAAGTATGGCTATATGACAGTGAAATCAACCTATATAACATCAAAGGATTTTCAGCAATTTATAACTGTCGAAATTCTCACATAGGATGTGGTACAGCCATATTCGTTAGACATGACTTGCAGCACAATGTAGTTGAAAGATGTACTTGTTTTTATGGTATTGTGGTTGAATTGATGGATTCAACACCCAAAATCAGAATTGCAATAGCGTACAGAACGAATAATGATGATGTGGAATGCTTCGCAGATTACGTACATAATCTGTCGCACCACATACAAAAACTTAGTTTTTGTAGCTGACACAAATATTGACATTCTTTCTGATACGCAAATTGTTAAGACATATAAGGATACTATTAATGCAAGTGGTTTTAAAATAATAAATAGGATACATGTGGATTTTGCTACAAGAATTACAAATACATCAGCTACGTTAATTGATCATGTGCTATCAAATGCGCATCCAAATAAATTTAACCTTAGTATAAAATTATTTGATAATGCGCGCCTTGATCATAAAATCATCCATATTAAAATTGATAAGGTAAAAATTAAATTGACACCAATGAGGAAAATGTTTTTGGATGTAATTGATAAAGAATAAGTTTTTCAACATGGTAAAAAATAAAATGCAAAATGTTCCTCCTAACACAATTGAAGAATTAATGAATATTATCACTGATACGAAAAAATAATGTACATATAAGAAAAGCGTTCGAACAAGGCAAAACGCGTGGATAACACAAGAAATCTTAGGAACAATGAAATTAAGAGATTATTTGTATAAAAAAACAAAAAAGTATCCAAATGATGAATATTATGCGCGAAAATTCAAAGAAGTGAAAACAAGGTAAGCAAAATTATCAACATGGCTAAACTACATCAATTTAACATCGAAATTATAAAATCATGTGGCAATGGGAGATTAATGTGGAACACGTTAAACAAATATTTGCTGAATAAAGATAGCAAGAATCCTGATGATAGTATAATATTAAACGTTAATGGAAACAGAATCACTGATGGAAAAACAGTAGCAAATGTATTGAACAAATACTTCACCAGTGTTGGACCAGAACTATCGAGTAAGATACAAATGGAAAGAAGTGTGGAAAATACATTAACATCCAATACTATGTATTTAGATCCAACAACGGAAGTAGAAGTATGTACGATAATAAGAACACTAAAAAAACGGGTATCTCCGGGAATAGACGGAATAACAACAACTGATCTAATGAATCTTAATTCGTTAATTGCACCTTATATTAGTAATTTTATAAATAACTGCTTCATAGAAGCTGTTTTCCGGATATTTTGAAGGAAACACTAATAAAGCCAATTTATCAAAAATGGAGAAAAAACAGAATCAGGAAACTATAGTCCAATTTCTCTCTTGAGTTCGGTTTCAAAAATATATGAGAAAGCGATTAACAACAGGATTCTGAATTTTATGAACAGAATTGGAGGATTCGACAGATGCCAATTTGGATTTCAAGCAAAAAGCAACACTGAATCAGCTATAGCAGACATGTTGGACTACATCAATACATCTCTGGATAAGAAGAAGTACGTAATTGACATGAAGAAAGCTTTTGATACAGTTGACCATAAAGTACTCATGAATAGGCTATGGGAATGGGAGGTGTGACGGCATCACTCATAGAGGACTATATCAGCAACAGAACAATAATTACTGCGGTTGGAGAATATAAGAGTGAGAAGGAAAAATTAGTTTGTGGAGTACCGCAAGGTTCGATACTAGGTCCCACTATATACCTCCTCTATATTCATAACATCATGAAAGCTCAACTTAAGGCAGTCTATAAAATTTTTGCTATGACACATGTCTTCTATATGCAGAAAAAAACGAGAGAGAGCTGGAAACATTAATGAATGATGATTTGCAAAGGTTCAGCAAATGGGCTAGAGGAAATCGTCTAACATTAAATGAATCGAAAACAAAATACATTATTTTTAAAACGAAAAATAAAAATGATATTAAAATACAATTAAAATACAATTAAAATAAATGAAATTATTTTGGAAAGAGTTACTGAAATCAAACACCTAGGTGTTATGATTGATGAAAAACTTTCGTGGTCAATACATGTAGATTACGTTTTGGCAAAAATTGTTCCTATAATTGGAGCCATTAAAAGAACAGGAATACAAGTGAATAACTGCACGGCAAGAATCGTAATCAATGCACATGTATTGTCACATATGAGGTATAATATTTGTAATTGGTCCAGCTGCTCGAAGCACCTACTAAAAAAAAATTGTATGTATAAATTTTTAACAAAAGCAATAAGAAGACTATTTGGTTATAATGTCTTTACACCGACTACAATTGTATATCAAAAAACAAACCTGATGAATATTGAACAAATAATTAAAATTGAGAAAATTAAATTCGTTCACAAAATTATTAACAACAACATAAAAAACAACATACAATTGAGACTGCAAAGTGATGTGCATGAATACAACACAAGGAACAATTAGGACTTAATTGTTCCAACATCACGTACAAACAGATATGCAACAGGATTTATTCCAAGCTCAATTAAACTTTACAACTCACTTCCAGAAAGTATTAGAATGATAACAAATTATGAAAAATTTAAGAAAAAGGTAAAACACTATATTTTAACAGATTTCCAGAGTCAATAAATATATAAAAAAAAGGAGGTAAGAAAGAAATTATAAATAAATAAATAAATAAATAATATACAGCGGGAATAAAATTAAAAGTACATAATTTCCTTACACTAGTATTCAACTGATTGAATATGTACTTGGTGTACAATTTATAATTTTTCTATTATAATAATATATTTCTTTTATTTTTTTTTAAATATAATTTTACAGGCATCAGAGCCTAACTCATTTAGTATTTTATACTAGGTGGGTAGGTGAATGTTCCACAGCTTCGGCTGCGGAGTGAGTAACAGTTTTGTTATTAATTCAATTAAAAAAAAAAAAAAAAAAAAAAAACAATTCAAAATTGGGGGATAATCAAATATCGGTTACTAAACTAAAAAAACCCTAGGTACTAAAAAAAACTAAAAAACCCTACAACTAATCAGAAGCTTCTTGTGATGATCTTATTGCTTAAAATTCAAGCAATAATGAAACTGATATTGTACACTTCATTAAGCCTCGAGGAGCGCACATTCCTGTTTTATAGAGGAATTGTTTTGCCCATTTTATACAAAACCAGTGAACATTTTCTTCCACGAAATGTTTATAACATATCAAGAATATATTAATTTCACGGATAAGTGTTTTACTTTTTTAATTCACCAACCATTTTTAATATTTGTTTCATTTTTAATATTTGTTATCAATTTTGTAATAATTAAATTTTTATTTAATTACCTCTTTTTTTTTTAAATTTTTTGGAAGTAAGTGTGTGGATTTTAGTGTAGAATTCTCACAAGTCTCTGATAGGGAACTTTGAGCGCTGAAGTCAATTTTAAAAAGTTTTATTCTCAATGAAAGATCTTTATTTGTTTGTGGGTGCTTCAAATTATTGTTTATTTGCAATTCTGATTTTTTTTATGAATATAGCTTCGTAGTTCGTTCGTATGTACATACATATGGATGGATGTATATAGAAAATATTAATTACCAATAACATAATTTTTAGTTTACATTTTTTCTTTACATTTTATGTTTTTCAGATAAATTGTATGAGAAAAGGTGGATTTTTAGATTCAGGTGTGGTTTTTTTTATTTCTTTCAAAAATTGCATCAGACTTATAAAATTGAAAAAATAATTACAAATTTATATACTCAATTTTTATAGGTAAATGAAATTAAAAAAAAGTAGGTTAAACCTAAAAAAAAAATTCAGGAAGGATATTATTTAATTTTTTTTAATGAAATATCAATATATTATTTAATTTTTTTTAATGAAATATCAATAATTATCCTGGATGAAATTATGAATGGCCATATTTTCATCTGGGATTTTCTCTAGTACCTCTGGATAGATTGTGCTGATATTTAGGAAACACATTCAAATTAGTGGTCCGGATGAAATGCTGAATGGCCATATTTTCATCTGGGATTTTCTCTGGTACCCCTGGATAGATTGTGCTGATATTTAGGAAACACATTCAAATTAGTGGTCCGGATGAAATGCTGAATGGCCATATTTTCATCTGGGATTTTCTCTGGTACCCCTGGATAGATTGTGCTGATATTTAGGAAACACATTCAAATTAGTGGTCCTAATTCAAATTAGTTAATTGGAGCCATTAAAAGAACAGGAATACAAGTGAATAACTGCACGGCAAGAATCGTAATCAATGCACATGTATTGTCACATATGAGGTATAATATTTGTAATTGGTCCAGCTGCTCGAAGCACCTACTAAAAAAAAATTGTATGTATAAATTTTTAACAAAAGCAATAAGAAGACTATTTGGTTATAATGTCTTTACACCGACTACAATTGTATATCAAAAAACAAACCTGATGAATATTGAACAAATAATTAAAATTGAGAAAATTAAATTCGTTCACAAAATTATTAACAACAACATAAAAAACAACATACAATTGAGACTGCAAAGTGATGTGCATGAATACAACACAAGGAACAATTAGGACTTAATTGTTCCAACATCACGTACAAACAGATATGCAACAGGATTTATTCCAAGCTCAATTAAACTTTACAACTCACTTCCAGAAAGTATTAGAATGATAACAAATTATGAAAAATTTAAGAAAAAGGTAAAACACTATATTTTAACAGATTTCCAGAGTCAATAAATATATAAAAAAAAGGAGGTAAGAAAGAAATTATAAATAAATAAATAAATAAATAATATACAGCGGGAATAAAATTAAAAGTACATAATTTCCTTACACTAGTATTCAACTGATTGAATATGTACTTGGTGTACAATTTATAATTTTTCTATTATAATAATATATTTCTTTTATTTTTTTTTAAATATAATTTTACAGGCATCAGAGCCTAACTCATTTAGTATTTTATACTAGGTGGGTAGGTGAATGTTCCACAGCTTCGGCTGCGGAGTGAGTAACAGTTTTGTTATTAATTCAATTAAAAAAAAAAAAAAAAAAAAAAAACAATTCAAAATTGGGGGATAATCAAATATCGGTTACTAAACTAAAAAAACCCTAGGTACTAAAAAAAACTAAAAAACCCTACAACTAATCAGAAGCTTCTTGTGATGATCTTCTTGCTTAAAATTCAAGCAATAATGAAACTGATATTGTACAATTCATTAAGCCTCGAGGAGCGCACATTCCTGTTTTATAGAGGAATTGTTTTGCCCATTTTATACAAAACCAGTGAACATTTTCTTCCACGAAATGTTTATAACATATCAAGAATATATTAATTTCACGGATAAGTGTTTTACTTTTTTAATTCACCAACCATTTTTAATATTTGTTTCATTTTTAATATTTGTTATCAATTTTGTAATAATTAAATTTTTATTTAATTACCTCTTTTTTTTTTAAATTTTTTGGAAGTAAGTGTGTGGATTTTAGTGTAGAATTCTCACAAGTCTCTGATAGGGAACTTTGAGCGCTGAAGTCAATTTTAAAAAGTTTTATTCTCAATGAAAGATCTTTATTTGTTTGTGGGTGCTTCAAATTATTGTTTATTTGCAATTCTGATTTTTTTTATGAATATAGCTTCGTAGTTCGTTCGTATGTACATACATATGGATGGATGTATATAGAAAATATTAATTACCAATAACATAATTTTTAGTTTACATTTTTTCTTTACATTTTATGTTTTTCAGATAAATTGTATGAGAAAAGGTGGATTTTTAGATTCAGGTGTGGTTTTTTTTATTTCTTTCAAAAATTGCATCAGACTTATAAAATTGAAAAAATAATTACAAATTTATATACTCAATTTTTATAGGTAAATGAAATTAAAAAAAAGTAGGTTAAACCTAAAAAAAAAATTCAGGAAGGATATTATTTAATTTTTTTTAATGAAATATCAATATATTATTTAATTTTTTTTAATGAAATATCAATAATTATCCTGGATGAAATTATGAATGGCCATATTTTCATCTGGGATTTTCTCTAGTACCTCTGGATAGATTGTGCTGATATTTAGGAAACACATTCAAATTAGTGGTCCGGATGAAATGCTGAATGGCCATATTTTCATCTGGGATTTTCTCTGGTACCCCTGGATAGATTGTGCTGATATTTAGGAAACACATTCAAATTAGTGGTCCGGATGAAATGCTGAATGGCCATATTTTCATCTGGGATTTTCTCTGGTAGCCCTGGATAGATTGTGCTGATATTTAGGAAACACATTCAAATTAGTGGTCCGGATGAAATGCTGAATGGCCATATTTTCATCTGGGATTTTCTCTGGTACCCCTGGATAGATTGTGCTGATAATTAGGAAACACATTCAAATTAGTGGTCCGGATGAAATGCTGAATGCCCATATTTTCATCTGGGATTTTCTTTGGTACCCCTGGATAGATTGTGCTGATATTTAGCAAACACATTCAAATTAGTGGTCCGGATGAAATGCTAAATGGCCATATTTTCATCTGGGATTTTCTCTGGTACCCCCGGATGGATTGGGCTTATATTTGGTAAACACAATCATTATAGTGTTCTATAGTTAATTATGCCAGTGCTCCTATATAAAATAATTGTAAATTCAATAAAGAAAAAGTAAAATTAATTCGTTACCCATAAATATCTGGTCAAGCAATAATAGATATATTACATATATTATATTATCAACTCGTTTCCAAAAATCAAAATTTGTTGGATGATTTTAGCATCACACATATCTAATAACAATAACATATACATTATATGGCAACGCCGCATTTATATAAAAACATCAAATAATGTATTACAAACGCATACACACAAAAAATATAAAAGCTCTTTTTCAGGAAAAAACATTGGTATGACGTGACGTCACGATTCGGGCTTTTTTTCTGACGCTCCTCGACCCTTAACTGCAAAGAAATAGAAAGCAAATACAACTATTTTATTGAATGTAATCCTGATACATTTAGCAAAATAAATGGTAACTACTTAAATATTGATTGGAAATCGCATTATTCCATGAACATATATTTGCACCAAGATTTAGTAATTGCAGTGACTATGGACATTTTCAGGCAAAATTTACTAGACCAGTTGCTTGTGGTAAGTGTGCTGGTTCTCATAGAACTTGGGATTGTAATGAAAAAGTAAAAATAGAATGTTGTAATTGTAGAATTAGAAAATTAGATTATAATGGGCACGGTGCCTTTAGCTTTAACTGTCCGATATACTTAAAGCAATTAGAAATTGTCAAGTCAAAAATGGCTTACTCTATTCCATAAAAAAAAAGAAGAATTTTTGCTTTCTAATTTTAGTTCCAACAAATAAATATAGTCATTATGAATTGCGAAAGTAATTATAATTATAGTAACAGCAAAAGTAGCTGTAATAATAATCAAATATCTCAAAATCAATCATCTCAATTTAACTTAAAAGTTGCATTTATAAATCTGCGTAGTATCAGAAATAAATTACAAGAACTAAATGCTTTAATTAATATTCACAAACATTTACATGTTATTGTAGGAGTGGAAACTTGGTTGTAATCATCGGAAACAAAATATTTCAACTTACCTAACTTTAATGCAGTATTCAACTGTAGAGACCATGATAGAGCAGGTGGTTCAGTCATCTTTATTCGTGATACTGTAGACTATGAAATAACTGAAATCAACGAAAAGTATAACACTACAGTTGTGGAACTATTACAACTTGGAAAAAAACTAAAGCTAATGGTAAACTATAAAGCGCCGAATGAAAATGTTAATGATCTCATTCCTAGATGAAATATTTGAAAAATACAATAACTTAATAATGACTTCGGACACTAACACTGATCTTTTATGAAACAACCACTATGTAAACATGTACAGAGATATGGTTAAGTCTAATTCATTTTCCATAAAAAATAAAATTGATATAAATGGAGCAACTAGAGAGTCCAATTCTTCTGCGTCAATAATTGATCATGTTGTAACGGACATAAATGATATAAATATTAATATATAAATGGAACACAACCCAACATTTGATCATAATATCATGATAATTAAAGTAATGAACATGATAAGAGCAAAGCCGAAAATGGAGAATAGATATGTGTCCATCATTAACAAAGAAAAATTTTTCCATGAGGTAAAAAACAATATAGCTACTGTCAACAACTTTGAATCACTGGTTAATCTAATAAGCTCTGCCAAAAATAATAATATAACGTGGAAAAAAGTAAGAGCAAGAAAAGATTGGATTACGCCTACAATCATCAATATGATAAAGGAAAGAAATAAACTCTACAAAAAACATAAAAAAGATCCAAATAATCTTGAAAAAAAACATTTTTAAAAAATCAAAAGATGATGTCGAAAAAATAATTAAAATTACTTACAAAAATGTACTAAGAAGAGACATACAATCAGCATCAGGGGACAATACAAAATAATGGAAAGTAATTAATTCTACATTAAATCAAAATGATGTCAATAAATACAGTAGAAATAATGTAAATAAGTAAATGATAATGGAATAATTAAAACCGAAATTGCTGAAGCTATGAATTTTTATTTTAATAATATTGGTACTAAATTAGCAAATAAAATCCCCAATAATGTTTACCAATGCGTTAATATTCCGAGTTGTAATAACTGAATAACTCCTTATTTCTGGATCCAACCTCGGTGGATGAAATTACCTTGTCCGGGTAAAGATGGTATTATAACAGAGGATTTGAAATTGTTATGTGCTGCTCAATGAAAACATGGCTTAAAGCACATTTCCAGATATTTAAAAAAAAATCTATTATAATTCCAGTACACAAAGGTGGTTCAATTACTGAAGTCGGAAATTACCGACCTATATCTTTAATTAGTTCGTTGGGTAAAGTATTTGAAAAAATTATTAATAGCAGATTAACAAAATTCATAGCGGGTACTACAAGATTTGACAAGAAACAATTTGGCTTTCAAGAATCATGCTCGACGGAAACGGCCACGTCTGAAGTGCTTCGGGAAATAGTAGATGGTCTGGATGAGAAATTGTTAATTGGATGCGTCTTTGTGGATCTGCAAAAAGCTTTTGACAGAGTTGATCACAAAATCCTTGTTGAAAAGCTACCTGGGTGTGCGGGGAGTGGCACTTAGTCTTATATGTAATTATTTAAGTAACAGAGAGGTATCTACGAAAATTAATGATATATACAGCGATAACTTGTATCTAAGTATGGGTGTACCACAGGGTTCTGTGCTAGGCCCAAAACTCTATCTTTTGTATATTCAAAAATGCTAACCTTAAAGCATCATATACCATTTTTGCGGATGATATATGTCTTGTATCAACTATCGAATTAGAAAATTTAATAAATATAGACCTGAAAGGATTTCAGAAATGGCTACTTGGTAATCGTCTAATTATAAACAAAAACAAAACAAAATATATGGTGTTCAAGCAAACTAATAAACAGATATCACAGATGCATATAAAGATTGATGACACTATGCTGAAACAGGTCAATTCTATTACTTATCTTGGTACTGTTATTGATGATCAACTTAGATGGAACAAACATATTGACTCAATTACCAAAAAAATATCTCCTTTGAAGCGTCTAAACTCTTGTATTGATGGAAAAATATCTAATTTAATATATCATTCTCACGTAATGAGTCTGGTAAGGTATAATCTAGCTATCTGGTCCATGTGTAGTAGCTATCTAAAAAACAAAATTGAAGTAATGATGAAAAAGCGCTAAAAATACTCTATCATCTGAATTGGTATACTTCATCTGTGGACGTTTTCAAACTAACGAAGCAAATGAATCTACAAACATTAATACACTTTGAGAAATTGAAATTTATATACAAAATCAAAAATAAATTGAACAAGTCTACAGCCGTGTTACATACACATGAGAACATTACTGGACTTAGAACTAGACAGGCAGATAACTTGTACTTGATCAGCTCAAGAACTACATAAGAGCACTATCATCCCTGATTCGGTCAAATATTTAACAAAATTCCAAGTACAATTCAAAATTTAAATAATCTTAAGATATTTTCAAAAAAATTAAAAAATTACTTATTAAATATAATGTTAATTTATTATAAAACTAAATTGTAATTTCAATATCCATACTGTATTTTGCTTCATATTAAATATAATATGAAGCTTTGTGGTGCAGAGCAAATTTCGAAAAAATTTTTTTCCTGATTTTGAATTTTTTCTTACGTTTTAGATGTCAGAGAATCAGAATCAGCAAAAAAAAATTTCGTGTCCGCCGTACGTCGTACGCCGTACGCAAAACAAAAATTGTCTTTTTGAATCGCTTAGAAATAGTACTAAAACACATTCAATTGAATCAAAAATTTACAGAAAGGTAAACTAAGGATGGAATTTTATGCTTTTGGTATCCTTTTCCGAATAATATACCTGCAAACCCCCTTCATGGAGCGATACAAATGCACAATTTTGTGCATGTCAAAAAACACACCTTAATATAGTCGGATCTTTACCCTGTTTCACAGTTTCATGAATAGACACCATACAAAGAACATAAGAAAAATTCAGAGCCCTGGGTCCCCGCCCCCTTATTTAATGGTAATATTATAATTGAATTTTTGAAAATTGATATGCACATAAAACCAGTATGATTTCACGTAAAACATTATAACTTTTAAAATAGGTATAACAAGTTAGTACCTTTCCATTCCATATAAAAAAAATTATTCCCCGCCTTTTTTATGTGGGTGAGGGGCTTATATATGAAACAAGTTTCAACCCCTCAGCGGGGAAGTTTATTAAAGAAGTGAGAAATAGGTTTCTTCATTATACTATTATACACCTTCTAAAATCAGCCTCATACCTGTACCCCCCTTCATTTTACTAGTGAAAGAATTTTTATGGGACTATTAAAATTGTATTTTTAGTATTTAAAATGATCATAGCATATGAAATATTTAATATACGGCCTATTATCTTATAAGTTAGATATAATAGCTTAGTATCTTTCGAAATCATTCAAAATTTTCACCCCTTTTCTTTTTTATACGGGCGAGGGGGTATATTTATAAAACAAGATGCAACACCTCCTCGGGGATCTGGATTGAAAAAATAAGAAATAAGTTTTTTTTAAATACTATTTTAGACCTTATGCGAAAAATTTGTTTCCGTACCTGCAACACACTCTATTCTTCATCGCTTAGAAATGCAACATTTCAAAATTTATTATATAGTTTATGAAAATTTAATTTTTGGAACTTAAAATGACTATAAAATAAGCCACAGTTTAGATATAAACTTGAAATTTATAAATTGGGTGCAATAGGTTCGTGGTAATACAAATCACTCCAAATTTTAACATGCTGCTCTTTTTTGGTGGAGGAGGGGGTATATTTAGAAAACAAGCTCCATGCCTTCCGCGGTGGGCTAATTTAAAAAAATGAAAAAATACTTTTTTAACAATGAAATTTTACACCTCATATAAAAAAATCAGTCCCACCCCGTCAACCCTCTTTATGTAAGTTGTATTTGAATTTCGATATTTTCAAAGTAAAATTTTTGAAATTCAAAATGGCTATAAAATGGTCCAGAGTTTATGTACGACTTTCTTACTTCTATGCCAGGTACCATAATTTCAAACCTTGCGAAATCACTTAAAATTATAAACCACTATCTCATTAAAGTAGAGGAGGGGGTGTATTAATGAAATAAGCAATATCCCCTATGCGGGAGACTATATCAAAAAAATTAAAAATTGGTTTCTTCATAATACTATTCTACACCTTGTACATAAAAACGAGACCTGTACCTTCAACCCTCTTCATTTTGCAGGGGTAAAAATTTCGACATTTTAAAAATTAATATTATATTGGATATACAATTTCGAGTATTTATTTATTGAAACTTATAATTTCAAATTGTACAACATTAATAGTTTTGAAAAAAAGTAATAATTTCAAATTGTACAACATTAATAGTTTTGAAAAAATTATTACTTTTAATTTTATATATATTACGTGGTTCGTGAAATTCAAATTTTTCGCAAAGGTCTTAGATTAGATATTAGCTTTGAAATATAGTTATAGCGAACCCTTCTTTAAAAGATTTCCCCACCTACCTACGAAAAAAAAAGCTGCCAAGTTGGAAGAGTGCCTCATATACCCTTTTGATCCACCTAGGATTTAGTGAAAACGAAGATTTAAATAAAAATTATGATTTTTACAAAACTCCCAAAGTTGTACAATTTAAAATTACAATCAAGTTTTTATAAATAAGTACTCGAATTTGTAATACCAAAAATTATGTATAACTAGATGGATGTTTTCATATATCTGGCTATATATGAAAATTCAATTTCTATATTATAAATTGTAGTACCCCATTCACTCAAATTATTATTTTTACTCAAATTCTATTGAGTTATTTATGACCAATGACTTAAAAACCAACAATCAGAGAATTTTTTTTAGTTAGAGAATTTTTTTTATTTTCAAAGCAATATTCATTTCATATAAAAAAACGTTTTTTTTTGTTTTTTTCTTCGCACATGTGATTGTATTGTATAATCTTATAAATAGTTTTGTTGGTATTCGCACATTTGAAAATTTTCTAATTCATAAATAAATTCTAATGTTCAATTTTTAGTTAAAGGAAATATAGTTTCTTCTATATTTGAAGTATAGTACAGGCGTTTGGGTATTTTTGGTAATATCGATTAAAAAATGCATGGAATATTTCCTGATTATACAATATATTTAACAAATCAATAAATTAATAATATTTTCTGATTATACAATATTATATTCATAAATTTTAGAACTATATTTTAAAATTTGGTTAGCTTTAATTTAGTTTGAAAAAATGTGAATTGAAATGAAAAATGTATTAATTCAATTTAGAAAAGATTAATATATTTCTAAACATGTTTAATTCCCTTTAAAAACTACTAATAATCATGCACTATTCCTGCATGCATTTGTTTAATCGATATTACCAAAAATACCCAAACGCCTGTACTATACTTCAAATATAGAAGAAACTATATTTCCTTTAACTAAAAATTGAACATTAGAATTTATTTATGAATTAGAAAATTTTCAAATGTGCGAATACCAACAAAACTATTTATAAGATTATACAATACAATCACATGTGCGAAGAAAAAAACAAAAAAAAACGTTTTTTTATATGAAATGAATATTGCTTTGAAAATAAAAAAAATTCTCTAACGAAAATAAACGCACGTTGATTGTTGGTTTTTAAGTCATTGGTCATAAATAACTCAATAGAATTTGAGTAAAAATAATAATTTGAGTGAATGGGGTACTACAATTTATAATATAGAAATTGAATTTTCATATATAGCCAGATATATGAAAACATCCATCTAGTTATACATAATTTTTGGTAATACCATATTTATACTAAATACTCGAAATGTAATATATATGTATATGTGTTTATTCTATAAATTTCGAACTTTTTGCCCCTGTAAAATGAAGAGAGTTGAAGGTACGTGTCTCAATTTTGTATAGAAGGTGTAGGTGTGTATTTTTAAGAAAATAATTTCTCATTTTTTCAATCCAGTCCCCCGCTGAGGTATAGCACCCTGTTTAATAGATATACCCCCTCACCCATATGAAAAGGGAAAATATTCAATTTTCATAAACTATATAATAAATTTTGAAATGTAAAATTTCTAAGTGATGTAGCTTAGAGGGGGTTGCAGGTAGGGAAATAAATTTTTGGCACAAGTTGTAAGATAGTATTTTTAAGAAAATAATTTCTCATTTTTTCAATCCAGTCCCGCGCTGAGGTGCTGCAGCCTCTTTCACAAAATCACCCCCTCACCCATAATAAAAGGGAAAGGGGTAAAATTTTTGGCGGACACGGATGTTTTTTTGCTGATTCTGAAACCCTGACATCTAAAACGTCCAGAAAAATTTACAATATATGAAGCAATATATATATATATTGTCTTATATCATAAATTAAACCATTCGATATAGATAAGAATTTGATCATTTTTACCATTCGTATAAATTTTATATAAATAACATCATAAGTTTTATATAAGAACATAAAATATATTTACTTTTAAATTGTGAAAAACACGTAGTTTTATAAAATATTATAACTTTTAGTTAATTCCTTGTTTTTATTAAAGCCTAGGTTGATCTAAAAGGGGATATGAAGCACTCTTCCAACTTGGCAGCTTTTTTACTTCTATTTTTAATATTTGAAATATTAAAAAATGTTTACTGTAATTTGGAATCATTATTAAATCAAAACTGGATATCGTAATTTCACTTGGTTTATTAATAAATCTTAATCTTATTACCAAAAAAGACTTTCTGTATGATTAAGTATACATATCATAATCATTATTTAAATAAAAAAAAAAAAAAAACGACAAAATTAAATAGTAAATGTAATATAGAGTCAAATTGTAATTCAAAATAAAAATTTTATATAGCAATTTAACTTATGTAATACTAAATTCTAAAATAGCACTAAAATGAAAACATTAATTGTGAGTCAAATCTTGTCACAAATTTACTTAAAGAAATCATAGTTTTAAAACTACTCAATATAAATATTAACTAAATTACTTACCAAATACTTCTAAAGCTCATTAAAAAAAATATATAATTGTATATTCATTATAAAATATAATGTAATATAAAGAACAACTTATAGATATAATGTAATATAAACATAACATAGTATCATAACTTATCTAATTAAATAGTGTACTTACCAAAAATATTCTACTAAATTATGTTAATGAAATATAAAATCAAATTGTAATTTCAAAATTAATATAGCAATTCAACTAAATGAAATGCTAAATTCACAAATTTCTAATGAAAAATAAACACTAACTATGAGTCACTACTTTTCTTATTTAAATTTCATTTAAAAAAAAAAAAATCCGGGTTTTTAAATCTTCTTAATCAACTTACCAAAATATTTATTTAAATCTAAGAAACTACATACTAAACTTAAATTAAAACTTATCATATTCAAATTATTATTTATTCAAAGAAATTTATATAATAAAAATGAATCTCTAAAAATAAGAAAAAATAACTAAATTAAACTTTAAAAACTCTTACACGCTTACACCCTCATTCAGGTTTTTCCTTTGGGGTAAGAAATTGCAATTATAAAAGTTAAAAAAAATGTTTATTCTGATGTTTATATAAACTTTTTCTTTTTACGTTTTTCCAATAAAAAATGTCTTAATAACTTATACTAGTTTTCTTGCTCTATTGTTTATTGAATGGACAGAGAAATAAACTTTGTTCAGCATCAGAAATATAATTATATAATACAAAATATGATGTTAAATAATGTAAATGCAAAGCAATTAAATAAAAAAATAACTAGTCACATTTTAGGATTATATAAATAATATGTATAAGAATCATATTATATTAATATATTATTATTATGTTAATCAGAAATATCATTATAAAAACGAGAAAAAAATACAAAATATGTAATGAATTAATACAAAATATGTACAACATGACTAGTCATATCAAAATCCAGAATTATATAAATAGGAAATATAATATTATAAAAATGTAAAAATAATTTGAATTAATCAAATAAATTAAAAAAAAAAATGGCAAAATTTGTGTAATTTGTTATTGTAATTTTGTTTTATTTTCTTATTCTAGGTACAGAAGTGTAAGGGGGGAAGAAAATATATAGAAAATGGATTTTTATTTGCGTATTTGAATAATTTTGAATGAATTTTAGAATTGAAAAATAATTTTTTGTTAACTCATTCAAACGCCTTGTACGGTATACCGTACATCAAATCTAAATGCATGTAAATTCTAATATAAGCAAAATTAAATAATCAAATCATACTTTTAAGCGTTATTATAATGATAATTTATTATTTTTGGTGATAAACTAGAGTTCTCTCTCTTCCGTTATGAGAAATATCATTAAAATGAGAAATATCATATGCAGTTTAGGTTAATTTTGCGGGTTACAATTACAATTCTGATAGTGCAATAAGTAAAAAATATTTTATTACAGATTAATAATAATTGTTAAAATTGAATATATTTTTGTTATGTAAATTGTTTTTATGTTATATATAGTTGCGAAATAAATTGTAACTTTATGGATATTTTTTCTTTTTTTACTGCTTTTGATAGAAAATGTGCGGTATACCACAGGTTGAAAAACATATAAAAAACATAGTATAATTAATTTTTTTATGAAAAATATTTTTGAACTTTGTTGTTTTAACATAAATATAAAAATACCGAAAAAAATTTTTTTATTGGTACACGTATTTTAATTGGTATCTGAATGGGTTAAATTGATAGCGTTGGTGACGTACGGGGGGAAGAAAACATATGAGATGTTTTTTATGTATACGCATTCGTATTTGAATGAATATAATTTTCTGAAGTAATTTAAGAATTGAAAATATTTTTTTATTTTTCAATTCTTAAATTCATCACAACATTTAGCTCGTTAGCGATTGTGACGTAATGGGGGAAGAAAATGTATGGGATTTCTTTCTAGAATGTTCTAGAATTCGAATAATTTTCACGAATATATGAATACAAAATTTTTTTTTGTGTTATTATTTATTGGCGATGGTGCCGATTTTATAAAACTTCTGATATATAATGTTCATTATAGTTTTTCAAATTTATATCCAATTTTTTAATTATTATTGGTCTGGATGAAATGCCCATATTTTAATCTGGAATTTTATCTTGCACCCCTGGATGGATTGTGCTAAAATTTGGTAAACACATTCACTATAGTGATCTATAGGTAATTATGCTAGTGCTCCTCCATTATATCACACAATGTATCAGAAATCACGTTTTCATTATATAACCATCTTCCGAGTAGAGCTAATGGAGGAACACTGGCATAGTTAACTGTAGATCACCATAATGAATGTGTTTACCAAATATAAGCCCCATCCATACAGAGGTACCAGAGAAAATCCCAGATGAAAATATGGCCATTCATCATTTCATCAAGACAAATAAAAATTGAAAAATTAGGCAATTTTATAAAATCGGCACCATCGCCAATGAATAATAACAATAACACAAAAAAACATTTTTAATTCATAAATTCCTGAAAACTATTCGAGTTCTAGAACATTCTAGAACATTCTAGAAAGAAATCTCATATATTTTCTTCCCCAAGAATTTAAGAATAGAAAAATAAAAAACATATTTTCATTCTTAAATTAGTTCAGAAAATTATATTCAAATACGCACATCCATAAAAAAAAATCTCATATGTTTTCTTCCCCTTACGTCACCATCAGTAGCAAATTAAGAAAAAAATTTGTTTCTATTCTAAAATTCATTCAAAATTATTCAAATTCGCATATAAAAATTTTTTTTCTATATATTTTCTTCCCCCTTACACTTCTGTACATAGAATAAGAAAATAAAAAAAAATTACAATGACAAAATATACACAAAATTTCCATTTTGAATTGTTTCAGTTATTCAAATGTAGATGGCCGTGTTAAAACAAAAATATGATTTATGACCCTACTACCCAGCAAGAAATTTTCCGTTGATTTCGTCAATCAGAAATTAATCAATAGTACTTTTTATCATTTAATGGCACGTGCTATTGTAATGTAAAAAATTGATTACCCATGATATTGCCAAATGCTGGATTTTAATGATAAAAATTTGCCGCTTGTGCATGAAAAACGGACCGAAAGGTTTTATTTCTTATGGAAATTTAATATGTGCGAAGAGAACAACAAATTCTCATTTGCAAGGGATATATTTCATTTACCAGGGATAATTTTTATTTGCAAGGGAAATTTTACCAGGGATCATTTTTATGCAAGGGATAATTTTCATTTTACAATAGATAATTTTTGATATTTTTTAAAAACCATAGATAATCCTTCTTATGTGGTATCACAGTTTTGTTGAAATTTGACTTTTCAGTATGCTCATTAAAATTTTTTATTGTTTACATTTTTTTATGTTAATTATATTTTGAACTAAATTTATATATAAAATGTAAAAATGGAAATGTTAATAATTTAAAAAAAAATTAATTAACTTTGTTTATGCCGGTTTTTTTCATGTACAAGGATGTAAATAATTAATTTTGGACTGTACCATTAATTATTATTTCCAATTATTATAATGAGTTTATATTTAGTAATTTCGTATTTTAAAATATTATTAACGATTGGTAATGAAATTATTTCCAGGTTTTTGCAAAAAATATAATACGTATATTTTTTAAAATTTGAACCCTACACTTAATTCTCGAGAAATATTCTCTCTTATATGTTGTATTGGGCCTATTTGCACAATATAAAAAGGAACCGTAATGAGATTCACAATAGTTTTGGATTGTGTACTCATTTTTAAAAACTTCATACAGTTGAAGTGAAAGTGTCGGTAGTGCTAGACAAAGAATCAGTTGTAGATTTTACATTTTGTACAAAAAAAAGGTAAGTGGTATTTAATTTTGGTAATAATGCACTATATTTATTATTAAACAACATTTTATTATATAACTTATTCATATTTCCTTTGTAAATCAATATTAACTTCATGTATCACAGTTGATACACTATGCAGAGTGTGCAAATTTTTATTAGAATAAGTTATATGATAGTTTACTAATATAAAATAATTTTAATTTAGTTTTACAGTGAAAATGAATAAATGCTCGCTAAATGAAAAGGAAATTGAGGCCATTATGGAGGCCTGGGACCACAGTGAAGATGAATTTGATGACTTAGAATCGGAATTTGAATTGGATGTCAATCCTAAAATTTTGCCACCGATTGAATATGACAACAGTGTGTTTGACATTGAAAATTTACCTATATTAATGAGGGATGAAAACGAACCAATTGATGAAAATATACGAAATATTCCTAGCACTAGCAGTAGCGTTGTTGATCCAAAAGCATCTGTGAAAGATTTGAAAAATAAATACGCAAAAATTTTATGGAAACTAAAAGATTTTCCTAATAAATCAGATGAACTCGCCTTCAAAGGAAATTCAACTCTGCCAACAATTATAGTAAATCTAGAAACCCCGTATGATTTTTTCAAATATCTGTGGACTGATGAACTATTGGAAAATATTGTCGAAAAAACAATATTATATTCATCACAAATAGATCCTGCACATCCATTCAAAATAAAACGGAAATCAGTGAGTATATTGGAATTTGTGTATTGACGTCTGTTGTTCATATCTCTAATACAAGAAAATATTGGTCACCAGTCATAGGTAATAAGTTAATACAAGAGACAATGACCGTAAATCGATTCGAAAAAATTAGAAAATTTATTCATTTCAATGATAACACCAAAATGCTTGCTAGGGGTCATGCAGAACACGATCGATTATTTAAAATCCGACCTCTTGTAAGATCTCTTCTAGAAAAATTGCAAAGCGTGCCATATGAAGTGTGTTTGTCACTTGATGAACAATTGTGTTCCACCAAGGCCAGGAGCTACCTGAAACAATATTTGCCCGACAAACCTAACAAATGGGGTTACAAACTTTTTGTGCTAAGCGGAATTTCCGGATTTACGTACAATTTTGAAATTTATACCGGGCAGGAAAATGACCCTACAAAAAGGCTATCGAATGAACCAGATTTGGGCTGTTCAGCTAACATTGTTATCAGATTATTACGCAATGTTCCAAAATATGAAAATTATCGTATATATTTTGACAACTATTATACAACGTTACCATTAGTTGTAGAATTAGCAAAAAACGAAATATATACCGTTGGAACAGTTCGCAGAAATCGTCTTCCAAATTGCAAGCAACCTACAGAAATAGAGTTGAAAAAGGAAAAACGTGGCACTATTGTAGAATATGTTGCATGTATTGATAATGTTGAAATTGCCAATGTAGTTTGGAAAGATAATAAACTTGTAAATTTGATTTCAACGTTCACAGGAAAGGAGCCGATACAAACAGCTCAACGTTTTGACAAAAATCGAAAGGAGATGATTACTGTAGAATGCCCAAATATAATTAAAGAATATAATATGTTTATGGGTGGAGTTGATAAAACTGATAGTCTTATAGGAAGGTATAAAATTAAAATACGATCTAAAAAGTGGTACATACGAATTTTTTACCACTTGGTAGATGTAACTCTTGTAAATTCCTGGCTATTATACAAACGTGCTTTCGTAGAAACAAATAAACAGGACCCTTTATCGTTGCTAGACTTTCGGCTTGAAGTAGCTGAGAATTTATGTAAAACTAACACTTCAACGGCACGAAAAGGTAGACCATCTAACTCCAAAATAGAGGATGTAATTGAAGCCAAGAGAAGGAAAACTTCTGCAAGTCATTATCCAACAGCAGATGTTCGATTGGACAACTTTGCACATTGGCCAATATGGACTGATGAGAGGCAACGATGTAAAAATGCAAAATGCAACTTTTTATCCTCTGTGGTATGCGAAAAATGCAAACTAAATTTGTGCCTTCAAAAAAATAGGAATTGTTTCAGAGAATTCCATTTGCACAAATAGATCATTCCTTTTCATAATTCATATAAGTAATAATGAAATTTCTCTTAGAGACTGAATTAATTTTTTTATATTTTTATTATATATTTTTTGTTATTTTATTTCAACCTATAATGAATTGTTATTTTTAATTATAATGAACTACCAAATAAACTGTTGTTTACTGAAAATATGTATTTGCTTGTTTTGCATCTTATATTATAATATGCATTTTCCTTTTACTGTATTTTATATTATATATTATAATATGCATTTTCCTTTTACTGCATAGTGTATCAATTGTGATACATACGGAAATTGCTTGATATCTACTAAATTAGTAATTTTTAATTTGTTTGAGTATTTTTCCTGAACTCAGACGGCTATTTCCCTTCAGAAAATGTTTTTTTCGTTCAAATATAAAAAGTCATGCAGTGTAGGATTAATTGATTGAATGAAATTGACACAAATGCATCACAATAATATATTAATCAATAAATTTTAATAATAATAATCACCGAACTATAAACGTTCGTTGATAATAATAAAAATTAAATTTTTATATTATTATTATTATTAATATATTAAATTATTTAATAGAGTAAATTACTTAACATTTTTTAAATTACAACAAATTCAATTTTAAATATTTATTAATATATATATTATTCAGAAAAGTGTGATAATTATATCAGAAAAAATTGAAATATTTATATGAGAGATTCAATATAAATTTTGTACAATTGATTTTTAATAAAAAAAAATATCACAGATGTTAAGGATATTAAAAAAACATTTTTTTATTCTTTTTCTTTAGACCAACGCGGGACTGTCCCACACCCTGAGCAGTCTCATACTGAGCTAGCCGGGCAGCAATTCAATTCACCATTTTTATTTTTATTTACTTTATTTACTCTCATTATAATAAGAATATAATTAAATCCAATTATGGAAACAATACTGCTTACTACTAACACGAAATATACCTAATGTAAACTAAACTTAATACGAAATAAATACCAACTATTGTATAAGAATAAATATAAAATAAAATATTTATTTACAAAAAAAAAAGCTGCCAAATTGGAAGAGTGCTTCATATCCCCTTTTAGATAAACCTAGGATTTAATAAAAACAAAGAATTAAGTAAAAGTTATAATATTTTATAAAACTATGTTTTTTCACAATTTAAAAATAAATATATTTTATGTTCTTATATGAAACATGATGTTATATTTGCGAAAAATTTGAATTTCACGAACAACATAATACATATATAAAATTAAAAGTTATAATTTTTTCAAAACTATTAATGTTGTACAATTTTAAATTATTCCCAAGTTTCAATAAATAAATTCTCGAAATTGTATATATGCAATATAATATTAATTTTTAAAATGTCGAAATTTTTACAACCGTAAAATGAAGAGGGTTGAAGGTACAGGTCTCGTTTTTATGTACAATGTGTAGAATAGTGTTATTAAGAAACTAATTTTTCATTTTTTTTATATAGTCTCCCGCATAGGGATATTGCTTATTTCATTAATACACCTCCTCCTCTACTTTAATGAGATGGTGGTTTATAATTTTAAGTGATTTCGCAAGATTTGAACTTATGGTACCTGGCATAGAAGTTAGAAAGTCGTACATAAAATCTGGACCATTTTATAGCCATTTTGAATTTTAAAAATTTAACTTTGAAAATATCGAAATTCAAATACAACTTACATAAAGAGGGTAGAGGGGATGTGGCTGATTTTTTCATATAAGGTGTAAAATTACATTGTTAAAACAGTATTTTTCCATTTTTTTAAATTAGCGCCCCGCGGAAGGCATGGAGCTAGTTTCCTAAATATACCCCCGTCCTCCACGCAAAAAGAGCAGAAGGATAAAATTTGGAGTGATTTGGATTAGCACGAACCTAGTGAACCCAATTTATAAGTTTCAAGTTAATATCTAAACTGTGGCTTATTTTATAGACATTTTAAGTTCCAAAAATTAAATTTTCATAAATTCTGTAATAAATTTTGTAATATAACATTTCTTACAGATGAAGAATAGAGGGGGTTGCAGGTATGGAAACAAATTTTTCGCGAGAGGTGCAAAATAGTATTAAAAAAAAAACTAATTTCTTAGTTTTTTAATCCAGTCCCCCGAGGAGGTGTTGCCTCTTTTTTTATAAATATACTTCCTCAGCTATGTGAAAGGAGAAAGGGGTGAAAATTTTGAATGATTGCGAAAGGTACTAATCTATTATACCTGACTTACAAGATACAAGGCCCTATCTTAAATGCGATTTTAATAGCCCTTTTAAAAGTCTTTCACTTTAAAGTGAAGGTGGGGTAGAGGTATGGGACTAATTTTTATGGAGAAGGTGTAAAATAGTATATTTAAGAAACTCATTTCTCACTTCTTTAATAAATTTCCCCGCTGAGGGGTTGCAACTTGTTTCATATATAAGCCCTTCATCCACTTAAAAAAGGCGGGAGTTATTTTTTTTTAATATGGAATGGAAAGGCACTTACCTGTTGTACCTATTTTAGAAGTAATAGTGTTTTACGTAAAACCTTACTGGTTTCATAGGCATATCAATTTTCAAAAATTTATCTTTAATATTACCATAAAATAATAGGGCGGGGACCCAGAACTCTAAATTTTTGTTATGTTCTTTGTATAATGTCTGTTCATAAACTTGTGAAACAGAGTAAAGATCCGACTATATTAAGGAGTGTTTTTTAACGTGCACAAAAATTATGCATTTTTAACGCTCCATGAAAGGGGTTTGCAGGGATATCATTCTAAAAAGGATATCATAAACATAAAATTCCATCCTTTATTTACGTTTCTGCAAATTTTTTATTGAATTGAATATGTTTTAGTACTATTTCTAAGTGAAGTGAAAAGTCTATTTTTGCTTTGCGTACGGCGGACACGAAATTTTTTTTGCTGATTCTGGTTCCCTGACATCTAAAACGTAAGAAAAAATTTAAAATTCCGAAAAAATTTAAAATTCCGAAAAATTTTTTTTCGAAATTTGCTCTGCACCACAAAGCTTCATATATAAAGATATGAAGCAAAATCAAAATACTAAATAATACCTAAACATAAATTCAAAAAAAAATTAATATAACTATCTAACAAAAAAAAATCTTAAGTTTAAATAATGAATAATAGCTACAACTATTGTAAATTAAATAACATTTATTGTAACAATAAATAAATAAAATTTACAAACACTAATACTACGCTTAAATAAATAACACCTATTGTATATAAACCTGTTTATTGCTAATTATGAACTAAATTTCTAATAATACTAAACCCTAATTCCTGAATCTAAATCTAATACCTAATGTATGGAACAACCTTTTTTTTTCCAAAAAAAAAATTTTTCGAGTGACCCTTTGTAGGCAGAAATTAAGGATGGGATTAGAGATAAACAAGGAGGAGGACCAAGGATTAGTAGGTTAGAGGATTTGGAGAAAGGATTACTTCCGTCTTGAAATATCTTCCCCCTGGCTTCACCAGAAATTCATAAATAGTTTCACACAACACAAGGAAGACAATATTATGGTTAAGACTATAATCGACACCGGATACAATAATCCCACTAACCATAATATTTCTTCAATAATAAATACAAAAGATCCGAGGGACAAATTAAGGACCACCTTAATTATTATCTAACCTCGGATTTACGAAATACACAACAAACTGATAGGATACTACATGGACCACCATGTCAAGCAATCTAACTATCAGCACTACAAAAAAAACGAAAATAAATAACACAAGACAAAGAATTTCTTTTGGTGAAATGGACGGAAAACACCCAAGGCGAAAGAGGACTAATAAGTCGATGATATGACGGTCACACCAACTCCATCCGAACTCATCCCCAGAGAATAACAAAAATTCTGATGGAGTTGTAATTACTAACAAAAATTCGGGTGACCAACGTCTCACGAATTCAAAAAAATCGCCGAGTTTGGGCGCCAATTGTAACGAAATCAAATTTTTCGATTCGTTAGCTGAAGATAAGTTCGGAGGAGAAGGGTTCGGAAGTTGGAAGCGTTGGGCGCCAGGTCTGAGTGACCTAGCCTCAATCACAAAAAACCAGACCAAATTTTTATTTCTTCCAACTTCCAGGATCATTGGGATTTCCTCCTGTTTTGCCGGCTTAGCACAGTCTGTGGGGTGTGGGTCGACCAATGATCCTACTAACCATCATATCACCAACAACTATTCTCTTCAATCCATTACATTGGTTACCTCATAACCAACGATGGATCGAAGAAAACAGCGAAAAGGAAAATTCTGCTTACTCCGCATTACTCAATGTTCTGGTTTATTCCGCCATGGAAACGACAAAAAAAAAATTCTAATACAACGTTGTTCCACTAAATAAAAATAAATGCACTCCATACAGAAATAAATAAGTACAAACACCAGATAATTTTAAAGGATAATTAACAAAGCATTTATTTTTATTTTATTTTTATACTATATTAAAAAAAAATTTAAATAAATAAAAAAAACTATAAACGACCGCTCCAGATATATTTTTTTTCTGTCAAGTTATATCTATATATATATATCCATAATTAAATAACGTTGTGGCACTGCTTTGCCATCACAACAAAATTAATAGAAAAAAAAAAAACATACCTTTTTCAAATTTCATCAGCGGTTACGTGGCTGCCCCCGACATGTCTGGACCAACACGAACCCTGAAAACGCGACACTACTCAAACGCTCTACAAAAAAAATATTATATATATATATGTATCCTTAGACACAAAAAAATAAAGATAATTACAAATTTAACAAATTCAAAAAAAAAAAACTACTTTACAACAATCTACTTTTGATTTTCGAACAAAAAAAAAAACCAAATTTTTAATTCAACCAAACAAAAATACATAACAAAAAAAAAATGACAATGATTCTCTCGACGACTCTGCAACTGACTCTGACTGCAAAAATACTGAAACGGGACGGCTTACGACGACTCAGGGACACAGCACTGCCACCCCCAAAGAAGACACAACAGGAACAAAATTTTCTACGAATTCACCCAATTTATTATTATATAAAATGTTTAATTTTCATTTTAATTTAATAATTAAATTTCCTTTATAGATTTTTTTTCACCAATTTTTCAATGTTATTTTCTTTTCGATTTAAATACATTTATCACTATTTTTTTTTTCCAATTCTTTATTGGTTTTTTTTTTCTGGTTAACTAAATTTATTATTTTTCATTTTTCCTTCCGTTTTTAACGTTTATTTTTGGTTTTATATATATTTTTTTGCAACCATAAACTTGGTCAAAACTTATTATTAAAAAAAAATAAACCCAAAAAAAAAATATTACAAAAAAATACATTTTCAAATCCGGTGTCCAGCGGCCGTCAACATCCATCCGAGGTTATTAAATCAAAATAAGATTTAATTTAAGAATAAAGTAAAAATTAAATGAAATTTATAAAATTATGTAAGTAAAAAGAACTTTTAAATATTTTGTAATATTAATTTAATTATACATACATTATAATTATAATTAATTTTTTATACAATTAATTTAATTATACAATTAATTTAATTATACATTATATACATATATATAGATATTTAAATATAAAAATTTATAATTAAATATTTTTCTTACAAAATATTTATTTTTACTTTTACTTACATAATTTTCCAAATTTAGTTTAATTTTTACTTTATTCTTCAATTAAATCTTAAATTAAACTCACTAACTCATAATATGCAACACCTATTTTGCTGTTGCATAAAATGACAGTTCTGTATGAGATATCTCATGTCATTTTTAAAAAGTGGAATGCCACGAAATAATTAACTCATTTATGAGTTAATTCGCTTTTAACAATAACTCATTTATGAGTTAATTCGCTTTAAAATGCCACAACTGAAACTGTTTCTTATTTCTGCTCAGGTCAATCTGATCAATCTGCTAGCTGTTTCTTATTTCAATTTCAGATTAGTCAGATTGATTTTTTTTTATCGGAGAATTTTTTCAGATTTATTATTGTTTGTGGCTAACTTTGTGATTTTGTTGTTATGCCTAAAAACTATTATCAGATTGTCATATCTCAATAATTTGTTTAACCAATTTTTTTTCATTATTTATATTTTTTGTAAATTATTAAAAATAAAATATTATAAAAAGTAATATTTAATGAAAAATATTACAGAAATTGTTATTTAAATTGAAAAATAATTTCGAAAATTTGAGAATTCCAGAGTTGCCGACCAATATTTTCATTTTACCCGGCAACATTGTAGCATTTTTTTATCTTAAAAAAATCTGACAGTTTCTTATTTCACTCGACAGATTAATCTGATTTCAGATTTAAAAAAATTTAGTCAATCTGCAGATTTAAATATTCATTAATATGAATTGAGTTTTCGGAAACATATTAAAATGATTATAAAATAGAACTTTTTGCGTTACATGGAAAAATATGGATGATTATCAGAAAAAGAACGAGAAAATATTAAAATTATTTGAAGATTTCAAATGATGAAAATGATGAGCCATATATGTTTGAGGATGATGGCACGTATGGTGATGAAGCTCATTTATCTCTTTATATGGGCATATGGGCATAGCCTACATGTCTGTATTTATCGTCCTCTCCCTCTACAACAATTTCCGGACATATCTAGGACAAAACGGCTATAACCGTCAATCTTGCATATCCTTTATCCTTTAATTTTAATTTATAAATTCATCGCGATAATTTTGGTGTAATTCCGAATAAAATATCTTTAAAACTACCGAAAATACAGTATGTATATGCTTTTACAGCATGGCTCTACCAAAAATGCTTTGACCGCGAACGTGTTATTATAACAAGAGAATTAATGTTTTTAATAAAGAAAAATCAATATCAACCTTTATTGTGGACAGAGAAATACGTATTACTGTTTCATATAACAAATTAATTTATTTTTTTTATGAATTTATTGAAGATAAAATTAATTATACCGTTTTCATTATTATTTTTATTTTACCTGCGGTAATTATGAAATATAATAATCCTAGAATAAAATATATAACTAAATTTAAAAATAAATAAGATTCCCAATGTATTTGTCAATATAAAATTTTCACAATTGAACATTTTTAGGAAAATACGAAGCGCGCCTTTAATAAAATAAAATAATGTCCTTATTAAATTCAATATAATTTTAGCTTTATATCAATATACATATATATGTATATATATATAAATTTAGAGCCAAAATTAAATTTACCCATATAATATTTTTTTTTTACTTCAAATATTTCAACTGTACCTTTTACGTTTTTTTATATTAATATTATATTAACGGCTACTCTGCTAGTCAACCATATTTATATTTAGAGGGAATGAGACAGACCCATGCGGGCTTTTTTACAACAACCATACAGATCTACGAATAAGAAATATATGGAAGGAGAATAAGTAATAAAAATTGAAGCCAGCCTGGATATAGTAGTCTCTTTCTTTTCACCACCGAACTGTCAAAATTAATAAATAGCAAATAAGAGCCGGACTAGTAGGTTTTTTTTAATTCGGGCAGCAATTTTTAAGGAGAGAAAATTTTTTTTTTTTTTAAATACTTGTAAAGATCATTCTAAGGAATATTTTAGTTCGCACAATGATAATTATACAAATTGAAAGTAAAATAGAGTAATTTTGTTAGCTAGTTAATATTTTTAATTTATATTGAGACTCTTAAAATTAAAAAAATAAGCCAGCCCTGTAAATCTAAAATCAGCTGTTATAATATTTTTCTTATTATTAATTTGACAGTTCGGTGGTGAAAAGAAAGAGAACTATCGAAATCGTGGCTTCATAAACAAATTTTTCAATAAATTAAAATGTTAATGTGTTAAACATTTATGCTCCTTCCATATATTTCTTATTCGTAGATTTTTTCAAAATTCCGGTATTAAAATAACAAGAGAAAAACGAAAAAAAAATAAAAAATAAATTCAATATTCATTAATATAATTAAATAAATTTGATATTCAAAATCAATTATGCCGTGTCTGATATGCAACAACAAAGTTGAGAGACAGGAGAAAAAGATACAATGTGGTGATTGCAAAGAGTACTTGCATATAAAATGTGCTAACGTTTTAAGTGCCGACTTGGAATATATGAATCGCCACAACAAAAATTATCGTTGCGAAAAGTGTACGACTTATAGGCGGAAATCAATCTATTCTCCGCCACACCAATCTGAGCAATCGTCATCAAATAATAATAATATTATAATTAATGCACCGCATAATGATGTCATCATAGATAGCGAAAAAATTACTCTAAATTTAGTTTATAAAGAAATTATAGAGTTAAAAAAATTAAACGCTAACGCCCTTTCTCTAATTTCTAAACTACAAGAAAAAAAACAGTATTAAACCAAAAAATTAATCAGTTAGAAATTAAAGTGAACGACCTAGAGCAAAAATAAAAAAAAGAAAACAATCGAAATTACTGGTATTCCAAATGTGAGTAATGATATCGCTGTTGAGAATTGTTTGAAATTGTTTTCTGATGGCCTTGGTGTTGCTGTTGGTAAAAATGAAATAGAGAATTGCTATGTAAAACAATTAAAAGAAGATTGCAGAACAATAATAGCAACAATAATAATGATAGTCGTGTACTTGCTACGTCATCCTTGAATATTGTTTGTGTCAAATTCGTTTCTCTGAGTACCAAAGAAAATATACTCAGGAAAAAATTTGCAAATAAAACTGGTTTAACTGCTTAAATTTTTGGAAATGACCACAACAGCAAAAATATTTATGTAAATGAAAGTCTGACGTCACGCACAAGATTATTATTAAAAGCAGCTAGAGAAGTTAAGAAAGAAAAGGAAACAATTATCTATGGGTCAGAAATGGATCAATTCTATTTAGGAAAAAAGAAGGTGATCAAGTTATTATGATTAAATCTTTTGAGGATTTAGATAAACTTTAGTAATTTTTTGTTTCTGTTTTGTTAATTTCTTTTTATTTTAATTTAATCATAAAAAGAATTCTCTCATCATAAATCCTCATAATCATAATTATTAGCCTTGTTAGGATAAGATTCTAATTGGATAAATTGATTTCAGATTTGTCAGCGTGCTTTCAAATAAATACACAAATTTGTTTTATCATTAATATTAATGTATTTTTGACATTAATATATTTGTCTTTTTTTCCTTCAAATTAATATGTAATATTTTTATGCATTAATACAAGTTACAATGAAATTCTTGGATTAACGCTAGAAATTCTTTTAGTTTTCTTAATCCAATCAAAAACAATTATTTACACTTTCCAGCTACTAATTTACTTTACTTTACTAAATGCAGTAATAAACTATAAAAGAAATATATATATTTTTATTTTTATTTTACACAACTAAATTTCATTATACTTCTATTTTATTCTTCAACAGCATCTGTATTTTCTTCCAAATAATAATTTTTATTTTCCTCTAATATTTTTTTTCTTTCTTCGTGTTGTCTTCTTCGTCTCACAATTACAAAAAAAAAATAATTCAACCGGAAGTCAACCCAACCTCACTTTTATTCCACATTTTTCTATTTTCTTCTTTACCCTTTAGGCATATTTGTGGCGATAAGCTACTGTCAATGTTCGAGGCGCCACCAGCGGTGACACTCCCTCCAGGTACATCGATGTCATCATTCGTTTTACCTTTTTTAGCGTCTCTAACATCTAAAATTGCTAATTTGACAGCTGGCCTTTGGTATATTCCCGATGCAGTTTGTACTATGGCACTTCTGACTTGACCGTCTTTACTGGGATGTACTTTTAAAATTTTACCGTTCTTCCAGGTATTTCGAGCACTATTTTCGTCTATAATGATAACAATATCACCTTCTTCTAATGGCTTTACTGGATGAAACCATTTTGTTCTACGAGTAAGTGTAGGTAAGTACTCGATTAGCCATCGTTTCCAGAAGATGTTCGCATAGTTTTATGCTACCATCCAATTTTTGCGTAATACCTTGTGGGCATCACTAAACTCACCCAATGGTTTAATTCCATTCGAGCTGCCAACTAAAAAATGATTGGGAGTTAATGCTTCATCATTTTCATCATCAATTGGTATATATGTTAATGGACGTGAATTTACGATATTTTCGACTTCTATTAGCATATTTCTTAGAACTTCATCATTCGGATTTCGAGTTGGCATTATTTGGTACAATATTTTCTTCACCGATTGAACAAGGCGCTCCCAACTACCACCCATATGCGGCGATGCTGGTGGTATGAAATTCCATTTAGTGGATGAACTAATAAATTCTTCTGCTAGCTTAGTTTTATTAATATTTTTTATAGCTATTTCTATTTCATTATTAGCTCCATGAGAATTCCTACCATTGTCGCTATATATTTCAACAGGTGTCCCTCGACGAGCCATAAAATTTCGTAAGCTGAGTATGCACGAGTCCGTTGATAAAGTGTGAGCTATCTCAATATGAATAGCACGAGTAGTAAGGCACGTAATTAATACACCCCAGCGTTTTTCTTGTCTTCTACCAAAGGTCACCAACATGGGGCCAAAATAATCAATACCGATATATGAAAATGGTTGTGTGAATGACGATAATCTAGCTGCCGGTAAGTCAGCCATTTCGGGTAGTCTAGGTACAGCACGTTTATTTTTACACAACTGACATTGTTTACACTCATTTTTTACAGCTTGCTATCGAATATATTTGACGAATTTCGTTCACAACAGTTTCATGATTTTGATGTTGGTATTTTTGGTGAAATGATCTGATTATAAGTTGCGTAATTTGATGACTTCTTGGTAATAGAATTGGCCTTTTTGTGTCACTTTTAATGCCAATTGCTTTATCTATACGACCTCGAACACGTAGTACACCATTATCATCAATACAAGGTGATTGTTTATAGATCGTACTTGATTTTTCTATCATCAATTTTTTGTCATCTGAAAGCAACTTATTTTTATTTAATATAATTACCTCATCATAAAACCTTTCTATCTGAGCTTGTCGATATAGATGAATTTCAGCTTGCAAATACTCTTGTTGTGAAATGGGTCCGTACCACTTGTCGGAATTATTTCGAGTTATATTATTAGCAAATCTATAAACATACGCAACTGATCGTACTAATCTTGACCACCTTGAAAATCTTTCTACTTGAATTAAGCTTGGCAAAATCATGAAGTCATGTTGAAAATGTGGTTTGATTTCTTCATTTGTCGTGGTATTATTAAAATCGCATATTGGCCACCACTTTTTTGACAAACGTAAAAATTCAGGTGCATTAAACCATCTACTAATTGGAGTTAAATCTGGGGTTTTTTGCCACTTTGTTGCTTCGTCAGCCACATTTTGTTTACTTGGTATCCAACGCCATTCATTTATATTTGTGGTTTCTAGGATTTCACCAATTCGAAAGGCAACAAACTGTTTAAATTTCCTCCTTTGATCCGAGCTTAACCAACACAGCACATTTTAGAATCACACCAAAAGTATCTTTCGTCTATTTTTATTGAATGACTTGATTCGATACTAGATGCCAATCGTGCACCTAATAAGGCAGCTTGTAATTCAAGACGTGGTATTGTCAACATTTTTAGAGGTGCAACTCTTGTCTTAGCACCTATCAATGAGCACTCTATATTATCGTCAAATTCGAATCTGAAATATGCTACTGCAGCATAAGCATGCTCGCTGGCATCTACGAAAATGTGGCATTGAGTATTTTTTATATTTATTGAATTATTTTATATGTAACATCTGTTAATTTTTATATTTTCCACTTCTGGCAAGATATTTATCCAAATTAACCACTTGCTGAATTGTTCATCATTAATTTCATCATCCCAACCTATAGATGATTTCCAGATTTCTTGCAATACAATTTTTAAATAAATCAGGAAGTTTGCTATCAAACCTAGTGGATCAAATAATTTCATTAATATACGTAATACTTCACGTTTACTTGGACGACGATTACCATACAGATTCTCTTTGAACGTTGTAATATATTTTAATGAGTATGTGAAAATATCATCAGTGGTTGCCCATCACATACCTAAAACCTTTTCTGTACTATACTCTTCTTCAACGTTCAAATCTTTGTTAATACTGCTGCTTTCTTGTCCAAGAGCACGAATAACATTTTTCGAATTCGATATCCAGTTGCATATTTCAAACCCACCAGACTTATGTATATATTTGACTTGATTAGCTAACTGAATAGCTTCCTCTTCAGAGTCGAGGCTTTCTAATAAATCGTCAACGTAATGATTATCCGTTATGGAATGTACTGCTTTAGGATATATTTTTAAAAATTCTTTAGCATTTATATTTTTCACGTATTGTGCAGAACTTGGCGAGCATGATGCACCAAACGTCATTACATTCATTACGTAAATGCTAAATTCTTCATTACTATTACTTCTCCATAAAAATCTCTGAGAATACCGATCTTCTGGTCTAATATATACCTGATGAAACATTTCTCGCACATCGCCACAAATAGCTATCTTCCGTTCTCTAAAACTATGTAATACTGCTGGTAAAGAAACGAGTTGATCGGGTCCTTTAAGCAGCATACAGTTTAATGATATACCATTAACTTTGGCTGCTGCATCCCATACCATCCTTAATTTTTTAGGTTTATTAGGATTTGTCACAGTAAATATTGGAAGATACCAAACTCTTGAATTATGGATTTGCAACTCTTCTGTGGATAATTTATGTATATATTTTTTTGCTACATACTCACTCATTTTCTGCTTGATATTGGCAGCAAGCTCAGGATTTCGTTGCATTTTCTTTTCAAGGCATTCAAAACGTCGTTTAGCCATTGGTAAACTGTATGGTAATTTAACATCATCATACTTCCACAATAGTCCAATTTCAAAATGGTCGTCAATTTTTCGAGTAGTAGCTTCCATTATCTTCTTGCTCCGCTCATCTTCTTTGGGCAGTAAATCTTGCATTGGTTTAACTATACCAAGACTATCTAATGAAATATATTCTTTAACTATTTGTTGTAAATCTTCATCACTAGATCGTTCACAATCACATGCATGGAAACTATTGAATTGATGTATGTTATATCCAGTTGTAACACTTGTTGATGATGGTCCATAAACGTTCCAGCCAAGACGTGTCTTAACAGCAACTGGTTCATTTTGCTGTCCTTCTTTTATTTTTAGACTAACTGCCAATTTTGAATTGTCCAATCCGATTAAAAGGCGAGGAATTGCTTTGTGATACGATTCGATAGGCAATCTCTTTAAATATTGGTACGTTTTTGATAATTCACCTACATCCAATGACTGCATAGGTAGATTTAACGATTTCACTGTCCGAGCATTTAACATTGAGTATTTGGCAGTACTTGTATTTTTTCCACCAATACCAAAATTTACACATTGTGATTGTTCTTCAACTCTATGAGTATTAGCGGTCCATTGTAAACAAAGTGGTTCAGCTATACCTTGCAGTTCCAAATCTGCAGCTAATTCCTGCTCAATTAAAGTTAACGACGAACCCTCATATAGGAAAGCATACGTTTCTTTTTTTCCTTTTTTACCATATAATACCACTGGGATTATTCGAAATAAAATTGTATTGTCATTTGGTTGATGAGTTGTGCAGCTATACTGATTTTGTTGCCTTAGATCACTCTGTGGTTGTAGTTGCTGATCTTTTTTATCATTGTGTAACAAATAATTATGTCGAAAAATGCAACCATTTTTTCCGCATTGCTGAGGTGAATCACATTTATCTCCACCATGTGAAAGTAGACATGTTCGATATAAGTTATATTTGTGAAATAATTTCCATTTATCTTCTAAATTTGACTTTTGAAATTTACTACACATTTTTACTGATATACATCTTTGCTCACAAATACAGCACTTCTTTTTTTCAGTTTTATGTTTGTCCGATTTATTTAAACCAGCATCTTTGGTTGTTGGCGCTTCAGTATGTGCATACACAAAATTTTTATTTTTATTAAATTTTCTATCAGTCTGTTTAACCTCTATTGTGCTAGTAGGAATATTAATTGAAACTTGACTCAGACTGTCTGCTAATTGTGATAGCCAAAAGCTAAAAACAGAAATATTGCAATTATTTATATTTACCATATATCTGGCCCAATCTATTTTTAATTGTGGTGGTAATTTATCGACAAGTTCTTGTTGTAATACTGGATTGTTTAAATGATGTATTAAATTTGCTGCTTCCATAGTAGCACACAAATTTTCTACTATGTTGGCATATTTTATTATAGTTTCAACTTTTTCAATTTTTGGTGATGGTACACTTTTCATTTTTGTGATTAAATTGTATAAAATCAGCTCAGGTCTACCATACAATCTTTTTAGTGAATTAATAATATTTGGTACATTTGATGGCATTAACAATCTACTTCTTACGGATTCCAATGCTTCACCCTTCAATGCTTTCTGTAAACGTACCAAATTTTCATCATTAGTAAATCCGCATACTTGTGTTGATGTATCATATCTTGCAATAAATAATGGCCATTCTTCTGGTTGACCATTAAAGTATGGCAAATCCTTCGATACAACTTGTCTAGATACTAATTGTTGTGAAGTTAATTGTATTAGACAATCAGCTCTCTTATTAGTATTATTGTTCATATTTGTAAATACATTTTCTTTATATTCGTCTTCGTCTACACCACAATTACATTTTGGTACTGCTGTTTTATTATAAGACACAAAGTTATTTACATCAGCTATTTGTGGCAAAACATTCTGATTTTGAATAGTTGATTTATGTAAAATGTCCTTATTTTTATTTTTAGTTGTTGTTGTAGTATATGGATTCTCAACAATGGAAGTTGGCTTGAGCCAATTTGCAACGTTTAAATGAACATCAATCTGACTTCCATTGTAACTACCACAATTATTTTCGTCTGAATTGTCTACTAATAAACTAAATCGTTTTTCTAAATATTCTTTCTCACGTTTAGCTTTTTGCTGATTCATATTATGTTTATTGTTATATTCTTGTTGCATCAGAGCTCGTTCTTTATCAATTTGTTGTTTTGTAATTGATTGTTCTTCACTGATACGTTTTTCTTCTAACACGTGTTCTAACCTCAATTTTTCCAGTTCGAGAACCACTGCACTTTTATTTGTAATTCGACTTGTAACACTGTACGATTTTGATACGCTATTCGGCTTATTTTGTGTTATTGATGCTTGTGTACATTTTGTACATGACCAACTATAATTTTGAACACTGCTATTTACACCGACACAAATATAATGAAACCAATCTTTACACTTTTCACATTCAACCATGTCGTCATGTGAATCTGGTTTATTACAACTTTTGCCGTTGGATTCTTCTGGATTCTTTGTATCAATTTCGCTTTGATGATGTGACATTTTTATTGTTTTTATTATAATTTAAAAGAATTTGTAGAATATTAGCCTTGTTAGGATAAGATTCTAATTGGATAAATTGATTTCAGATTTGTCAGCGTGCTTTCAAATAAATACACAAATTTGTATTATCATAAATATTAATGTATTTTTGACATTAATATATTTGTCTTTTTTTCCTTCAAATTAATATGTAATATTTTTATGCATTAATACAAGTTACAATGAAATTCTTGGATTAACGCTACAAATTCTTTTAGTTTTCTTAATCCAATCAAAAACAATTATTTACACTTTCCAGCTACTAATTTACTTTACTTTACTAAATGCAGTAATAAACTATAAAAGAAATATATATATTTTTATTTTTATTTTACACAACTAAATTTCATTATACTTCTATTTTATTCTTCAACAGCATCTGTATTTTCTTCCAAATAATAATTTTTATTTTCCTCTAATATTTTTTTTCTTTCTTCGTGTTTTCTTCTTCGTCTCACAATTACAAAAAAAAAAAAATTCAACCGGAAGTCAACCCAACCTCACTTGTATTCCACATTTTTCTTTTTTCGTCTTTACCCTTTAGGCATATCTGTGGCGATAAGCTACTGTCAATAACAATAATTTAGATAATTCTTTTAATACTTGTCACTCTAATAATAATACATGTAAAAGTGTTTTTCATGCGAATCATAGTTATTTTAACAATTTTCAAGTAGTACATCAAAATATTAGAAGTTTACGGAAAAATTTCGATCTCTTGTTGTCTAATTTACAGTCTTTCGATAGACTACCAGATATTATATGTCTTTCCGAAATATGGATATATGTATGATTGCGAGAAAGACGATTATAATATTCCAGGCTACAGCTTTTATGCAAATTGTAACAATTCTTATTCCTCTGGAGGTGTTGCGGTTTTTTTAAAAAAAGAATATAAATTTGAAGTTTTTTAATTATTCATTGGAAAGTGCTGATATGTTGAAGGTTGTGTGTGAATTAGATTATGAAAAATATAGTTTTGTGTGCATTTATAGATTTCATACTAGTAGGGATGTTTTTTTGGAAGATTTATGTAATTTTCTTAGTGCTGATAAAACTAAAAATTTAATTATTATTGGTGATTTAAATATTGATATATTATCTAAATCGCCTGATGTTGAAAAATACTTGTTTTTAATGTCATCAAATGGTTTGGAATGTATGATTAATGAACCAACTAGAGTTACTGATACTTCCAGCACTTGTATAGATCATATTTTTACTCGTTGTGATCGTAATAATTCTTATAATTTTTCTAGTTCTGTATGTGATTTAAGAATATCTGATCACTGTATGAATAGTCTTGTTTTTAAAAATTTATGCTCTAATAGTAAAATTAAATATGTACCATTTAGTAACAAAGTAACTGACTTTGTGAAATTAAATAATATTTATTAGAATTATTAGAACATATTAATAACTGTACAATTGAATCAGTAATTACAAATAATAAATTGAATAGATTAAAGCCATGTATGAATAAAAGATTATTAAATAAAATGAACAAAAAAAATAAATTTAAAGTAAAACTTTCTAAGCATCCACATAATGCTAAACTAAAAAAATATTATACCAGGCTTTGTAAGGAGGTTGAGCAAGAAGTTTCTGTTTGTAAAGATAGTTATTTTAAAACTGAGTTAATTAGGAATAAAGGAAATGTTAAGGGTGAATGGAATGTTGTAAATAAAATTTTGAATAAGGATAAAAATAATATTTCAGATTTTGAAATTGAAACGGATAATACAACTATTTCTGATCCAAAGGATGTAGCTAACAAATTTAATGATTTTTGTACCTCAGTTGCAATCAATATGTCAGCTAATCAAACAAGTAATTGTGATTGTAATTTTAATATTATTGCTTGTGATTATCAAAGTGGTAGTTTCTATTTTGATCCAATCGCATCTTTTGAATTGCTAAATCATATAAAATCTTTGAAGATTCTAATTCAAGTACTAGTATTTCCAGCATTTTCTTGCGTTAAATGTGGTCGATGTTTTTTCATTTATTTTTAATAAAAGTGTTATTAGTGGTATATTCCCTAAAGCTTTGAAAATTGCTGAAGTTGTTCCTTTATTCAAAAAAGGTGATGCGAAAAATATGAATAATTATCGACCCATTTCCATTTTATCGTCATTTTCAAAAATATTTGAAAGAGCAATTAAACAGCGAGTTCTTGAATTTTTGAATAAAAACAATTTTTTAGTAACTGTCAATTTGGTTTTAGGGAAAGGAAATCTACTGAGGATGCTTTATTAGATTTTTATAGTGTAATTTATTAAGGGTCGAGGAGCGCCAGAAAAAAGCCCGAATCGTGACGTCACGTCATACCAATGTTTTTTTCTGAAAAAGAGCTTTTATATTCTTTGTGTGTATGCGTTTGTAATACATTATTTGATGTTTTTATAGGAATGCGGCGTTGCCATATAATGTATAATTATATGTGATGATAAAATTATCCCACAAATTTTGATTTTTGAAAACGAGTTCATATTTCATAATATAATATATCAATACCGTATATGTAATATATCTATTATTGCTTGACCAGATATTTATGGGTAACGAAATTAATTTTACTTTCCCTTTATTGAATTTACAATTATTTTATATAATATAATATGTAAATAGTATATGTATAATATTATCTGATCAGATATTATAATATTATATATGTACTAAATATAGTTATACTATATCCATATATTTATATAATATAAAATATTATATATATTATATAAAATAATTGTAAATTCTATAAAGGGAAAGTAAAATTAATTTCGTTACCCATAAATATCTGATCAGATATATTGTATTGGGGGTTATTCTACAAAAGGGCGTATTTGAATGAAAACGGTCGTATTTAATTTTTTTAATGAAATATCAATATAAGTACATATATTATCCTTGATGAAATTATGTATGCCCATATTTTCATCTGGGATTTTCTCTAGCACCCCTGGATGGATTGGGCTGATATTTGGTAAACACATTTAAATTTGTGGTCTGGATGAAATGATGGGTGGCCATATTTTCATCTGGGATTTTCTCTGGTACCTCTGGATGGATTGGGCTGATATTTGGTAAACACATTCATTATATTGTTTTATAATTAACTATGCCAGTGCTCCTCCATTATTTCCCACAAAATATCAGAAATCACGTTTTAATCATATAACCATCTTCCAAGTAAAGCTAATGGAGGAGTTCTGGCATACTTAACAATAGATCACTATAATGAATTTGTTTACCAAATATCAGCCCAATCCATCCATGGGTGCTAGAGAAAATCCCAGATGAAAATATGGCCATTCAGCATTTCATCCAGGATAATATATGTACTTATATTGATATTTCATAAAAAAAATGAAATAATATCCTTCCTGAATTTTTTTTTTAGATTTTACCTACTTTTTTTTAACTTCATTATATAAAAATTGAGTATGTATATAAATTTGTAATTATTTTTACACTTTTATAAGCCTGATCCAATTTTTGAAACAAATAAAAAAACTACACCTGAATCTAAAAATCCACCTTTTCTCATACATTTTATCTGAAAAACAAAAAATATAAAGAAAAGATGTAAACTAAAAATTATGTTATTGGTAATAAATATTTTCTATATACATCCATCCATATGTTATGTACAAACAAGGTATTATTCATAAAAAAAATCAGAATTGCAAATAAAAAATAATTTGAAACACACACAAACAAAAAAAGAGCTTTCATTGACAATAAAACTGTTTAAAATTGACTTCAGCGCTCAAAGTTCCCTATCAGACACTAGCTACACTAAATTTCACACATTTTCTTCCAAAAATTTTTTGAAAAAAAGAGGTTTTTATATAAAAATTTAATTATTAGAAAAATGATAACAAATATCAAAAATGTAAAACATATATTTAATATTTATTCTGTAGAAAAAAAAATATCAAAATATGTAAGAGTTTACTCATAAAATGGGCAATAAAATGGTCCACTTTCAGGTGCGGGGACAGGTATATGGGGGGGGAAATTAAAAAAGTAAAACACCTATCCGTGAAATTAATATATTCTTGATATGTTATAAAAATTTCGTGGAAGAAAATGTTCACTGGTTTTGTATAAAATGGGCAAAACAATTCCTCTATAAAACACTAAATGGCGCTCCGCGAGCCTTAAGGAATTAATAGCTGTAAATCAACAGCCGCTTTATTTGTTGATATTACTAAAGCTTTTGATACGGTGAATCATGAATTATTGTTGGAAAAATTACATAATGCTGGCTTTAGAGGGTTTATTTATAATTGGTTTGAATCTTTCTTAAGGGACAGAAAACAAAAAGTCAAAATTCTCAATGTTTTTAGCGATTTGATGGACATCAATATTGGTGTACCGCAAGGTTCTGTTCTAGGACCATTACTTTTCCTGATTTTTATTAATTCTATTTTTCTTCAACCGTTCAAAAGTAAACAGACTGCTTTTGCTGATGACAATGACATGGCCTGTGGTTATGCAAGTAATTCCATGCTAGAATTAGTTGCGAACATTAACTATGATTTAGAAATTCTTAGACGTTGGTTTTCAGCACATAAATTAGTAGTCAGCTGCAAAACAAAAATAATGTTTTTCAATTTAACGGGTAACTCAGCTCCTGATTGCGCCTTATACTATCACTCGCCAGAGTGTAAAAAATTCTTATTAGATAGTCATACTTTTGTCTCGCTTTCAAGCAACCATAATAAAACCTACACTGAAAATTTGAATTGTTGTGTTAACTGTTTTCAAATTGAAATTGTAAAATGTTTCAAATATTTAGGAGTAATTATTGATAGTAAAGTTAGTTGGTCAGAACATATTTCATCATTAAAAAAGTATTTTAGCTCAACTATAAGGCAATTGTATCATTTAAGTATGTATTGTGATAAAAGTATCTTAACTATGATTTATTATGGGATATTCCATTCAAAGTTGCAAAATAGCCCAAAAACATGCCCAAAAACCGTTACTAATAGCCCAAAAACATGCTATAAGAATTATAACCAGGAAGAGACGTACTCATAAAAGTTTTGAATTATTCCTAAGTCTAAAAATTCTTCCAATTAGACATCTATATTATTATAAGGTATTAAAAATATTTTTCGTAAAAGGTGGTTATAATATTAATAGATCTTCTAATGCATACAACCTACGTATTAATCATAGACATTTGGTATCTATCCCGGCTTGTAATAGATCACACTTCGCAAACTTCTTCTTAGTCACGGCTCCTAAAATATTTAACAAACTGCCAGAAGCAATAAGAAAAGTAAGAATCTTATCTACATTTGTACGAGAAGTTAGAGCCTGGTTATTGACTCTCGATCATAATCTTGTTGAAGATGTCCTTTCTATTGTAATCTAAACTGTGTATCATTGTATTTCCGTTCTAATATTTTTTTCTAATATTTTTTTTTTTTAGATGAATTCTCAATCTTCTTTGTTGCTGCGTCATAATTTTGAGTTTTTTTTTCTTGAATACCTATCTTTAAGTTTTGTAATATCTATCACTTATTAGATAGTCATTATTTTTGTAATATCTATTTTTTTTTTTTTTTATCTCAAGTTTTTCACCCCATAAACTTTTAATTTAATTCATTCAAATATTATTTGTGAGGGTGCATTCGTCACCAGCTCTTTAAAGCTGTAGAGTGCACCTATTATTTATCTCTGTTATATCAACTAGTTTAATTTCTAAATTTTGTTATTTTTTTTATTTTTTTTTGGTACCGTGCGCAAATTTGGAAAACACTTTTTTTTTTTTTTTTTTGTAAACTTAAGTTTTTCTTATTTAATTAATTTTGTATTTTTCATTTTTTGCAGTAAATTTTGTTAATTTCAATATTAAATCTATATAATCTCAATATTATATGATTGTTGTAACTACTTTCAATATTATGTGATTGGACTATAAAAGAATAAATAAATAAATAAATAAAAAATAAAGATACAGATACTCTACTCTTATAGTACAGAGTAGGAATAAAAAAACTCAGCTAATATATTGCTTAAGTCTTTTTAGTACATTGAATATAATTTTGGGACATTACGAAACATTAAGACATCGTTTCTAAGTAGCTGCACGGCACTGTATTTTTGCCGCTTGAATATATTATTTGTCGCTGAAAATCCCAAATTTGTCGAGTTCGAAAAAGGCAATCCTTGGTCCACAAATTTTTTTGGATGGTCCACAAATTTTCTTGGACGTCCAATTTTCGAAATTTAATTTCGAATTGGATGTCCAATTATGGCACAAGACGACGTCGATGAGTAAAGATGAAATTTTATAGAGAGCCGACGTCGATGAGTAAAGATGAAATTTTATAGAAAAACTATAGATGGCGTAAATATATATATACAAAATTATATTTTGTCAAATTTATTTTTTTTATTTAAAGCTATTTTCTATCATACTTTTTTTGAACCTCGTAATTTACTTAAAAAAAAAGTCTTGTATGAAGAAATGACTTCGCCAGCGGTTCCTTTACGCTTTTCTTAAAGGGGAACGCGCCTAAAATGTAAAAACGTTATTTTATTTATTCTATTTATTCTATTCCTTCCATTACGAATACAATTTTTTCGTACTAAGTAGAAAGGTAGAATAAAAGGAATATTCTTTATTCTAACCTCAAATTTTTAAGGAAAAACAATTTTTTTTAATTTAAGCATGACTATAATAATAAGAAATATACTTTAAAACTATAATAATTTGAATTAATCCTAGCATAAATAATTATGTAAACAAAAGAAAACATTTAATTTTACATATGACAAGAAATATTCGATTTATTCCTTTTTCGTTCTTTTAATCGAGTGCGTTTGGAATATTCTGGCGTGACGTCATAAATATTCTATCCCTTCTATTCCTTCCACAGAATGAATAAAAGAAAACACCCAATGAACCGTTTCAGATTGATCAAACTGATCTGAGCATAAATATGAAACACACCATTTGTATGTTACTATTTGTTATGGTACATATTATGACACTCGCTTGCCTCCAACACAAGCTTGCCTACAACACATATAAAAATTACACTTGAGTGAGTGCCTACACTCGAGACTAAAATTGCTGTCAACTGAAGCTTTATCGTAGAAAGACAAGGTACAAATTGGCAGCCAATCACGGCTTTATAGTAAATTAAAGGCGACAAAAACTAAAAAAGAAAACTCTGGTACCTCTGGATGGATTTACATTCTTTTTAGCCTGTCCCTGTAGAAACTTTTTTTGAGAGAAACTACATTTTTGTTATTATTCTGAGAATTCATTCTCAGATAAATGAAAATCGGTTTTTAAAATAACAAGTTTTTTGTTGACATTTCGTGCATTTTCGATAATTCAGTTTTAACTTAGTTCTAGGAAAGCAATTCGTTTGATGATTCGGAACTGCAAAACTGCCAAAGCAGTGTGTTTGATAAGTCTACACTGCAAAAGCTGTGTATTCGAAAATCTCAACTGCGCTTAAAGTTTTAACGCAATTTCGCAGTTTTAATTTTACAACTATTTTCAATTAATGGCAATTTTCATCTGGGATTTTCTCCTGTACCGTACCTCTGGATGGATTGTACAAAAATTTGGTAAACACATTCAAATTAGTGGTCTCGGTCTGGATGAAATGATGAATGGCCATATTTGCATCTGGGAATTTCTCTGGTACCTCTGGATGGATTGTACTAAAATTTGGTAAACACATTCAAATTAGTGGTATGGATGAAATGATGAATGGCCATATTTTCATCTGGGATTTTCTCTGCTACCTCTGGATGGATTCGGCTGATATTTGGTAAACACATTCATTATAGTGTTCTATAGTTAACTATGTCAGTGCTTTTCCATTATTTCCTACAAAATATCAGACATCACGTTTTCATCATATAACCCATCTTCCAAGTACAGCTAATGGAGGAGCAGTAGCATCATTAACTATAGAACACTATAATGAATGTGTTTACCAAATACAAAATTTTAGCACAATCCATCCAGAGGTACCAGAGAAAGTCCCAGATGAAAATATGGCCACACATCATTTCATCCAGACCACTTTAATGATTGTGTTTACCAAATATCAGCTCAATCCATCCAGAGGTACCAGAGAAAATCCCAGATGAAAATATGGCCATTCATCATTTCATCCACACCACTAATTTGAATGTGCTTACCAAATTTTAACACAATCCATCCAGGGGTGCCAGAGAAAATCCCAGATGAAAATATGGGCATACATAATGCTAATTAATAATTGTTTTATAGAATATAATAATTGTTTTATAGAATAACCCCCATTATTTTAAATTACGAAAAATAAGCAGGTAATTTAGAAAAGTCAGAACTTTTTTTACTGCAAACACAAATCTTATATGTTGCGCATTTGCGTAGTTCTGCGCAAAAAGTTCTTATAGTTCTAAGTTAAAACTTGCAGGTTGCAGCGCAGCCTGCATTATCGAAAATCCCCTTCTTTTAAAGCATCAGTTGGATTTGTCTCGCTTGCACTAGCTATCTCTTTTACCCGCCACATGCTTTATCGTATTTTTTCCAAGCGAGTGTCATAATAGCATTATGTAGGATTGGGTTTGAAATAATGTAAGGTTTACATCAATTTCTTTTCAGAAATTTTTTTTCTACACCACACCATGGTGGGAATTGTCAAAAATCTGTGGTGTAGGAAAGTGTAAGGTGTGAAAAAAACATACTTACACCCTGACAAAATTCTTTATAACTTTAAATTGTTATACTTTTTTTCATAATTTGTGATTAAACATTATTTAATTGACGAATAGTATATATTTCCACCTTAAAAAGTTAAAAAAAAAATTAATTAAATCTCCACTTTCTACACTTTCAAATTTGAGGGTGTAGAAAAGTGTACACTTTTTCTAGGCGCCGATTTAAAAAAAGTGTAGAAAGTGTAGAAAGTGTAGTCAAAAGAACGCAAAAATTTTCTACACCATGGAGGGTGTAAGAAAGTGTAGGAAAGTGTAAGAAAGTGTGTCTGAAAAGAAATTGATGTTAGACAATGACGAAACTTATTTTTTAGGCAAAATAGAACGAGATAGCATGCTAAAATTCGTCTAACGAAAGAATGAAACAAAAACATAATTTTGGTTTGACAATTTATAGCATCTACCCTTTAAGCAAAGCGAACCATAAACGAACCGCTGGCGAAGTCATTTCTTCATACAAGACTTCGCCGGCGAACCGCTTTGACCGTAAACGTAAAAGTTGGAATTAGAAAATTAGAAAAAAAACGAAGTGTTGTGTATATGTATTGTACGCCGCCTAGACTACATTTAAGCGGTTCGCTAGAGAATTGCCAAGGCGGTTGTCCAGCGAATCACCAATACGGTTCGTTTATGTACTGATTTTATCCATATAAATAAAAAATCTGAAATTTTGTTTAATTAACAGAAAAAAAATGAATATTTTTAATTTTTATGTTGAAAAAGTATATTATAAAAATAATTAATACAAAAAATCAGGATTTAAATTTTACTTTTTTCTAGGACTTTAATATTATATTTTTATGAATAACACTAATATTCCTAATTACACGGACTACTTCGTAATATATTTTTTTTACTGTCACTGTCACATGAAATTATTTTTAGGGTATTAAATATTTTTAATTTTACTTATCGTAAATTAATAAAAACACGTCTAATTGTTAGAATAAAATTAAAATTGTGCCTATGTTTTATTTCTTATAAATGACTACTCACAAAAACAAATTTTATTACTCTTCGACCTAAACTGGTTTTTTGTGAATGTATTGGTGAAAAGGTGGTTCAGAAGCGGTACGTTTTGGGTTCGCCAAAAGTGAATTCGTTTATTTTCTAAAAGGGTCGGAATATTCGGAATGAATAAGAGAAAACACTCCTTTATTTCTGCTCAGATCAATCTGATTTTGATAGGTGTTTCTTATTTCAATTTCAGATTAGACAGACTTTTTTTTGTTCGGAGAATATATTTGCAGATTTTTCAGATTTATTATTGTTTGTGCTTGTTTTTGTTGTTGTGGCTAAACTATTATCAGATTATCCCAACGGATTATCCGTTATCAATTAAAATATTTGTTTACATAAATTATTTATAGTTTTTTTTATAAATTAATAAATAACTATATACATAAATACATATTAAAAAAAGTAATATTTAACCCTTCTACGGCGTTTAATTAAAGCTACACATCAAAGATATTCGGGACAAAAATGTCCCCAAACATATTTAGGGTATATTAACTTTTTGTATTTTTGTATATTATTAAATTGTACATTATTGTATTAAGGAAATTAGTTTTTGGAAATTATCTCTTTTAATGTTCTTTTTTACATTTTGAAGAAAAATCTGATTCCCCGAAATGTATATGATACATATTTTGAAATGAGCAATGAAATGATGATTACAAAAAAGGTAAATAAAATACAAATTAATAATTTAAGATAATATATATTTTTTATGGTTTATTTTTCAGTTTTAGAATTTTTTTTCTAAAAAACAATAACGGTAAACGCTTTTCTGCCCATCTGCCTGTCCCTCTGTATTTATGTCCGTCCGATACAAACCAACGAACTATATAATATAGAAGCCTAAAGAGGTTATGTTGTCATATAAATGATTGGTCCCAACATCTGACAGTGATGCTGGGGTAAAATGACAGTTGGCGGATATAAATTTAATAATTAAGCCATGTACTATTTGGTGTAAAAATAGAAGTCGTGACGTCATTCAGGCTTGTCAAATTTTTTATTGCTTTCTAAGAACAAATTAAATATTATTTAATTTATAATTAATTATAAATTATAAATAAATAAATAAATTATGCAATAAAAATGATAAATTATACAATAAAAAATTTCAGAATAAAGAGTGACGTCACGACTTTCATTATTACACCAAATAGTATATGGCTTAATTATTATATTTATATCCGCCAACTGTCATTTTACCCCAGCGTCACTGTCAGATGTTGGAACACGAATTCTAACCTCTTAAGCCTTCTATATTATATAGTTCGTTGATACAAACAATTACTATACAGTTATTTAAAAAACTTAAAATCCTAATTTTTAACTATCAAATTTCACTTTGTCTGTCCAAATCAGAATATTAACCATAGATAAAAAATAATAAAATAATAGGGCCAGTAGAACCATAGAGTATATAGAACAGAAGATGCTATAGTTCAAATAAAGTGAAGCATTTTTTTTGTTAAGAAAAATATTTCATATATTTCTATATATTTTCTGCAAATATTTGAAAATCATTTGCAAATTTTTGACAAGTAAAGCTTGATTTTCACATTACCATGAAGTGATTTTCATTACCACGATTTTCATTTGCAGAAAACTAAAACGAGATAGAAATAAAAAACATATGTAAGACAAAAAGAGACAACTCTAGTTAGTGTCAAAATATTTATAACAAATTTTATGGTAAAGATTTTCCTGTTTTTTCTAATATTTAAAAAAAATTGTAATAAATTTCTATATTATAATTAAGTTTTACCTTTTTTAATATTCATTTTTATAATATTCAATTTCAAAAAATTTTGCAAAAATGTCTCCAGTTTTTTTAAACAAATTTCTCCGGTTATTTTTTTTAGAAGATTCAATACATTCAATGACAATGATATTAATTTTTTTTCCAAAAAAACAAAAAAATAAGAGTTTTATTTTTGACATTGATATCTTTTTTAATGGACATTCACATCTTTTTATAGCAAAAGATGAAACTCGACATCTTTGCCTATAAAAAGATGCCAATATCAAAATATTTGCTATAAAAGGATGCCATCAATGTCAATATATTTACTATAATTTATAGTAAATATATTAGTCAAATTTTGGAGATGTGTTTCTCTCTAATAAATATGAATTTTGTACCTCGTTCTGGTCGACATCTGCAAATTCATGGTAATGAAAATTAAACTTCATGGTAATGAAAATCAGCCTTAATGCTCTAAAAAATTTTAAAAATTTGGAGACACAGCTTGTAGGGGCTTCTCCTGTTCTATATAACTCTACTAAGCAAAAACTAAGAAAAAAATTTTGCCCCTGGTAAAATTTTCTATATAAAATCATACTTTTTTTGAACTGAGTACAAGCTTTAGGTGAAAAAATGGATGAATTATTTTTTTTTCAAATAAATTATTTACATTGTCAAGCAATATTTTTTAGGAATATCAAAAAGTTCCTATAATTTTTTTGAATGCCAACTAGATGCTATAAATTCCTAAACCAAAATTATGTTTTTGTTTCATTCTTTCGTTAGGCGAATTTTAGCATGCTATCTCGTTCTATTTTGCCTAAAAAATATGAGTTTCGCCATTGTCTAAACCAGGCATAATAAATTAAATATTGGATTTATATACATATTTAATATTACATTCACATAATTTTCCATAAAATTATCTGAAGAATATCAGCCTTAAAATTTATGTTGTTTTTTTTTGTAATAAGGAATAAATCTTAAAAATAAAATATATTTTTAAACACATAAAAAACGATTTAATTTATGTAATTATTTATTATATTGATTTATATATCAATCTCTTAACTAGTCAAAGTATAAACTATTATATATATTATTTAGGATGATTCAGTTCGTTATATAAAATATAAATAGGATTTGAAAATTCGATGTGATCGTTTGAAATTAATGTTGATTGGTCTGAAATAATATAAAATAATAAATATTAATTTTCTTTACAGAAAAAAAATATAACTAACAAAAAACAATTATCATTTATAATAATAATAAATTATCAACCAACCTAAATTATTATTTAATTTAAAGTTTAAATTTAAACTATTATTATTATCGATAAAATTTTGATAATAATTTATTCGTTTTTGTTCCAATTCTTCGTTCCATTTTTTTAAATGACTAATAATATTATTTTGATTATAATTCAAATCTCTTTTATTTCGAAATAAAGCTATATTTAAATATGTTTGTATTAAAGGAATATCATTTTCACCAAATTCTAAACATTTCTCATTAATACAATATTTTTCAGTATTTTTTGAACATTTTGTACCAAATGGAAATATACCAAATTGTCCATTTACTAAATAAAATCTAGATGGTAAATTTTCATCTTGACATGCAACTCTACAACTTCTATCTGGATCTTTAATACTTGATGATATTTGCATACCATACCCAGAAAGTCCATTTACTTTTAATTTATAACGAGAACAAATTATTTTTGCATATTCTGTGGTAGTTTGTATTTTATCACATGGCTGAAAAAAATAATAACTAAATGCTTTTAATTTTTGATTATAATAAAAAAGTATATATACTTTTAATTTTGGTGAACATAATTGAATATTATTTGTTTTATTTCTTGCTGATGTAACAATTTGAATTCCTTTTGATTTATCTATACAATTAAAATGACAACCAGACTTAACAATCCAATCACTTGCTGATGTTAGTCGTGCTGTCGATTGTGCTACATATTTCCATTCTTGTTGTTGTTGCAAATCTGATTTCCTTTTAATGAAATTAATTGTAGTTGATTGTGGATGGAAATTAATTCGTTGCTTAATATCTAGAAAATGTTCCTTACTCTTGGAGGTGAAAACAAAGTTATGTATAATTAAAATAAAATATATTATAAATTATTTTTTAATATATAGAGAAAAAAAATTACCCCACTATTTATTGCATCTTCATTTTGATCATTTCTTATACTTTTATAATCCCGTCCATTTTCTTGATAATTTTGTAAATGTTGTGATTGTTGTTGTTCTTCTTCTTGTATATTAATTTGTTGTGGACAATAATTTTGATCAAATTTAAAATAATTATTTGTTGAATTTTCACATGTAAATAATTCACAACGTCCATTTATACAATATGATTTATCATCAAAATTATATATATTATTTGTTTGGCATATAGTACCATCTGGAAATATCCAACTTCGTGATTTTGTTCCATTTGTTTTAGTTTTACAATAAACTTTACAAGATTCTTCAACTTTTATACAAAATAATATTAAAAATTTAATATTTTAACAGAAAATTATAAATTTGTGACATAATATATATACCAGTGTCTCCAACAATTTGTACTCCTTCACCAATTATTTCATTATCAAATTTTTTTGCTCTTTCACAAATTTGCGTTGAAAATTCAATAATTGTTATTTTTTTAATGGTATAACACTATATTTTAAAATTTAAATATTATTTTTCATATTTTTGTATAATTGTTAATTCCATAATTTTATACCTGTTTTGGAATACATGTTTCATATTTTTTATTTCTTCCTAAACAATTTCGTCTATAATAATTAAAAATAAAAAGAGAAAATTTAAAATTATGGCTAATAATTTATACAAATATAAATTTTTGTCTGGCGAACAATATATATAGATTTACGACAAGACAAGGTTTGTTGGTTTGCAAAAGTTATCAATTCAAATTCCCTCTCGTACGCATCCCACAGATACCCGTTGTATTCCCCACAGCGACAGTTGTTGTATTAGCCCTCTCTATAAGGCTGCTATCACAACCTTTATCATGTCAGAAATCAGTCTCGTCGGCATTGCATTACTTTTCGTCAACTAACTAGAATATTAGAATATAGATAGTCCAAATGTTTTCAAGTCAACATTACAGACAAATGAATATTTTTGTATAAAAGTTGAAGAATCTTGTAAAGTTTACAGCAAAGCCGTAATTATTATGCAGCTTCGATTACCAATAGAGATAAGGTAAAAAAATAAAAAAAAATTGCCATTCGGAAATAAATTTGTGCCAGTGAGTGATATAAATTTTCTAATTTGTGATTTATTTTACTTATAACTTAAACAATTTCTGGTGAAAGTTTTCAAGCCAATACTGCCATCTTTTAATCCTCCAGATTCACCGTATAAACATCCTGATTCGCATACAGTAGGTTGACCCCAATCATTCCAATTTTGAACCTTTAAATTTATTAATTAAAATTGTGTGGATAAAAAAATTAATTTAACTTGAAATCTACCTTTGGTCTCATCAATTGACCAATTTTTTTATCAACAAATCCTACTTTTTCTGTAGCTTTGGGAATATTTGATATTTGCCTAACAGCTGAATATGATTCCATTAAAGATGGTTTCATTGTGCATACACCACTTCGGCACCACTTAAGTGTTTTTTGAAATACCAATAAAAATATTGTTTTTTTTTTAAATAATTTTTTTTTATCAATTACCATCATTTCCGAACATTCAGTACCCTCTAAAGCTGGATGTGATGTCCATGTATACCGACCCCTTTGACAATTTAAATCCTGACAAATTTCTGCTAAATTTTGAGATCTCGATCGTATACTATCTTTACCATATTTAAGCATACATTGTTTATCAGCATCAAATCGTTCACCGGGCAGTAGTCCTTCAGCTGAATGATCTAAACTATGTGAAAATTGACCACGATCAAATAAACATCGAGCCTGATCAGTCCTGAAAAAAAAGGAATATGTATATTAAATTTTGAATTGTTTAATGTATTTAGAATATTACTCTAAAAAATTGTTTAAATATGTTCTACTACATTTCGACCATGTGATTTTTCCACTACCTAATGTGGGCGACATTATGTATAAACTCGAATCACAATTATTTTCATGTGTATCATGACGCATGCCCAAACTAAAAATTTATACATGAAAAATTATAATTATTAATGATGATTAAATAAATAATTCTTATGTTGTTTACTTATGGCCGATTTCATGAGCAACGACAAAAACACTTTCAAAATGTTTTCCTTCGTTAATTGTACAGGATGACGTTGAAGTACACATTCCAGCAACTAAAAAATCAAGAAAACTTTTTATTTTAATATTATTATAGGGAAAGAAACTTAATTGCTGAATATATAAAAAAACCATAGTTTACATTATTAAATATCAAATAAGTTTTATTGGTTTTAACAAACTGTTACAACAAAAATTGAGTTCGGTGCGTAATACTGCTTTAAAATCCTGGATTAAAAAACCTGGTTTCTTAAAAATCCGATTTTTAAGAGATATGCATGAGACCGGGCCAACGGCACAAAGTGAGTGTTCGTCTCTCGTTTATCATCACAGTCTCTGCATGTAGCAATTTCGGATCGTCGTATTTCAAACGCTTGATCCCGTTACAGTAAGTGTCCCGTTATTAGCGCGATTGGCCAAGTAGGTAGGTTTACTTTTTGCTAAGTCGCTGTAGACGCCCTCTTAAATCTTTTGTAATTTTACCCTTATCATTATTTAGCCATATTTGGTGATGAGATTCATCTGCTCAATATTTCAGGTTAACTTTTTTCCCTACCGGGGAAGAAATCGTTTCAGCGAGGTTTTTAAGACTGGGTTTACAATTTTGGACCAACTTTGAATTTGAAATAAAGGATGTTACCGTTTAGTCTTTTTTGCTGTGCATTTTTATATAAGTAGGAAAATGAGTATAAAATTATGAAAAAGTTGTTAGGAAAAATCGCTTTATATTCCTAAACTCTACTGGTCGGATAATTTATGCGGACTTGGTAATGAAATAACCTAAATGTATATGTTAAGAAAATAATAGGTCATCGCTGCAAAATTAAAATTATTGGATGTTTAAGTCAAACACTTTTTTAAGCAAAATATTCATATAAATTTCATATAGCTTTTTGTGGTGCATATAAGGCTTTGTAAATTTATTCGAAAGAAACTCAATTCTAAAGATTCACTGAAACTTTATGTAATCCCGTGTATTATGGGGTAATCAAATCACGTGTATTATGGGGTGAAAATAGCATAGTTGACCTTGAAATCACGTCGCTAATGTTCAGAGTTTGAAAGGAGTTTTTGTGACAAACTTACAGACATTTGAAAGTTGGAAATAATACAGTGACAGTTGACCTATAGAAATGGCAGCCAGCATGGCATGTTGAAAATTTAAGTCGCTACTGCTCACCGTTTGGAAGGAGTTCCTCTGACATACAGAGAAATTATCAGTGCTATTGTTAAGACGATTAATACTATATTATAACTAAGCGCAATAACGCGACAAATTATGATTTTATTAATGAAAAATAAAGAATAAAGTTATTCAACTCAATATTGTTTAAAAAAAAACAAATCTTTGAAATGATGCTCTCCATTTTATTTATTTTTTTAAATTTCAATAAAGCAGGTGAACATTTAACGATATGATGCAGTTCAACAACAAAAATAACTATTAATATGATATAATTTTAAATTGAATTTACCTGGTGCTAAACCAACAACTTGACTACTAACTTTTCCATTTTTTCCAATCACATATAAATCCAAACCAGTTAAAATAACAGCATGATCATAATGTACAGTATCACTATCTGAAGATGGATTTAATTTTTTTTGCCACATACAAAAATTATTTAAATAAATATCAATATCACTGCTACGACGTAACTCTTTAGGATCACTATGTAATATTTCCAATCGTTTAAGTACAAAATTAATTTGATGACCTAATGATGGATGATGATATAATAATTGAACACCATTTACCATTGCTAATACAAATCTAATTAAATGTGTTTCAGTATTTTTTGGAAAATTTCTAGTCATATGCTTAAATAAATCTTTATCAACAAATATTGCAGTCTCAATATGTAAAACTTTTGGTATTTGTCGTTTTTGGTTTTGTCTATTATTATCTGGCAATGTTGTAGATATTACAGAACGTCGAACTCTATTATGTTCTTCATTTATTTGATTTAAATTTTTTGATATTTTTAAATTACGCGATAATGTAGATTTCGTATTTATAATTGAAGAGCGGGGAAATATTTTCTTAAATTTATATGGAATATCTGATATATTTGATTTATTTTCTTTATTTAATTCCATAAATTCATCCTTTTCAGGTTCAAAGTGTACGTTTGATGGTAATATATATAAATTATTATTTTTCGATTTATTTACTTCAATAATTATATGCGAATTTTTCGTAAAACGTTCTGGAAGCGGATGAATAAGATAATCTTTAAATTTATAACGAATTACTCCACGCTAAAGAAAAAAATAATTATATTATTTTTACACAATATACTATTTTTAATTAGATTTACTATAATAATATATGTACTACTACTTACAATAGCTGTATCATCGCAAAGGTCAAGAGCAGAATTTTCACTACGATAAAAGCAACTTTCATATTCGAGTGCTAATTTATGAGAATTTGAAATAAATTGTGAAAAATTATCATATCTATTGATCAAAATAAATGCATCGTCGATTAGCTTCGGTGATTGTTTTAATTTTAGGTCGATTTCTTCGCCATTATCTATGGAAAATTGTAAAATATGAAATAAAAATTTACAGATAAGAATATTTACTACCTATTGTTTTAAATTACAAAAAAAAAAATGATAGATTTATTTTATGCTATTTTAAGTATATGTTAATTTATACTGTTTAGTATTAATTTTAACTATAGAATTTCTGTATATGAATAATTTAATTTTCTTATAAAAACATATAAAGAAATTTTCAATTTGTAATTTACCTTCTAGTTGAAATGAAATTTGTCCTGAATTAATAGCTGATCGTTTTTTTCTTGTTATATTTTTATAAATTTTTTTAGTTACTTGAACAAAATGAATTTCAGGTTCTATAAAAAAAATTATATAAATTTTTTTATTTTATTCTTTGAAATTTGAGTTAGTTGCCTAATAATAATAATAAATTATATATAGCTATATTATAATATAGCCTATATTCCTATATATAATAATAATATTTTTACTTACATTCCTAGGAATTTTTCGCACACCAAATTGGTAAAAAATGTGTATATTATTTTATTCTCTCAGTCCGTCCCGTCCGTACCGTAGTTCCGTACATATTTTTCTTCTATCTCTTTCCTCCGTCGAGCTATATAATACCACAAACTAATAAACTGTATACAGACGATTATATTAGAATACTATTTTTGTCTACAATTTTCTGGCTCCATAAAGAGAAAAATGATATATTCTGGAAAAATGTAGAATGAAAAGTAGAGAAATTCGTCGCTCTCTTTACTTTTTGTTCTACATTTTCTACATTTTTCCAGAATATATCATTTTCTCTCTTTGTGGAGCCAGAAAATTGTAGACAAAAATGGTATTCTAATTCTAATATAATCGTCTGTATACAGTTTATTAGTTTGTGATAATACCCTCAAAATATTCAAAATCTAATAACTTTTAAACCAATACAACTTTTTGAAGTCTATAAAAGCTATAAGATAGTGAGATCTTTTATATTCTTCGTTTAAGTTAGAAATTATTTAAATTCATTGTTGCTGAGCCGATTTTGAGTAAATGTGCTTTTGACAAACCCGGGGTTTGTTTTTTATATTTTTTTATTTGGTTAACTACATCAGATAATTGATTAAATGAAACAATATTATAGTTGGTTAACTGATTACACAAAGTTATACAATAACGTTTCTATAGTTATATACATATATATAATATATGTACATTTTCTGTTTTCCATTTCCTTTTATTTTAAATTAAAAATATAACTGGGTGTTCACAAAGCCTAACAATCATAATTTGAATATTCTCTCATTGTCTAGTCATCAGCTTGGATCATCTCATCATATTCTACTTGTTTTTTATATATATTTTGGTACCTCAACTCTTGCTGGAAAACATTTGCTCGAAAACCACTTGCTCGAAAAATATTTGCTCGAAAAGCATATACTTACTCGAAAAATATTTGCAGAAAATTAATTTTTCAAAAAATATTTAATCAAATTAAATCTTATCGAGCCGTTTGTTATCTTGGGACCAAAGTGTCCCAATCTTATCTTTCTCATATATTCGTCACGTCCCCGTTGTTAACTCTAGATGAAATAACCAAGAGCAAAGCACTTGTTAATTAAAATCAACAATCGGTCGAAAAAACTTAAACGAAAATTTTTTTTTTTCGTAATTTTTGCGGTTAATTTATTTCGAGCAAGTGCCTTAGAATCATATTTTTTAGCATAATTATTTTCCTTTATAAATTTGTTTTTATATCCGGACTCGGTATATATGTACATAAATATGTTGACAACGTCAAAACACAACCCCCTTACAGTAATGATGTCAAAAGTTCGCTGACTTTTCATTAATTTCTTATACGTGTATAGATAATTTTGAGATAACATAACATTTTTTTTAACCTTATTTTTTTAACATTAATCAAAATTTAAGCTATTTTAGTTTTTTTTTAATAATTATTATGGTTACTTACTATTTTCATAAGTTCCAAATAGAAAATCTTTTTCATTTTCCTGTAAATAATCATGTATACTCATTGTGTCTATCTATAAAAGAGATTATAAAAACCAACAGTTAAGAAAAGTTGACAAATAAGACTTTTTTTATTAAATTAAATTCTGTTTTGCAAATTTGACTAACCAGAAAATAGAGGTAAATACATAAATATAGTTTTTTAACTTCCCTGAACAATGTAAAATTGTAGTTTTAGTTAGAGATTAAAATTGTTGATTAAAATATAAAAACCTTCAATTTTGAAGAATAAGAGAAAAAAAATTATATATTTTCTAAATAAAATTTATATTATTAGAAATATAAAAGCTGCCAATTTGGAAAAGTGTTTAATATCACCTTTGTGATCAATACCAATAAGATTTAATATCAATAAAAATTTAAGTAAAAGTTATAATTTTATTGTAAAATTTGAAATTAACCAAGATTAATAGAATTATTAATTATTATGAGCGGCGTTGGCTTAAGCTGTGAACAGATAGTTCTGACCAGTTAAATTTCAATTCGTTGAGTATCGAATCACTAAGTTAACTTTCGATTGCTATATTTTATGCTGGCCACATTAGCTATCGATCGCAATCGATGAAATAATGTTATTTTGATATAATTTTTCTGTCAATATTATAAAAAAAAATCTAAAATTTGATTAAAAAAGATATGTGCTATTGATTATTAAGTTCTGGATAATTTTTCATATACTCAATGAAGTAGTGTTCATCCATCAATTTTACTGTTTAAAAGAATTTTAAAAATATTTTAAAATTTACAACCCTGAACACTAATTTTTAATCATCAGAATTTTATAAACTAGTTTTTTCAATACACACTCTAAATTTAATTCACTAATTATTATAAAAAATTTAAATCTATTTATTAAAATTTAATTTTAAATTTTATTTGTTCTGTCAATTTAAGTTTGTTGTTCCAAAAAGAAGAAGAAAAATCAATATACTTTATAAGGATTATATATAATTAATATAATTTCTTTGAGTATATATTAAGTACATGTATACATCAATATACCTTAATAGTCAGAGATTAATATTCCAGAAGATATATCTAATAATAATATATATATTTATTTCTCTGAAATATGTAAAGTCAATTATTTATAAACCTTAAAATTATAATATTTTCTAATAAAATAAGTGGAAACTCTCTAGTTTGAAAGAATCCCACAAGCTAGTTCTGAACCAAAAGTAGAGTATTGTCAAAGAACAAGTCCAGAAAATTTGTAATTTTTCAAATTTTCCAAGACTTTTATAGTGTCAAAATGATTCAAAATCATGAGAGGCTTGGAAAAAGTCTCGCAAAAATGATCGTGAAAAAGGGTCTTGAAGTAATTGAAATTGATGTGTACTTAAATAGCCTATCTATGCTATATCAATAAAATAAATTAAAACAAAATTAATTTCAATTACAAATATAAATTTAATGTATAGAACCATATTTGATTTTATGGATAAATATACTAAGGCCGGTGATGACCTTAGAGGTGGAGAATGAATAATCAAGGAAATTGTATGAAAACTATAATATATAGTTTTAATTTTTTTTCTTTTGAAATTTAGTGAGAAAAAATAGGTTGAAAATTATAAACCGAAAAAATACAATATTTACTTCTTAAATGAAAAATTGTAAATAATTTAATTATATTCAAGAATTTTTTTTTGTTACAATTTGGAATGAAATATATTCGGAAAATATTTAAAAAAAAAAAAAAATTTTTATATAAATAATCAACGCGAATATTTTTAACCTTGAAATTAGGTTATTGTGTTCTCTCTGCCGACATTAATTAATACAAAACTTCCGGTAATAATATTTAAAAATATTCTTTTTGGATGAATATGAAAATATTTTCCACAATATTTTTGAAATTTATTGCATTCATGATTTTACACATATAATACAAAAAAAAATTAAACAATTATTTATAAAAATATTAAAGAAGAATTTTTAATAAAACCTATAAACTTTTCTTAAAATAAAAATTTTTAAATAAATAATTGTATATATATAAATATGTATTAAGGATTCAAATATATTTATACATATATTCCAGTAATTTATTGTTTTATAAAATAAGAAATGAAATAAAAAAATTTTAAATATTTTGCGCACTTAATTTTCCGCACTTAAATTTCAAATAAAATTAATATAAAGCAGAATTAAAAGATATATGTAATATCTTTAAATTTAATTTTAACTTTAAAAGCCACTGTTGTGTAAATTCTATTTTTATAGTACAAAAAAAAACTAGATTTTAATATAAATTTTGAATAAATTAAATCAAAATATATTATATAGATATACTTAAAAGTAATTTACACTATGAGATAGATACTACATGCAATATATATGTTGTATAATATATGAAAAATATTTTGTATGAAATTCTTATCATAATTTTAAAATGTTATCTCCACTATTCAAGCAAAATTTGCGTCAGATGTCAAAACATTATGATATTTAACCTTGATATTTAAATCTAAGAATCTGTTGACATCGTATCTTACTTTTCGATGTCTTGAACCGTGATATTAACGTTGAATTCATTCCCCAAAATATCAAATTCAACACGGGTATGAGACAAACACAACAGACTTAGAATTATATTTCAGCATCAACATCTGAATATAGGAAATTAAATCCTATAAACCGATGTTATATAATTTTTAACAAATATGGATCAGTTATACAAATTCTATGTCCAAACGAAATTACAAAAAAAAAACACTTGCACTCCTTACTATTATAATCAGTCCGTATCCTATATTTCCCTTCCTGAAGTTTAGGTTTATCATAAGCTTGTCATAAGCTGAGTTTTTTTATTCCTACTCTGTACTACTCGATATAAAAGGAATAAAAAAACGATGTAGTGCAAGGGGAAAATATGATTTAGAATTGATTGACAAAAGTTGATATTTTTTATAAATCAAATTTTCAATATTCAAATATACGAAATGAAGTATCTTCTTGTCAAATTTATAGTTGCCATATTAAAATTTAATAATTTCCAATTAATTTCCCTTTGCTCTACATGTTGTACTGGATAATTATGTAGAGTAGCTACAACAACAACCATACAGATAATCTACTCTTATAGTACAGAGTAGGAATAAAAAACTCAGCTATAGTATGATTATGATATTGATATTTAAGTAAGGTAATTAAATTAAATTAACTTGTCATGCTTGTACTTTGAAATTTTTAATATATTATAATTAGTTAAGACATTGACTAATAATAACATATAGACATATAGACTTATAAAGTAGAACAAAAAAAATTTCCAATTTCTGATTTGGCTTTTCTAATCTAATGAAAGAAATCAACGTTCAACGTGCGTTTTTTGTTATATATTTTCGTTAGATTAGGAAAGAAAATATGTATGAATGACTTTGTTGTCCTATAATTGTGTAAGAAATAAACTATTAAATGTATTTACCATTTTATAGTTGCTCAACATTTTCTTTTTCTTTTTAAATTCTTCTATCTAAGAATGCTGTATACTTACTTTGATGATAATTGATAATAAATAAAATAAAAATATATTGCATTAGAACTCATATACTGTAAATGGGCTCTAATACATTTTTAAAAATACAAATTATCTGTAATAAATAATTAATAATATTGAGATTTGATATCAATTAATTAAACGGAATCAGTTCAATTGAATAAATTCTTGTTTTATTTTTGTATGCAAAATCGAAATCCACATATTTTTAAATTTAGAAATAATTATTTTCAGCTCAATTTACTTATTTCAAATTCAGGAAAAAGTTATATGCATAACTTTTATAACTATAATATATGTATAAAAAAATGTTATCCAACAATAATGGTATTATGAAGAAAAAGTTAGTTTGTGGGGTTGCAAGATAAACTCACACAAATTATTCAATATGTTTATCTGTAATCGTTAAAATGGGGTTAAAATAAAGAAATTATATACAATTCTAAAAGGTATGCGAGCGTGAAATATATACATACACATATTACAAATTTATTTATATGTACAAAACGCAATGTGCGGAAAGAGTTTCTCCTTAAATATCACAGCTTATACATTCTAATTTTTAAAAAAATTAATGAAATGAAAATGAAAGTTTAAACACATTTAAATTGTACACTAATGATAATTAATTAAAAAATATCATTGTAATAAATTTAAATCTTAAATTAAAGCTTAAAGTTAAGCTATATGTATATAATTAATTAAAGGTCAAACCCATGACAGGTCAGTTTTCTATAGCAATTTATTATTGTTAATAAATCGAATTACAACATTAAAAAATCGTTTATAAATTATTTTTAATTAGGAATTTATTTAAAATTGTGGAATTGCTCCCGATATAGGTATATGTGTACATATGTGTGAGATATATATGCGTACAAAAAGAAATTAAAAAATTGTCGTACAAATTTAGGTGATATTTTATAATTGAAATATAAAAACACATTTTTTTTGTATCATTGAGATTTTTTGGAACTAATAAACTCAGTCAACTGAAGAAATTTATGATATTTTCATTTGCATTTTTAACACTGTATTTAAAAAGCTATTTAAAAGCTGTATTAAATATTTCACTTTCTATTAACTATATAAATTATAGTTTCTTTTAATTTCATTTAATAAAAATTACGAATGTTCAGGACTTTTAGTGTCAAAAGGGTTGTCAAAATCACGAGAGGCTTGCAAAAAAGTTCGAGAGAAATTAATTTAAACTTTTACTTTCTAGAGTTACTGAATAGGGGTCACAGTATAGATACAGTAGTGAAACGGTAGAACAAAGTGTAGTTCGTCCCGCCAAAATTCCATGCTAGTGTGCGTTCAATACATTAAAACTTTATTTGTCGCTATTTGTTAATTTACATCTGTATTGAGTAGAATAAATTAGGGTTGTGCATTTAATTTTCACCTTTTTTAACACTTAATTTAACTTTTTTAATATAAATTTTCATTTGTTTTTTTAAATAACTTTGTTTATATTAATATCACTTCTTTTTCACTCTGCTCTTAACTAAATTTAAAACTTACAATATTCATGTCATAAAAAACAAACGAATTTTCACAACCCTTTACTGAAAAAATATTCCATTACACACGACCATATGATTTTTGTTTATTTGCGTTCGTGAATGATGACGAAAATAAGACTTTTTCATAGGGGCTTATTTGAAAATTAACTTAAAACGCAAAAAAAATACCAATAATTTTCAAATCAACAGAGTGATTCTAACTAATGTTAAAGCTTAGCAATTGTTTAAAATTTCAAAATAAAAGCTTACTGCAAGCTTTTTAATAAATAAAATTTAATATACATATATAATCAAGTTTCATAATAATGAGGCTAATAAATTAAAAATAGTTGATTGAAATTAAAATATTATTAAAAAAGTGTAAACTAAAAAATTGAAATGCTTCAAATTTTTCGTTATTCACTCTGTCAAGATAAAATAAGTAGAGTGAGATAGAAAATGCTTCATTTTATTTTCGTCCTGGTCTAAAAATTATTTTGTTCTGCGTTTCACTACTGTATCTTATACTGTGATAGGGGTTTTTCTTTTTTAGTTCAGAGTTGGGCTCTGAATAGAGTCTGAGTAAAATGAGTTCGCTCTGATTCTGAACAGAGCAAAAAAATTTGAGCTCAGAGAACACTGATTTAATAATGAAACGTAAATGAGCTATAATCTGTTTTAACATGTGTTTAACACTAAAATTATTTGTTAACTTTATTTAAATTACCTTCCGAACTAGATAATACAACAACAGTCTCGCCATCCGCCATTTTAACAAGTTGTAACATTTCACTTCCAAGCTCATAGTGCTCGGCTTTGTCATATTATTCTGAGCTCGTAGAGCACGCTCTGAGAAGGCTCCGAGCACAAAAATGAACACTAATTTTTAGCTCTGATAACTCTGAGCTAAAAAAGAAATACAAATTTTTTTGGACAATTCAGGCTCGGCTCTGAACTAAAAAAGAAAAACCCCTAATGAGAAAAAGAAGTATCTAAAAAATGTACTATTTATGTATGTAGAATCGTAATGAACTTTAGTCCTTTTTGGTAATAAAAAAAGATGGCTACCCTTTCTCCTTAATGTCTCTGATACTCTCCAATCACAATTTTTGTGTCTCAAAATGCCAAGGGAATCATGCAACTTTTGCCTTTTTAGTAATTTTAACAGAACAACAAAAAATGCCACTTTCGTCCTTTTTAGAAATAAAAAATAAAATAAAAATTGTTACCCGTTTTTCTTAATGTCTTATATTTTTCTGCTATTTTTTTTTCGGAACGACTACTAGCCCTAATGAGGCTCTAGTTTTGTATGAACAAGAAATTTGGCTTTTCCTGAAAATTTGTAAAAAGAAGTGATTGGACTATTACGAAAATTTGGAAAATCAAACTGATATTTTCAAATTGCTTATGTTTGATATATTGGTTTTTATTAAATTTTTAGCTCAAAAAAGGACTAGCTTGCATTTTCGTCTTAAATTTTGTACATAATTAGTTATGTGAACAGTTTTTTTTACACCGAATTTATCGTAATCTACAAATTAATGTAGCGCGTTAATGATATAACGAAATATAAATTTCATATATGTAGTCAGATTTTCTTATCCGGAACAACTGATAAAATTATGTCTATATGTATAGGAATTTTTTTTAGTAAATTATGTTTTTTATTAATAATAATAATATAATAATAATAAATTGATCTTTATTCTTCTCTCACAATTTATATAGGTACAATTAATGAACATATATTGTTTGTTTAAAATAGAAAAAAAACTTAAGTTATTAGATACAACTATTTTATGATTTATTAAGTTACTTTAGATATTATGTTACTGTTTACTTTAATAGTTAATTACAATCTTTACTTTAATTCTTTTTATAAATGTAAAAAATCATAAATAATTAAATATATCTTTAAAAGTGTCTTTCAAACAATATACAATTATATTTGATGTGAGGGAAGAAAAAGCTAGAGAGCATTCTTTATTATGAAAATAATAGTGGCGAATGCCCCATCTGTTACTTTAACTAGATAATAAAATATTAAATCAAGTAAAATGGGGTGATTCACTTAAAATTTTTTCAAATGTTCTTAGTTTATAGCAAGTTTTGGAAAATTAATAAAAGTATTTCAATTCTTAATCAATAAAATCAAAAACTAGTTGAAATTTATATTTAAATACATACATAAAAAACAAACAGCAAATAATAAAATTAAACAAGAAAAATATCATTAACTGACAGTATTAAGCAAGTTTTCAATGCGATTATGACAGATATCAAGAAGCCAGGCCCTGACTTCGCGCAAAAAAAGTGACAATACCCGAATTTGTCTAACCTCAAATGGCAATTTGTTAAATAATTTGGGAGCAGTGATGGTAAAGAAGTTACTGTAATGTGTAGTACTAAATCTGGGAACCATTGCAAAACTTCCACTATTAATCCGTAGACTATAAGCAGTTGAATATCTATTGTGGAAGAAACCACGCATGATAAAGAAAATTTTTAAAGTTTTATAAAAATATAGATGCCTAATCGGAAGAAACCGTAACCTGTTAAACAGTTCAAAACTACTGTAACGCCGACTTTTCTTACAAATTATTCTTAAAATATGCTTCTGTGCAACCAGAAGTGATTTTATTTTATTGAAATAAGCACCACACCAACAAACTATACCATAATGCATTTTAGAGTGAAATAGGCCATAATAGATCATTAACAAAATCTTCTCCGAACAGTATTTTTGTAGATGATAGAAGTTCCTTATTATTGTTAAGCTGTATTTTTTCAAATATCTGTGTGAACATACCAATTTAATTTACCATCAATCGTAACCCCCAAATATTTGAATGAATCCACTATTTCAATTTTAAAACAATCGGGCGTGCAATCATAGTTCTCACAAAAAGAAGGTTCAAGGGATACGTGCCGATTACATTTAAGAAACTGTTTTGAAAATCTCCTACACGAAAGCGTATAGAATAAGAAAAGAAATCTTTTTAATAGTTACACGCAGAAAAATAATGAGTTTGTCAGGCGGTTGCAATGCAAAAATAAAGGCTGCGACAACATATTTATAGTTTTTAGTGCCCTTTAGATGGACTAATATACTCCGTATAGTTGGATTTGCCAACCATAAGGAGAGGAAAACTAAAATTTGGGAGTAAAAGCCGAAAAATTGGATACCACAGCAGTATATTTTGTGGCAAAAAATCTTTTTAAGTATTCGGTCAATAACTTCATGTATTCGGTAGTGAGAACTTACCATTTTAGTTTTTATAACTTTCAATACACTCACAACCAGCATCATGCTATCAAAGCATAAATTGGTTGTCATAACTTTTATACAGCTATGAAGATGAACACCAAGTGTTAGCTCTCTTTATTAGCATTTTGTAATACCAGATGTGAAAAATATGCATATCGCGTAAAATAATTCATTCATTCGTATCGGCTGTGGAAAGTGGAAGGGAATATAGAATTAAATACTGTGGAAGTGAATATCAAATTAAATTAAATATTAAAAAATAATAATAGTGAATAATTCTTCATAGTTTTTATTATGATTTTCCCAAGCTGAATTCGGATCCATTATTTGCCTTAATTGAGTATATTTTATTATTTAAAAATAAATATTTTTATGTTTGCAATTACTTAAAACATTGTATTTTAACAAACATTATTTTGCATACAGAATAGTAGAATTATATTGTAAACAAACTTCCCAAATAAGTTTAAATGTAAGTGGTGAAGAATTTATTATTTGAGATAGTTAATTTTTTTAAAGTCTTTAAATTAATTAAAAAAATTTTATATATTTAATAATATATCTGTATAAGACTTATGTTTTTATATGTATATTATAATTAATAAATACATATTATATAAATTATATTTAAAGAAATGTTTTTAATGAATATGTTAGTACATAAATAATTATTATTCCCTATTTTTAGTATTAGATCCGCTGTATTTGGTGCTTAGAGTATAGAAACAGGAGATGCAATAGTTATAAAAAAGTGTCCCTTTTTTGTGGGGGGAAAAGAGATTTTTTTTGCAGTGACGGCTTTAAATTGCTATTGCCAGTGACAAAAGCTCTTTTTTAACTAAAATGCATTTTTTTATAAATGTTAGTTATATTTATTAAAAAAAGTTAAATATTGATATTTTTTAATAAAATTAATTAAATGTTATTATTTTTACATATAACAATTACATTTACAATAAAAAAATTAAATATGTATTTTTTATTTCACTAATTTGTTGTTATATGAGGTTGTTTCTACCCATAATTTAGGTTAAAATCAACAAAATATAAATATAACATAACTAAAAAGTAATATAAATAAATCAATTAATTATTTTTGATATTTTTCTTCCAAATATATGCTGCCTTTTTAATAATTATCCTGCCTACAGCACTGCTTAGAATATTGTAAAGCTTGAAAGCTTTGATAGAAAGCTTTTTTAATGACACTTTTTATTACAAAACAGCTGTTACAAGGAGATTTTGACAACTAACACCTGTTACAAGGAGATTTTAAGAACTAAATAGCTTTTATAAAAAGGGAAACAGCTTGTAGGGGCAATAGTATACTATTGCATCTCCTGTTTATATACTCTAAGATTTGGTGTAATATTTAATAAATTCGGAACTGCGTATGTACATTATACACATGCATTTCCTTCGCTGTTGTAATTACATCAACTCTGCTCTCATAACTTGCATGAAATGGTAAATGAGGGCCTCAGTTGCAGATACTGTATCTTCTATTCTATTTTAACAGCTTATTATATAAAAATAATTTTACCTTACTTTACGGCTATAGCATTGCTCAATTACAATCCATATTTTATAGCATTTCCAAGCCAAATTAGTACATTTCCAATTCAAATTAGTATTTTCCCAATTCAAATTAGTATTTTTGCAATTCAAATTAGTATTTTTCCAAATCAAATTAGTATTTTTCCAAATAAAATTCGTATGTATTTTGAAATTTTAAAATATATTTTATTTGATATTCATGTAATTCATAATTAACGCATAATAATTAATAACAATCAGTTAATAAATACTAGCAATTGCTGGTAACCATTTAGACTAAAATGTACGGAATTGTTATTAATTATTATGCGTTAATTATGAATTACATGAATACCAAATAAAATATATTTAAAATTTCAAAATACGAATTTTATTTGGAAAAATACTAATTTGATTTCGAAAAATACTAATTTGAATTGCAAAAATACTAATTTGAATTGGGAAAATACTAATTTGAATTGGAAATGTATACTAATTTGGCTTGGAAATGCTATAAAATATGGATTGTAATTGAGCAATGCTATAGCCGTAAAGTAAGGTAAAATTATTTTTATAATAAGCTGTAAAAACAGAATAGAAGATACAGCATCTGCAACTGAGGCCCTCATTTACCATTTTATGCAAGTTATGAGAGTAGAGTTGATATAATTATAACAGCGAAGTAGTAGCTAGTACTCTTTGATGAAAGATGGTATTTCTAAATGAAAAGTGCGAAACCATCAAATAGAGCTATCAATGTTATCGTTGTGAGGTTATAAGTTCGGAAACACGGTTATTGAAGCCTCTTGAGTGGTTATTGTTCTTATACGTGAAAGTTATTGTGCATTCCAAAAATGTTATCACATCCCTTTTCCCGCGGCTATATAAGCTTAAGAAAGTTTTAGTTGCTCCAATAAAAGTTATTGTTAATTCGAAGCTTATATTTTAGCAGCCATGTTATTGCTAGTGTAACAAAATTCAGAGATATCATAGCATCAGAAATCATAAGTTTTCGCAGCCGTAAAATTGGGGGAGGCCGTTTTGAAAGTAATAACATTCCCCGTTTTCTGAGTGTAGGTAAATAAAATATTTACATACTGAAATGATGGTGATTCTCTGTAGTTCTAATATATGATTCAATAAATTAAATATAAAATATAAATATAATAATTATTAATTCTATTATATTATTTTGTATTTTCAAAGGTTTTTTTTATTTTACTTATTACAATTTTTAATTGAAATTCGTAATTTATTAATTTAAGTCAAATTTGACAAAATATACCAAACTTAAAACGATCAAACTAATTACTGAATTAAATGTTTTGACTAAGTATTTGTCAATGTTCTGAGTGCGTATTCATACTAAATCCCGGAATGCCGAAAAAACCGCGAATTTTAAAATTCAGAACTTTGGGTTTTTGAAAATTCCGGGGGATCAAATTGATGCGGAAATAATCGATTTTTCAATAACTGAATCCGGGATTTTCGAATTCCGGGATTTGGATTTCCGAGATATCATACTCAACTATTCAAATTTTTAATTCTATTTATTTGAAAAATTTCTAAAATATTAATATTTTATATATTTTTAGTACTTTATTTATATATGTATTTGTCTTTTAGTTTTTATTTGGATGCAATTTTATTTTTTGTTTTAATAAAGTTATAAATGCTTTTATTTATAATTTCTTTAATTTAATTAATTTAAGGCCATTTTTTGCTGGAAGCTTGAGTCGATTTTGAGTCGAAGCTCATCTAATGCTCAGCTCATTTTTGAGCTAGCTCATAGCTTAAAACGATGGAGGAGCTGGCCAGTTCATTCATCGCTCAATCTATGAGTAACTCGAAAATGAGCTAACTTAAAAATGAATTAACTCAAGTTTGACTGTTTGAGCAAACCGCTGAGCACAAGTCTGGTGAAATGTATGTATGTAATAATTAATTTGAAAATGGTATATACCGTATACATACGAGTATGTACTACATATGTATATATTTTCTTTAGCTAACTTAATTAAACTGCAAATTTTTCTATAAAAAGAATATTATTTTAATAACTTTTTCGAGTAATTTAAACAAAGAAATAATATTTTTTATGCATATTAATAATTGTAATAATAGTATATACGAAAGAAGAATCTGTTTTTTTATACTTCCTTATTCACACAAAGTTATTAAATATTAGCTAAAATTTAATTGTTAGATTTTCTTTTGATTTTTTTCTATTCTTGACAAAACCAATAACACTTTATTTTACATAAAAAAAAACTAAATAATTAAATATGATATACCAGACTTGTAAAAATAGTGAGTGATGAGTCGAAGCTCAGTTTACGCTCTGCTCAAATTTAAGCTAACTCACTTTCGAACTAGCTCAATTCTGGCCAGCTCTATTATCACTGAATTTGTGAGCTAGCTCAAAGGTCTGGCCAGCTCATTTATCACTCAATTTGTGCTCAAATTTGAGCCATGCGTGAGCTGAGCTTCGACTCAAAATCGTCTCAGGTTTCCAGAAAATGTTACAAAATTATTTTTAAAAATTTCTTTAATTTAATTTATTTAAGACAAGTTTGATAATATATTCTGGAAACTTGAGTTGATTTTGAGTCGAAACTTAGCTAACTCTCAGCTCATTTTTGTGCTAGCTAATATATTGAGCAATAGAGGAGCTGACCAACTAATTCATCACTCAATCTATAAACGAACTCAAAAATTAGCAAAATCAAAAAATAGCTAATTCAAATTTAAGCTTTTTTTTTTACAAGTCTGAATAATATAACAAATCACCAATCTTTATAAAAAATTTGTCTAAGAATTTTTTTACCTTAATATTGTTAACTTCAACATAATGTTTCCTTTTTAAATCAATTTGAAATCCATTTATTAAATTTAAAATGACTAATAAATAATAAATAATTTTAAAAATTTCCATATTTTTTGAAATTTATGTGTATATTTAGTTTTAATAATAAATTAAATTATTGTATGAAAATATTTAAATAGCAAATATTAAATAATTCGGAAAATGGTAAGAAAGTTATATTAACTTATGAATTCTTTATATACTTAAAAAAAAAGTAACTTTTATGCACTAATTAGTCTTATTAAAAAATTCACAAAAAAATTTATATAATGAAAATAAATGGAAATTTTCTTTTTATATTTTAATTCACTTATACGAATCTGTTATATATATTTATATTTCACTTCAAACACATATTGGAAAGCGAGTAACAAATTTATTTTCATAAAGATACACTTAAAAGAAATTTATTTTAAATTCTTTTTGTATAATTTCCAAATTGTAGTGTTCTGCTCAAACCATTAAATTATACCACAACAAGAATTATTTTATCACCTGAAAAGTTTTCTATATACATATATGTAACAGCAATTTTGAAAACATTAACAAATCTTATAAAAATAAAACATAATATAATTTAAAAAAGAAAAAAAAAATATTTCTCCATCCGTAACAAAATTTTATTCGTGGCATTTATTAATAATTTTAACGCTTTTAAAAACTAAAAAAATTGCAAAAAAAATTCAAAAAATATGTTTAAATTTTTAATAAATTTAAAACTTTGATAACCAAAATTTTCTGTTACATTTTCCTCTTAATTTTGTAAATCCAAAAATTTAGAATTATTTTTCCAATATTTATCATTTTTTTTAATTAAAATAATATGATCACTGCGTGTCTAAATATATATAATATAACATAATTACAATATTTATTGTGCATTAATTTAGATTTTTTTTTATAACACTGTTTTTATTCCTTTTTGCACTTTTTGTTTTTTGAATTATTATACCTACATACATATATATGTTTATATATTTTTTATGCCGTGTGCTTACTGCCGAAGAGACACACTGTATATGAAACCATTAATATATTAAACATCATCGACCGGTGAGTGAAACGATTTAAAACGTCCGTGCTTTCTGATACAATATAATAAAACTATAATAATGTAGTATGTATTGTAATTATAAACACTTTGGAAAATGTGTTATTCAGAAATATATACTTATAAAATGTATAGTGGGAGATTATACAATCTACAGAAAAAATATTATTCATGGATGATGGAATTTGGTTTATTTTATGATTAAGCACCAGTTTTATGTTTTAATAAAATAATTAGATATATTAGAAATTATTTTTTCTTAAACTTTTTATCAAATGAAAATTTTGAAAATATTAATTTTTATATTTGTTAGTTTATATAATTAATTTTTAAATTAGTTGCTAGGATAGATGTATGGAAACTTAATTATTATAATTTTTTTTAAAGATATTGATGATGGAATTTGGTTTCTTTTTTGATTAGATATAAGGATACTCCAATAATTTTTATAATATAAATTTCAAAAACTATATTTTAAGTTCCCTATTCCACGTGCCTTTTTGCAAGCCTTTTTTCTAGTCTCTTTCGTGATTTTGACATATTTTTGAAACTAAAAGTCCTGAAATTGACACTAAAAGTCATGAAAACTTGAAAAATTACAAATTTGTCAAAAGGGTTGTCAAAATCACGTAAGAGACTTGCACAAAGGCTTGTGGAAAAAGGATCTAAGAAAATTATATTTGAATATTTCGCTCTTTATTTACATTCCAAAAATAAAAAGATTATTGAATATTTACAATACAGGAAAAAGTTAAATTTCTGCACTAAAAGATCTTATAGAGGTAAAATTATGTTAATTTTATAATTAGCGAGTAAAGCAACAAAGCCATAACAACAACAACTATATTTGTTTTTAATGTTAAACCGAAACTGAAATTAAATGTTCTGAAGGTAGAAAATAGCAAACTTTATTAATTTTAACATAGATTATATGATCTGTTCTAAACAAACTATGAGACACAAACTCAAACAGGTCACATTATCATATGGATTCCTGCACATGTTCGTTATGAGGGCAATGAGGAAGCGGAAAAATTGACGAAGGAAGGTGTGGGCTCGATATACGAAAGTCCAAAATCATTCTGTAATATGCGTAATTGCTACCTCAGGGAAAATATAAAAGTGAAGACTATACACGCGATCAAACTTTATGGAACAACAAAGTAGGGATGAACCACTACAAAAATTTCATAATATACTCCAATAATTTTTATAATATAAATTTCAAAATATACATGAAAAGGATTAATGAGCTACTGCAGTGCAGCAGGAAGAAGGCTAGAACAATCACTGGTTCGCTTACAGGACACTTCGGGCTCAGGAAACTCCCACTACTATGCGATTATCCCATGGATATGTAGATAGTGCCAAGAAGAGAATGAAATGGCGGAACACCTATTATGTGAATGTGTGACCCTTATAAAAAGCTTTCACAGTTAACACTGTCACTGATATATGTTTAAATAATAATTTTCAATATGTCAATACTTATTTCATTTATAGTATTTTTCTTATTAATATTTGATTTTAAAACTTATACTTTGTGGCTCTATGAACTAACGCCCAAATGAACCTACAACAAAAATGAATTAAGGGCAAAAAAATTCCATACAAATTTGGACATGAAATAAAGGCCTCAAAATTTTCAGCCTTAGTTCATTTTTTTGGACTTTTATTTGCTTTGAGTTTTAGTTCATTTCTAAATTTTGGGCCTTAGTTCATATGAAGTTAGGCCTAAAAAGTTTTAGGCGTTGGTTAATTTTTGTTATTTGCGTTAGTTCATAGAGCCAGACTCTATTAGAATTTTTTCAACATATGTAAGAAGAGATTTTTTTAAACAATCATATAATGGTGGATTAACAAACGATTTCTGTTTTCAATATTACTTATTTATTATATTTATTTACCCGAAAAGAGAAAAAGGGTAAGTGCACGTCTTATGTAGGCTTTAAATTTATTAATGATAATTTAATAATTTTGAACCTTTTATGAATCTTGCAAATTGGAAATTGGAACCTAACGGGGCAAGCAAAAAGAGAAATAAAGAGAAAGAAGAGAAATAAAAAATATTTCGTCTTCCTTTTTAGGGATAAAAGCTTATGATTATTATATCAAATTTGTGAATAATATAGTATAGTAATAGTACATATAATGATATAATGAAATTCGATCCATAATGAATACTAATACCAAAGTATATAAACCCTTTCTACCTCATACATATTTTTCCCTTTGTCTATATTTTTTCATCTTTTTTTTTCATTAAAATAGTATTCAGAAAATAAAAGAGCGCAATTTATTAAATTTAACCACGAAAAATTTGTGTGCCTTCTTTCGTCTCTATACAATTTCTACGTCTTATACACAAACTCTTATTAATTTTATTATGCTATTTTGGAAAAAAATATGATGTGGCCAATTTGTAGCTTCTTCAGTTGACAGCAATTTTAGTCTCTATACTATTACTATATAGTGTAGGTACTCACTCCAGTGTAATTTTTCTATGCAGTTTTTTTTCTCTTTTTATAGACTTAAAACTAGCTTGTAGCATTGTTTATATATCTTATGCCTGATTCACAATACAACGTCAACGCTACGCAAAGCAAAGTTGAAAAGTTGAAGTATATGAAAATAGTACTTTCATTCACAATGCAAAGTCAGCAAAGCAAAGCAACGCTACGCGAAGCAAAAGTTGACCAACTTTCAACTTTTTCGATTACAAACGCTGGAAAACGTCAAAAAATAAAAAAAAAATAAGAAGTGACAGGTTTTTTCCCACAAATAAAATTATTATTATATCTTTTAGGTAAAGTTATATATATTTTTGTCAAAGTTGTTAAATATAAATTTAAATAGTTTAATTTTAATTTTTTTAGAATGGATGAAATGATATTTGAGGCAATGGATGGTATAAATGAAAATCAAATGGAAGAAATGGATGGAATTCAAATGCTGCTATTTTTGTACATGTTGTACAATTATTATAAGTTGTACAAACAAAATAAGGAGCAAAAAAAAAGAAAATTTTGGGTGCGACCTATAAATAGAACGCGGAATTTCGATGGATATTTTATTACAACATTCATGCGAATTAAAGAAAATGATCCAGAACAGTTTTTCAAACATACGCGGATGAATGTAGCCCTATACAATGTTCTTTTAAGTTTAATTTCAAATAAATTAACAAAAAAGTCAATTAGAACACCAATTGAAGTCGAATGCAGACTAGCCATTACCTTATCGTAAGTTTATATTTTTAATAATGAATTTATTATATACTACATTTTGTACTTTTTAAAGGTATTTATCTCATGGTGTTAGCCAACAATCTCTGGCTTGGTCTTTCAAAATGGGCAGATCAACAGTTCATAATATAATTGAAGAGACGTGTGAGGTTATTTGGGAAATTTTGTCAGAATTTCCAACCAAATATAATAGACTATAAAAAAAATTGTATATGATTTTGAAGATATTTAGGATTTACCAAATTGCGTGGGGGCAATTGATGGCAAGCATATCAGTATTCAGGCGCCGCCAAAAAGTGGATCATTATATTATAACTACAAGAATGATTTCAGTATTGTACTTTTGGCAATATGTGACGCCAAATACTGTTTCACAGCAGTATATATTGGAGCATATGGAAGTCAAAGTGACGGAGGTAAATATTTTTTTTATTAAATAATAAATATTATAAAATTTTACTTTTAGGTATTTTGAGCAACTCAAATTTTGGGAAAAAATTATTTGGTGATAAATTACCGATGCCAAAAGAAAAGAACTTGCCACGGACAACTACACCATTTCCACACTTTTTTATCGGTGATCCAGCGTTTCCATTAAAAAAAATATAATGAAGGCATTTCCTGGAAATAATTTAAGTAATGCACAACGTATTTATAATTATTGTTATAAAAGTTAACTTTTATAATTGTTTTTATTCCAAATAAAACACTAATCTTGTTCTGTTAAATTTACTTTTATTTATTCACCATTTATATTTCCAAGTTATTAATTTAATATTTTATTTATAGTTAGTTTTGTAAATTTATTTTATTAATAACTTTAGATTTTTTTTATTTATTTATTTAAAACCAATTATACAATTTTAACTGCTTTGAATTTATTCAATAAATTATTTAAACTTTAATTAAAACAGTTATTTACTATACTTTTTATTTTTACAATTGATAGTATCTAATTGAAACCCAAATTAGACTTTTTTGCACTTTAATTAGTTGGTGTCTTCTTGACACCCAAATTAAACTTAATCTTTTTAGTTGGTGTCTTCTTGACACCCAAATTAAACTTAAACTTTACTACCAAAAAACAGCTATTTTATTTGGTTGAAGAGCTTTTTGGTTTTCAAAAATATCGCATGCGATATTTTGGTTAGCCAATCAACTCTTCAAAATTTTGTTCTAATTTAATATTTAATTATTTTGCAAAATTTAATTAATAATTTTATATTATTTCAAAATAATTTAGTTAGCTGTTTTTTGGGTTGTGAATTGAAGTATTGGGTGCTTCAATTCACAACACCTTCTCTCTTTAGAAAAAATATAGGGATCGAAGTTTTTACTTCGAACACTATATTTTTAAAAATAATATTATTTTGAATTTTTCCATTATAATTACATTATGATTGATAATCTTTTTTTTATTAAAGATTTTTTTTTTTTTTTTTTTAAATTGTTTATTACTTAAAAATAATATAATAGATTTTTACTTAATTCTACAAATAATTTTATTTAGATATTTTTTTTTTATATGTACATATATATATATGTATATATTTTTTTGTAATGATAAATAATTAATTTACTATCATTTGTATAGTATTAATAAATTTTCTGTTAATTTAAAATAATATGAAATTTTTGATTTTATTCTTTATTTATTTGTTTCTTCAAAAATTTTTATTTTATTATATTAAAAAATCAAATTCCTTTTTTTTTTTTTGTTTTAATTTGCAATATTCATTTTTGTATATTTTTAAAATCAAATTCCTTTTTTTTTTAAATATTTTAATTTAATTTTTATTTTGTATATAAATTTTTTTTATCAGGTTTTTTGAATATTTTGTAATTCTATTATTTAGGGAAATTGAAATTAAGATTTTTATTTAAATTATTGGACATAGGTAATTTTAGTGGGAAAGTAATAGAGAAAATTAAAATATATTTTTAAATAAGAAACTAGTGAGTTTAATATACTAAACAGTTTTTTTTTTTTTAAAAATTGTTTTTTTTTATAAAAAAACATTCAAAAAATTAAAACTTGTGAATTTAATATACGAAAAATTCATTATAAAAATAATCGCTTTTTTTTATATGAATTTTGTGTAGGGATCCTTTTTTTTTGTGGATCTCTATATATATTTTTTTTAAAAAAATACTTAGTTAGGGGTCATAAAAATTTTTTTTAAAATATGCTATAGTAATTTTTGTTAAATAATAGGTTAATTTTTTATTAGAGATACTTAATACTAATTATTATATTGAATTTATGAAGTCCATTTTTTAAGTCTATTATTATGGACTATTTTGGGTCTCCTACCCATTTTGATAGTGGAATTTACTTTGTCCGCTTTTATTACTTCATAACGACCCTACCAAGGGACGCTTAATTTGTGCAGCTTGGTTGGATTCATTATTAGTACTTGATCACCTACATTGAATTTTTCATCTTTTTTAGACTTATCATAATAACCCTTGGCTTTTAGTTTGCCTTTACTTAAATTTTCCCTTACAGTTTGATGAATTTTTTGCATTCTATGCTTTAACGTTAAACAATAATCGTCGAAATTATATAATGGTTCCGGGGTCTTTTGTAAATTGCTAGGAAGTGGTTCACTAAATCCATATAGAGCGTATAGTGGTGAAAATTTGCTTCCGCTATGTGGTGTATGGTTATGCGCAAATACTGCTTCTGCTATCCAAGTGTCCCAGGTTTGTATATGTTCATTCACAAATATTTTCAAATATTCGACCAATGGCCCATGCCGCCTTTCCAACGAACCATTTGTTTGTGGATGGTATGCAGTAGTTTGTAATTTCTTAATGTGTAATAATTTACATAGTTGTTGGAGCAATTTACCTGTAAAATTTGCACCTTGATCCGTTAATAATTCCTTGGGTATTATTGAGTATTTTAATATAATATTTCTATAAAAAGCTTCCGCTACCGTCGTTGCTTCTCCGTTTGGAATTGGTATTGCATCAAAAAGTTTCGTTAAGTCGTCCTGAAATGTAAGTATATATTTGTTTCCATTTGTGGTCATTGGAAAAGGACCCACGATATCTAAATATACTCTTTTAAAGGGTTTTTCTGCTGTAGGTGTTATTACTAACGGCATTTTGGTTACTTTACCTCTTTTGATTTTTTGACATTTAGGACATTTCTTAATATATTCATAAATGTCCGACAGCATTTTTTTCCAGTAATAATATTGTCTAATTCTTCTGTATGTTTTGGTTATTCGCGCGTGCCCTCCTAATGCCGAATCGTGGTATTCCTTTAATATCGTTCTAATTTCCTCTTTATCCTTCAGAATTATTTTGTTTGATATCTCTGGTACTACATCCTCCTCCTTATCCTTTTTTTGTTCTTTAGATACTGACTTATTTAATTTAGTTATTTCCTTCCTTTCCATTTCGACTTTATGGTCCTTTTTTATTACTTCATCTCCGATTTCGTTTTTCCTTGTACTAGCTCGAGTAATAGCGAAAGTATTTTTTGTAGTTTTGTTGTTACCGATTTCCCCTTCATCTTCTGGAATTCGACTTAGTGCATCAGCGTTAGTGTTTAACTTACCTGGCTTATATAAAATTTTGAAATTATATTCCGCTAAACGTGTTTTCCATCTATTAATTTTTCCTTCGGGGTCTTTTTTACGATATTCACTTATTAGTGGCTTATGATCCGTAAAAACTGTAAATTCCTGTCCTAGTAAGTAGCATCTAAAATTTTTCACTGCCCAATAAACTCCTAACATTTCCTTGTCGATAGTAGCGTAATTACGTTCCGCTTTGTTCAGTACCCTGCTAGCATATGCTATAGGCAGGTCTTTACCTACTTCGCCTTGCGATAATACCGCTCCCAAAGCATGATTGCTAGCGTCAGTAGTTAACAAAAATGGTTTAGTAAAGTCCGGATATTTCAGAATAGGTGGCGACGTCAATAATTTTTTTATTTCTTCGAATGCTTGTTGATGTATGTCTGTCCTTTTTATACGAAACTTTTTATTTTTTGTTGCCATTTGATATAGGGGTTCTCCTTTTTCTGCTAATAATGGCATACTTGCACGATAATAATTTACCAATCCCAAGAAGGATTGCAGCTCTTTAGTGGTTTTTGGAATGGGGTGAGTTGCCACACATTCCGTTTTTTCAGGATTTGGTAATATGCCTTCTGTTGTAATCCTATAACCTAAATAAACGACTTCCTTTTTTAAAAATCTGCATTTTTCAGGCTGAAGTTTCAAATTATTTTCCCTTAGTCTATTAAAAACAGCTCGAAGTTTTTCGTCGTGATCCCGTAGTGTTCTTCCATATATTACAATATCGTCTAAATAGACGAAACATTTGAATCCTTGTAATCCAGTTAGTATATGATTCATTAAGCGCTGAAAGGTAGCAGGTGCCCCTGAGAGACCAAACGGCATCCTTTTAAACTCGTAATGTCCGAAAATTGTGCTAAACGCCGTTTTTTCTCTATCCTCAGGATCAACTGCCACCTGGTGGTAGCCACTTGCTAAATCCAACGTTGAGAAATATAGCGATCCCCCTAGTTGATCTATTATGTCCGCTATCCTTGGTAGGGGAAACGCGTCTCCCAATGTCACTTCGTTGATTTTTCTGAAATCTACTACCACCCTGTATCGTTTCTCTCCTTCAGGGCCAGCCTTTTTTGGCACTACTAATAGAGGGGAGTTCCAAGGGCTTCTGCTTGGTTGTATAATATCCTCCTCCAGTAAATTTTTTATTTCTTCATTAATTACTTTTTATGACATTCTGCTAGCCGATATTGTCTACTATTGATGGGAACTTGTTCCGGGGTCGTCCGTATTTTATGTGTAATAACGTCTGTATGTGTTAACCTGTCGCCGGGCAAGTGAAATATGTCATTACATTCTTCACAAATTTTGTCGATTGTGTCCTGTTCCTCTAAGGTTAACGTAGAATTCTTTTTCAGCAAATTTTTTAATAAATCTATTCTTTCGTTTTTTAAATTATTTCCTGCTTCCTCCTCATGATAACCATTGAATGAGTGTTCCTCCTCGAATAACCTATAAACATCCGCAATTGGTGCGCATTTACGTTTCCCACGTGGTTTTTTAACTTTTTCTTTGACTTTTGGTGTGGTTTGGGGGTCATTTTTTAGGGGTTTTATTTTAAAATTTTGAATAGGGGTCAATTTTAAATTTACGTTTTCGATTACTACATTTTCCGTGTTTACGTTAACTACACAAACAGTTACAGTATTATTTTTACCTTTTACCAAACAATTTCCAAAAAACACGCCTGGTTTTATTTGTTGAGCTTCGCAAAAGAATTCTCCCTCTTCCGTTGTAGGGAGACTGATTGCCTTTTCCATGCGTGCTGGTACTATAATTTTCGATGATTTTATTATTCCATTAATTTCCATTTTTTCACATTTAACATTATTAGATTCAAATTTATATTTTTCCGTTGGTACTTCTTCAATTTTATCCTCCATTGCAATTACTTCATTTTCTATAAAATCAATTACTTCATTTTCTATAAAAAATTCTTCATTAATATTTTCATCATTTACCATTTTCTCTCCTTCTACGTCATAATTAACTTCATCATTTACTATTTTATCTCCTTCTATGTCATTATTATTATTGTTCTCCTTATTATCTTCATAATTGACTTCAATAACTTCTGCATTAACTACAATAATATCCTCCTCTCCTAATTTCTCCTCCTTTAATTCATTACTATTTTCACTTAATAACTCCTTAGTTTCTACTATAACTTCTTTATTTTCTATTACTTCCATAACTCCTTTATTTACCTTAAAACTCTCCTGTACTTTTTCATAAATTTCTCGTAATTGCTGTATCTTCACCGCGTTTAGTTTATTTGAATCTTTAATACAATACATATTTATTTTTTCATTTTGTTTTTGTGAAAATGGAATATAAAATTCCGAATTATTTGTTTTTGTTTTTGGAAATTGTAATTGTTTTTGGGGTCCTAAAATATTACAATTAGGGGACAAAAAATTGTTCCCTAAAATACCATCAACTGGTAACTTAATATCATTATCTGTAACTTGGAAATCGCATTTAAAATTTTGCCCTAATAAAAATTTACCCTCACAGGAACCTAAAGTGGAGCTCACATTGTTTATTGAACTTATTTGTACCTTATTATCTGTACATATTGGTGTTCCTTTTTTCAATGTTGAATTTTTTATTAAACTAACCTGAGCTCCTGTGTCTACTAATAACTTTACTTTGTCTGTTTTGGCTATATCTAAAGCCAATTGTACTATGGGCTCCTGTAAGGTGGTTGTTGTGCCCTCCGTATGGAATGAGCTGGGCTTTTTTAGTTCACTCCATTCTCGTTTCCCGAGACTAACGCCATTCTAGATTCATAAGATTGACGTGCTTCGCAATTTAATATTTTATGGCCTTCCCTTGCACACCATTCACAAGTGGTTTCCGTGTTGGTTACTGTTAAAACTCTTTGTGGGCTTGCTTCGTTATTCCCTGCACGTGATTTTAAACAATTAGCGGATTCGTGTCCGTAAATTCCGCAATTGGTACAATGTTTTACTTCCTTATTTAAATGAAATTGCATTGTACAATCTCTACTTATGTGGCCTTGTTTACCACATTTGAAACATTTTATAAGAGGATTTGAATTAGGTCCCCTGTTAGCAATATTTGTATTCCTAATATTATTATGATTATTATTATTACTATTATGATTAGATTGGTAGTTATTTCCGTTAAACATACTACCATTATTATTGTTCAATCTATTAGGGGTCTTATTATAGTTATTGAACGGGGTCTTATTGTTATTAAAATTATTATTATTATTATTTGAAAATTGCTTATAATTATTACTAAAATTGTTGTTGTTGTTGTTATTTAGATTTCTACTTCCAGCGTTGAAATTATTGCGCACGTTATTATTATGCTGTTGGTTGTTCCTAAAATTATTATTATTGTTAAAACTTCTCTGATTATTCCCATTACCAAATTTGTTGTTGTTGGGTTGTTCCGTTTGTAGCCCATTTTCGTTTAATTTTTTCATCATCGTTGTAATTAATGTTATCATTTGATCCCCTACGACTGCTTGATTGTTGCTTGATGTATTAGAACTTCCAATGCCGCCTAAATTTCCAGTTTCGTTCAGATATTGTCGAGCTGCTCCTATAGAGACTCGTAAATTTTCCGGATTTTTAAATAAGAGATATTGTTTTAACTCTGCTGATCGCAGTCCTCCCAAAAACACTCTCTTTGCTGTGATCTCCATCTCGTTTATCAATGCTCGTCCCTCGTTGTTATATCTCTCATTTACCCTGTTCCGATACGCGGCCAATTTTTCGGATATTCGTTCTCCAAAAAGTTCTACAGTTTCCGTTTCATATTGGTACATTCCCATAATTTCCGAGGCTAAAGTAGCCATATCTTTACTTTCTATGAAACGGTTTCTTAAAATATCCTTGTATTGTGTAAAATTTTCGACGTTGGCATATCTAAAGAGAGCGTTGGCCGCACCTGTTAATTTGCTGGTAATTAAAATCCGTAAAAGTATGCCTTTTTGCTCATCCCTCGTTAACTCGTATGATTGGTGAGCCAACTCCAGAAAATTGTTTAGTTCGTTTTCAATGTCCAACCCTACGCCTGAAAATGTTGGAACGTGTACCAAAAATGTCTTAATAATTTTTTCAACCGGTAAGAGCGTTGGTTCCAAATGGTAAGAGTTGTCATTAGTGAAATTTTCCGCGTTGTACTCATGTTGTACGGGTAACTGACGTGGTGGTGGAGGCGGAATAGGGGTCGAATTTAACCCTGATGGTCCCGGCCTATTCATCGTTCTGTTACTAAAGAAATGGGGGTCATTTATTGGATTCATTTCGTTGGATTTTTTAATATTTAAACTTCTTCTTTCCGTTTTAGTAATAATTACTTTATTTTTCCTTGCTTTTTTAGGTCTTCTTATTGGACCAATTCTATTATATTTTACCCCGGATCTTAATGTTCTAAAGCTTTTTCTGTTTTCCGACACTCTATCTTCCTGCACTTGGTGTAAAAAATCAGAAAAATTGTTTTTATTTAAAACTTCTAAATTTGGTTCTTCTTCTATATTTTCGATGTTTGTTTTAGTTTTTTCGTCCGAATCTTCAAATTCTGGACTTGAATTTAGAAATGAAAAAGTAGAAATTCATTTCGAAAATTTTAAAATAGATTGCGCTAAAGTTGGGGTTTTTGATTTTTGCGACATTAGTTTCCTTATTAAAAAAAATTACAACAACAACAATGTATATATGCCCTTTTTTATATATATTATGATTTAGGGGTCATAATTTTATTAAATTTCAGTAAAAAGTGAAAAAAAATTTTGTATACTTATTTTTTAGGGGTCGATTTTTTATTCTGAAAAAAATTTTAAGCTTGAAAAATTGTGTTTGTATTTTTTCTAAAAATTATTTTTAATTTAAATTTTATCTTATTTAACGAAAATCATTCCAATTTAATAAAATTATTTAAAATAAAATACTCATTTTTATTTATTTTATTTTTATTCCTGAATATATGCAATAAAAAAAATTTTTCGACATAAAAAAATATAAATTCCCTAACTCCTAAAATTATGCAATAAAATTTTTATTTAATACCAAAAAAATTTTTAATAAATTTTCATAATATGAATGCTTTTACAAAAAAAACTCGCTTTGTTCTAATGAAACTTACGTACGTCATTTAAAATATTAATATTAATATCAATTAAGTTGACAACATTATTTTATATAAAAATGATCAAACGTATTTTGAAAATATATATATATATCCCTTTATATATATGTATATATAATTTTCGTCATTACGAACAAAAAAAAATTAATGAAATTTTGATATAAAATGTAAATTTAGTATAATTATATTTTAGGGGTCGAAAAAAAAGACAGAAATCCAATTCAATATAGTTATAAAATTTTATTAATACATATTTTTTTTTAAATTTTATTATAAAAACCAATCCAAATTAAGACAATGAATATATATAATTTTTTTTTTAAAAAAATTTTTATTATTATAGGTACTTCTAAAAGTTCACTTTTTTTTTAAAAACCCAACAATGTTTTATTTATCTCCTAAAGGTATGCAATGATTATAAAATATTTTTGTTAAGTAAGTTTGATAAAAAAAATATTTTGATTGACTTTGTTTTGCAATGGTAAATTGAAATTGCGGTTAATTACCTTTAAAAAAAGATTTATTATAAATTTTAAAAAACAAAAATTTACGAAATTATTTATTTTCAATAAAGAAAATTTGCTAATTTTAATTATAAGTATGTATGTATATATATTATTTTGTCATAAGAGGACAAAAAAAAATTTTAAAGTTATATATGGTGAAAAGAAAAATATTGGGTAACAAAGAAAATTTGTATCCCAATTTTTTATTATTACATAGAAAAAACTTTATACCAGGTTACTTGATTTTATAAAGCCCTGAGTTAACTTAATACAAACTGTACATTTGTATTGTCTTTACACAGTTTTAGTAAAATCAACGAACCCTAGTATTTTTGTAATTAAATTCAACACATAATGCCTTTCATTGTTTTTATTACCTTATATATTTTTATACACTACCAAGTATAAAATTTCAATGCTAATAAAAATTTAGGCAACAGAAAAAAAACTTTATATAATTGCTGAAAACGCACAATTATTATAATGCAACGAAAAAAGAAATATGTATATACATATGTATATATGGTCGACTTATAGTAAAAAAAACTTATATAATTGCACCATATGTATTAAGGTGTGCTTTGTTGATATGCATTTATTTATAATATTTATTATATTTGTATAAAAAAAATTAGGGTAACTATTGGGAAAGGTTGGGAAATTTGTTTAACAAAAAAAATTATATACAATTTATATATATCCATAAAACTTTGTTTACAAGTTTTGTTGGATTTTACGAAAAAAATATGACCTTTTTTTTTTATTTATATGCAGTATATAGGAATTTGATTTTTTGTATAACTTTTTTGAAAAAAAAATTTTTTTGATAATTATTTAAGATTTAATTTGATACATTTTGAATCCGATTTTTTTTGATAATTAATTAAACAATCAATTTGAATTTTTAGAAATTTAATTTGAAAAAAAAAATGTTTCTATGATTTTAAAAACTTCCTTCTTTTTTTATAAATAAATATAATAATTTTCCTTAACATTTTTTGACTTACATAGTAAATTTGTTGATTTTATTCTTCTGTTGACTTTTTTTTTGTTGTTATTGCCTTTGCGTTGATATACTGCTTTCTTACGTTATTGTTTTTTCACTGCCTTATTTGTTGATCTGCTACTGTTATTTGTACTTCGTTGTTTTTTTTTTCCACTTTTTTGTTAAAATGTATGTTTTTATTTTTGCGTTGTAATTTTCGTATAATTTGTAAAAACTTTTTTTTTAATAATTTTTTTTTTAAATTTTTAACCGTTTTACCGCACACAAGTCTTTTTGGATAGGAAACGTAGTTCCTATCCTGTCCGCAGCGCCAATGTTATAAAAGTTAACTTTTATAATTGTTTTTATTCCAAATAAAACACTAATCTTGTTCTGTTAAATTTACTTTTATTTATTCACCATTTATATTTCCAAGTTATTAATTTAATATTTTATTTATAGTTAGTTTTGTAAATTTATTTTATTAATAACTCTAGAAATTTTTTTCTTTATTTATTTAAAACCAATTATACAATTTTAACTGCTTTGAATTTATTCAATAAATTATTTAAACTTTAATTAAAACAGTTATTTACTATACTTTTTATTTTTACAATTGATAGTATCTAATTGAAACCCAAATTAGACTTTTTTGCACTTTAATTAGTTGGTGTCTTCTTGACACCCAAATTAAACTTAATCTTTTTAGTTGGTGTCTTCTTGACACCCAAATTAAACTTAAACTTTACTACCAAAAAACAGCTATTTCATTTGGTTGAAGAGCTTTTTGGTTTTCAAAAATATCGCATGCGATATTTTGGTTAGCCAATCAACTCTTCAAAATTTTGTTCTAATTTAATATTTAATTATTTTGCAAAATTTAATTAATAATTTTATATTATTTCAAAATAATTTAGTTAGCTGTTTTTTGGGTTGTGAATTGAAGTACTGGGTGCTTCAATTCACAACATTATCGTATCTCCAGAGCAAGAGTAGTAATAGAAAACTCATTTGGTATACTTGTTGCTCGTTGGAGAGTTTTGAGAAATACGTTAAATTGTCTTCCAGAAAAAGCAGAAAAAATAGTTCTGGCTACAATAGCATTACATAATTTCATAAAACTAAATGAACAAACAGCACATATTTACTGTCCAAAATCATTTGTTGATTTGGAAGATGATAAAGGTAATAAAAATTTTTAAACTTCAAATTTTAAATATATAATTTAATCTATTTTTAAAATATAATCAGTTAAAAAAATACTCTGTATTGGATATATGGATATTTGGAAAGGTGTGATTAATTTATCGTTAATAACTAATAAAATATAAGATTAAACAATATACTACCTTCTATTTTTGTATAGATAAATTAATACCCTTTCCAAATATGTAAAAATAATATATTATTTAAATGATGATAAAAGAAAAAAAAATTTAAATTCGAATTTTTTTTTATATTGATTTACAGAGTAAATGTTCTAAAGCTCTTTTGAAAGGACATGTGTGAAATCGATAGCAGAGTTTCCAACCCAATACCAATCGATGATGCTGCCTCTATAATTTTCTAATCTCGGCGCAACAACTCAAAAAATGCCTTGATTGGACACCTATAAGATATATAAACAATGCTTGTAGGCAAGCGAATAATAAAAAACAAGTATTTGTTTTTAGGATTTTTAAATGTTCTTTATTGTCTTGATCAAAATAGACTGACTAATTTACAATTTACAGTTAAAAATGAAATCTTATTTAATATAAAATATTTGTTTAAGTTGCAATTTGTTTTATGAGAAAAATTTATTTATTTAAATTTATGTAATATGTATATGATTATATTTATTTCGTAGAATGACAATTATTGTGGGAAAGTAAAAATTAAGAATATAAAGTATTTAAATTTATGTAATATGAACATCTTAGAACTTATATCAAATTTAGTTATGGGAAAAATATATTCTGAATTTAATTATATTATATGTTTTATGGATTAATTATGAGAGCAAACTATTTATGTATATGTATATACATATATTGTGTATAACAGCAACGCTGATATAACTAGCGAGTGTCTTAATAGATAATACCATTAACAAAAATATATTCCACTGGTGAACTTCTCATATTAGCGACCTAATGTTTCCATTTTTTTAATTCTTTTTAAATTTTTGAATATCTTTATATTACATTATGCGGCTTTGCTAATACTATAGACTAATGTTATAATAAGATATTGAATATTATTACAAAAAAAAAAGTCATGGTATACTTAAGTTTTTAGCAAAGCTAAAATTTATCAATTTATAAAATTTATGGATCCCCAATAAAATATCAAAAAAAATGTTTCTACAATTTTTTTTTTGCAGTATTATGGACCTTATAAAACCAGATTAATTTACAACTTCCGATGATCAATCCCATTTTATATTCATTATTATTATGACTTGTTGAAATCTCCATCCTCCTCTACATTTAGTTATACAAAAGTATACTATTCATATTGCTAATGATAATGCAATTGAACACCGTTAATCTTAAGGTTTCTTTTTTTAATATTACTATATGTATGTAAATTCAAAACAACAAATAACATAAAAAAAGTAAATTCAAAAAACACGTGAATCTCAAAGGAAATTGCATTATTTAAAAAAAAATGTTAATGATTTATTTAAATTTTTCACGGAAAGTGTAATTGAAGTAAAGTATACATTTATGTAACATGAAATCAAGAGGGTAATTTAAGCGGAAACCGCAATGCCGCGGCAAATGGAGGCGTCGCTTTTGACATTTTGAAGCTTTAATTCATAAGCGACGCATTGAAGCTTTGGCAAACCACAATAACGCGTTGAAAGAAATGAAATAAAGTATATTGATAAATTCATTTTCAGAAACTTTATCTATTAATTTTTCTTCAAAACTCATTTTAAAAATTTTAAATTTAATTTCAGTATTTTTTACATCAAAAGAACAAAACAAAAGGTAAATATGTCAAAATTTTAGATAAAGCGGCAAAAGTAGAAAGTAGGTCTACATACGCGTCGCGGCAAATTTGCCGCATCAACGCGACGCTATATTGTGGGCCATTACATATATCACTGTACATTTTACTTTTGAAGCGTTGCTGTCAAAAGCGACGCGTTCATTGCCGCGACATTGCGGTTTCGGCTTTATTTTAAAAATATGAACAACAAATACCGGGTTCATCAAAAGAACATTTCCTCAAAACCGCCTATATAGGTATTGTAATGGTGTGTGTGTGTTTCTTATTTAAATCTGTAGATGTACAAGATTTTTTAAAATGTGATATCAGATTAATCTGTCTAGTGAAATAAGAAACAGGCAGATTTTTCAGATCGGCATCTCTGGATTTCTCAAATTTACGAAATTATTTTTCAATTTAAATATTTCTTTAATATTTTTCATTAAAAATTACTTTTTATAATATTTTATTGTTATTAATTTCCAAATAATATCAATAATTAAAAAATAAATGGTTCAAAAAATTATTGAAATATGAAAATCTCAGAAGTGTCATTTTAAAGTGAAATTGCAATTTGCAATAGTGTAGTATTTCATACATGGTCCGTTTCACGGCATTCCAACTTCAGAAAATGACATGCAATACTACATTATAAAACTGTCATTTTAATGAAATAGCAAAATAGTGATTTCATTAGTGTAAAATTAGTGTATTTTTTATTATAAGTTTTTTATTTTTATTTTTATAAATTTTGGAAGAAATGTAAGTAAAAATAATATTTAAAGCTGTTCATAAATTTTATTAGCAAATCCACCTGCTCTTTACTTACTTTTTCTACCCTACATAAATTTTTTATTATTTATATATTACAAAAATTGTTTAAATATTATTTTTACTTACATTTCTTCCAAAATTTATAAAAATAAAAATAAAAAACTTATAATAAAAAATACACTAATGAAATCACTATTTTGCTATTTCATGAAAATGACAGTTTTATAATGTAGTATTGCATGTCATTTTCTGAAGTTGGAATGGCGTGAAACGGACCATGTATGAAATACCACACTATTGCAAATTGCAATTTAACTTTAAAATGCCACTTCAGGGTTGCACATTATTATATTTTATAATATGGTATTTAGGGTTGTACATTATTAATATAGTACATATATAACAACTCCCTCTTTTCTTATCAAAAATACATTTACTTAACAATTAATTAATAATATAAAAAATCTGGGTTTACATTTGGCTTTATTATTCTTTTAGGTCTTATATTAATTGCATCATCTATTAAACTTTCATAACTATTTTCTAACGACTGAGAATTATCATTAGATTTATTATTTAATTGTAAATTCTTTTTAAAATTAACATATTCTACATTAACATTTTCTGGTATAATACTTTGTTTATTAGCAGGTAAAAAAACTATATCATCATCTTCTAAATCAGTTTTATTTTCTTCATCATTTTGTAAGCATGGTGAAATATTTTCAGTAGGTTTATTAAAATTATAACTTTTTCGTATATCTTCCCTCTGCACATTTTCTCCAATTTCCCGCATTTGATCTATATGACGTTTCCATGTTCTACCATCATCTAATTTAACTTTGTAATGTAATTTACCAATCTTTTGTAACACCCGACCAAATTTCCATTTTTCAGTCATGTAATCTCGTACAGAAACCCTTTGATTATTCGTAAATATTTTAATTTTTTTATTTTCAACAAATAATTTTTTCTTTAATGGTTTTATAGAATTTTGATACCGTTTAACCATATTCTCACTTTTTGGTAAAATTAAATCCATTTTTGTACGTATCTCTCTACCAAACATTAATGTTGCTGGACTTAACCCCGTTGTATTATGTGGTATTTTTCTACATTGTAATAAAAATTCATAAACATATTCTATGGTATTTTTTTTTTGTATCGCATTGATTTTAATGAATTTTTTAAAGTCTGTACGCAACGTTCAGCTAAACCATTTGTAGCGGGATGATATGGTGCTGTTAATTTATGATGTATACCATTTTCTTTTAAAAAACTTTGAAACTTGTATGATGTGAACTGTGCACCATTATCAGATACTATTATTAATGGTAACCCAAAAGTACTAAAAATGTTTTTTAGTTTTTCAATTGTATTTTCAGTAGTGTTTTTTAAAAAATGAATTTCTGGCCATCTTGTATATGCATCCACCAGGACTAAATAATATCCATTATTAATTGGACCTGCAAAATCGATATGTACTCTTTGAAATGGAAATGTAGCTTCTTCCCACGGATGAATTTGTTGTTTTGGTGCCATTTTACTTATTTTATTACATTGATAACAATCTTTTGCAATTCTTTCTATATCATTATCAATGTTAGGCCACCAACAGTAATTTCTCGCTAATGATTTCATTTTCACTACACCAAAATGTGCGATATGCAATTCTTGTAATATTTTATTTCTTAATGTTGCTGGTATTACAACTCTTTCCCCTCTCATTAAACAACCACTTTGTATATTAAATTCTTTTTGATCAATCTTAAAATTAAATTTCTTTTCAATTTCATTTCCATCTTTTAACGCATTGCAAATCTTTTCAAAATTTTCATCTTTTTTTGTTTCACATGCCAGTTTTTCTACATCTACTGGAAGAGTTTTAATTACATTTAATTCATAAACATCACAAACATCCATTAAATCTTTATAATTATTTTGTATTGGAAGTCGTGACAATCCATCTGCATTTCCATGAGCAGCTGATTTCTTATACTTAATTTCATAATCAAAACCTTGCAAAAACATGGCATAATGTTGCATTCTTTTTGCGGAAAGAACTGGTAAACCCTTCACTGGTGAAAATATTTGAACCAAAGGTTGGTGATCAGTAAATAATATAAATTTTTTTCCATATACATACTGAAAAAAATTTTTTACACCAAAAATAATTGCATACGCTTCTTTATCGATTTGGCTATATTTTTCCTGTGTATCATTCAATGTTTTTGAAGCCATGTAAATTGGTCTTTCTGAACCATCAGGATACATATGACTTAATGTAGCCCCTACACCATACGGTGAAGCATCAGTGGATACAATTAATGGTAATGTCGGATCAAAATGCACTAATATTTCATCTGACATCATAATTTCTTTAACTTTTAAAAAATCTTTTTCACAATCTTTATTCCAACAATTTTACACTTTTTCTAGTCAATTGATTAATCGGATATAGTATTGTAGATAATTCTGAAAATCTTGCGCAATATTGTATTAAACCAACAAATGCTTTAACCTCAGTTTTATTATTTGGTCTTAGCATTTTTTGAATTGCATCCAGTTTTTTAATACCATCTTTACTTATCAAATATCCACAATATTCAATTTCATCTTTCATAAATGAACTTTTCTCAAAATTTATTTGTAAATTATGTTCTTGTAATCATTTCAGTACCTCTTCTAAATTTTGTAAATGCGTTTTTGTATCAGTTCCACTAACTTTAATATCGTCAATGAAAACTGTCATCATTGGTATACCTTTTAATATTTTTTCCATAGCTCGTTGCCAAATTGCTGGAGCACTTGCTACACCAAACATTAATCTATTGTACTCATATAAGCCTTTATGTGTATTTAATGTTAATATTTCTTTAACATCATTCTCTACTTCTAAATGTAAATAGGCTTTACTTAAGTCAATTTTTCTAAATTTTTTACCACCAGCCATTTCCGAAAATAATTCATCAATTGTTGGTAAATGATGTTCATCAATTTGTATACTTGGATTAACAGTACATTTAAAATCCCCACAAATTCTAACTGATCCATCACTTTTTAACACAGGAACAATTGGTGTTGCCCATTTTGATGATTCCACTGGTGTTAAAATCTTGTGTTGTACTAAATCATTTATTTCTTTTTCAATTTTAGGTTTTATTGCAAACGGTACTGGTCTTGATTTTATAAACACTGGTTTTGCACCTGGTTTCAATTTTAATGTTGCTTTGACATTATTAATTTTTCCAATGTTTCCATTAAAAATGTCTTTATATTTTTCCATTAACTTTTGTATTTCCATTTTTTCGTCTATATACACTGTTTTAATATTCTTTACTGCATTTTTATTTTCATTTTGTAAATGAATCTTCAGTTGCCTTATCCATTCCCTACCTAATAAACTTGTAACATTACCAGAAATGACATAAATATCTAAAAAATAAGAAATGTTACTGTACCTAACATTTACTTTAGCTTTACCGCTCACTTGTATTTTATTTTGACAAAAAGAAATCAAACTAATATCAGACTTTTCTATTTCTACATTACTAAAAAAAATTTTAAACAATGCATTTGACATTACAGTTACAGCCGCCCCAGAATCAATTTCAAAATTTATTACTTTATTTTGTACATTCAATTTTTTATAAAATTTATCCCTACTATTTGTATCAAGCTGTAAATGTAATATTTTTTCTATTTCAATATTATTAGTTTTATTTTTAGAACAAACTTTTGCTAAATGACCTTTAATATTGCAATTTCTACAAATCTCATTAATTTTATTACATTTATTTGCTAAATGGTTTGGATTACCACATCTATAACAATTTAATTTTTTTTTTCCGCTTGTACATTGCTTTTATTAAAATCTTTATTACTACTAAATTTTGAATTATTAGTATTATTTACCTATAATTTGTACCTTTGTAATTTGTATTTGTACCTTTGTAATTGTATTTGTACCTCTTTTATGATCATCAATTCTTATTGTTGATATTTTTTCACTTTGTAGTTGTTTTAAGTCCTTCGATGAAATTTCCATGCTGGTTGCCATCTCTACTGCTTTAATCAATGTTAATTCCTTGGTTTCCAATAAACGATTTTGAATATTTTTTGATCTAATACCAAAAACAAATTGATTCCGAACAGCTTTATCCAAATAACCTCCAAAACCACAGTGTATCGCTAAATTTTGTAATTCGTGTAAAAATTCTTGAACTGATTCTCCTTCCTGTTGCTTTTTAAATTGAAATTTAAAAACTTCTGCAATTTCTGACGGAGTTGGATTGTAGAAATGGTTCAATAATTCTACAATTTCTTGGTATGTTTTTGTTTCCGGTTTTTCCGGAGCTAATTTATCACATACTATATCGTATGCATCACTACCCTACCCATATAGTGAAGTAATTTTCTTAATTTATTTGCATTTGGAATTTCCATATCCCAAAAAACGTTTTCCAATCTTTGAACCCATCTGTTCCATTTGTATTTCTCAGAATCAAATTTTTCAAAATCAAAAATACTTTGTACGGTAACTATTTGTGGTTTAATTTCTTTAACACTACCTGTAGCACCTTCCTCGTCCGATTTACTCATTTTACTCAACATATATTGTTAAACTTAAAATTGTATAAGTTGTATTGTAATGTGTGGATTACTCTAACCTCACTTTTACTTGTAACCACACGTGGTAGATGGTTTAATTTTTTTTTTTTTTTTTGTTTTTTTTTAATTTTTGCTTTTTTTTTTTTTTGTTAATTAATAAAAGATGATACTCTTATTGTACTTTTCAGTATCATCCCATCCTCGTCGCCAATATTGTTGGGTACCTATGTAAATTCACAACCTTGTATTTTATCTTAAGTAAATAAAAGACTTAATATTCCAGTAATAAATAATTATATTTATTATCTCAATCAATTTCACAACTTATTAATATTGTCTTTTTTCCTCTCCCAACTACAACTGTCAAAACTATATTTTACATCAGGGTTGCACATTATTATATTTTATAATATGGTATTTATGGTTGTACATTATTAATATAGTACATATATAACATCTACAATAGGAGTTCTTTCTCCATGATTACGAATTAGAGTCTGTTTAAGCTCTGGCCAATTAGTTATTTGACTGTGCTTATGTAAGTTTAGCTTAGCTTTACCAACAATTTTATCATTTATATAACCTACATAATACAATTGCTTTATATTGTGCGTTGAGAGTTTCCATGGTAGGCATGAGAATGTCTATTCTAGATAGAAACCCCGAAAAACTAAATTTGTCTCCGCTAAAGGGAGTAATATTGCCAATATTTTAGCTCAAAAACTGCATTACATTTAATGTTATTATTATCAAGAATAATAAGAATAATAATTTTCTTTTTTTTTCTCTTTTTAAGAAAACAAAACTGAATAAATTTGAACAAGAACTTATATAAATTAGTTAAACAAAAACACAATTTGATAAACAATATTTTAAGTTAATTTTGGGAATAATTACAAAAAATTTAATATAATAAATTGTACTGGCCTTTAATGTTGATAATTGACGTCAATGTTTGATGTAAGTTTACAATCTTTTTCTTGGCGATTGCTGTTCTTGGAGATGCTGTTCTTGATGAATGCTGTTGTTAATGATGCTGCTGTTGGTGATGCTGCTGTTGGTGATGCTGCTGTTGATGATGCTGTATATTTGTTATATTTATTGATGAAATTATAAATGGATATGTAGAATAAATTAGATTCAAAAATGTAGAACAAAATAATTAACGATGAATAAAATACTGCAACTTGATCTATTAATAATTCTTTTATTTATATAACTATCAAAGTTAAATTCATATAGTATATAATTTATATAATAAAAGAATTTTAATTATAAAAGATTAATTTAATATTTAACTGAAACTTTATCTTTACTCTACAACAGCTATATCAAGAAGAAAAATTTAATCGAGATAAAAATGCAAAGTCATAAAAAAAAATACAATAGAAAAAAAAAATTATTAGTGTTGACAGTTGCTCATCAATACCCAATAAACCAAAATATTATAATTGATAAGATTACGATATTCCAACACTCCTCCATAATCTTATTATTAATTATAATCCAATGTTGAGCAAATCTCTAAAATAACAAAATTTAATATTAGCTAATGGTTTAGTAAATATATCTGCTATCTGATTATTTGATTCTAAATATTTCAGCTTTATGTTATCCTGTAGAACTTGATGACGAATAAAATGATATTTTAGTTCGATATGTTTTGATCTTCTTGTTTCTAATTGTTCAGCAATATATTTTGCTCCTTGATTATCAATATATATAATAAGCGATTTACTACTACTTGAAATTTGAAATTCACACATTAACCTTTTTAACCATATACCTTCTTGAGCAGCCGTACTTAAAGCAATATATTCTGCTTCTGTAGACGATAAACTTATTGTTTTCTGTTTTGTTGTCTTCCAAGACAGTAAATTTTCATAAGATTTAAAACAATAACCTGTTGTACTTTTTCTGTCTTCTAATTCACCCCAACTTGCATCCGTATAACCATGTATAGATAAGTTTTGTTTTGATTTCTTGAATATCAATCGATAATATTTAGTTGCGTTAAGATATCGAAAAATTCTTTTAATTGCATTGACATGTACACTGTTAAATTTTTCTTGATATCTTGATAATGTGTTCACTGCATAACAAATATCTGGTCTTGTCCAAATACTTAAATCAAAGAAAATATCGTCAAGCTATTCGTGGTTTGTTACCAATAGCTTGACGATATTTTCTTTGAACCCAGTCACTATCACAACAATCGGATTTATCTGCATCTTTATTATTCCAGTTAACTTCCATCGGTGTATTTTTAAATTTAGAATTTTCAAATCCGAAACGATTTAACAAATTTATTATATTACCAGTCTGTATTAACTTTAAATTACCATTTTCAAGTCTTATTATCTGTACACCAAGAAATTCATTAAGTTCACCCATATCTTTGATTTCAAATTGTGCTTTTAAATAAAATTTAATATTTTTAATTTCATTTTCATTATCTCCACATATAATTATGTCATCAACATACACAAGTAAGTAAATATTATTCATTTTATATAAGCAATAATCATTTTCTGATCTTATGAAACCATAATCCTCTAATTTTTTATTGAATTCACTATTCCAACATGAAGCACTTTGTTTCAATCCATATAGTGATCTATTTAATTTACATAATTCACCATCAAATGGTGGAGGCACAGTCATAAATATATCTTCTTGTAATTTACCATTTAAAAAAGCACATTTGACATCTAATTGATGAATTTTATAATTATAATGTAAAGCCATTGAAATGAAAGCACGAACTGATACACTATTAGCCACCGGTGCATAAATATTCTCAAAAGTTCCTGGACTTTGTTTGCAACCTCTTGCAACCAATCTAGCCTTTTTACGTATATTACCTTTCATATCATTCTTTACACTAAAAACCCATATTGCATCAATTCTGTCTTGACCTTTGTCTTCTACAACTGTCCATGTTTGTTTTTCACCAATCACTGCTGCTTCTTCTTCAATTGCTTTTCGCCAATCTTCTTTTTTATAAGCTTCTTCAAAAGTATTAGGAACATCACATAACGTAGTTGAATAAGCACACATTGCAGAATCAGCTAGTTCATAATCTTTTAAATATTGTGGTAATTTTCTTGCTCTTGAAACTTTGTCCTCTTTAACATTTTCTGAAATTTTTTTATTTAAATTATTATCTTCAATTACCTCTTCAGTAGATTCATATTCTGACGTTTCTTCATTATCATTATCTTCCTGGATTATTTCTTCATCGTTTTGCTTCAAATCAATTTTTACTTTATTATAATTTAAAAATTGAACATCTCGGCTATTAATTACTTTGTGGTTATTTGTGTCATAAAATCTGAAACCGTTCACCGTATAACCAACCAATTTCATTTTTACTGAACGTGGCTCAAATTTACCTTTTTGGAGTTGTTTTGGAATATTAACATAACATTCAATTCCAAAAGGATGTAATATATTTAAATCTGGTTTTTCACCATACCATAATTCTGCCGGTATTTTACCTTTTTCTAATGCAGCTGTCGGACATCGATTCATTGTATACGCAGCATGTTGAACTGCCTCATTCCATAAATATTTAGGTAAATTAGAATCTAGTAGTTCACATCTCGAACTATTTACAACAGTTCTATTAAACCTTTCAGCCACTCCATTAAGCTGTGGTGAATATCGTATGGTTTTTTCAATAGATATACCATTTCTTGAGTAATAATTTAAAAATTCATTATTGTCATACTCTTTACCACCATCAATTCTCAAAACTTCAATTCTTCGATCAAATCTATTATAAATTTTCTCAGCATAATCTCTAAAGGCCTGAAACACTTCATTTTTATTACGTATAAACAATTGCAAAATGTGAATAATCGTCTATGAATGTTACGAAGTATTTTTTACCATCATGACTTAAAATATTTATTGACCCAACTAAATCACTATGTACCTTTTCTCCACATCGCAGTGCTCTTTTTCTTGTACCTTTAAATGGAGCTTTTGTCATTTTACCCATTAAACATATTTCACAAACATCTTTATTTTTATAATGACAACTGTGACCAAATTTTCTATGTAATTCATCTTTAGCTGGTGTTGCTAAAATTTCAAAAGTATTCGACTTATTAATTTTAAAAATTTGTTTACTTACATCATTTTTTATTTCCACAGTTTCACCATAAAAATTTACATTATACTTCTTTCTCGTTATCTCTTTAATTGAAATTAAATTCTTTTCCAAACCAGGCACCATTAAAACATTATTCAAATATATAGGACCAGCTTCAGTATTTATTAACAAATTCCCTTCTTTTTTACAAATTAAATGTTCACCTTTTTTAGCAATATTTATCTTTACCGGCTGTTCCAATTCTTTAATACTATTCATAAAATCAAACCATTTTTCATTTACCATATGATTTGATGATCCTGAATCAAAAATAAATTTATCTGATAAATCGATTTTACATTCATTTTTAGCAACCTCACAATTATAATTAACCAAATTCAACTCAGCACAGTTACCATTACGATATCTGTAATTACGATCAGTGTTTCTATCAAAATTCTTTTTATTTTTACAATATTTGCTAGTATGTCCAAATTTATTACATTTAAAACATTTTACATTTTTCATTTCTGGACAATCTTTTATTCTATGATCACCTTTACATTTGTAACATTGCAGACTTGATCTAAATGCACCATTACTATTAATTTCAATAGAACTTCTTTCATTTAATTTGCTTTCTTCTTTAAGTAATCTACTAGTTAAATTATTTAATTTTCTTTCACCTACTGCTGTACTTTCCCAAGCCGTACTAAAATTACTATATGCTGCTGGAAGACTTGAATAATTTTATTAATTACCATTGTATCACTGATACTTTCACCTTGTGCTTTGATTTGTGCCAATAATGTTTCAATACTTGCCAAAAATTCCGCTACACTACTTGAAAATTCCAACTTGAAAAAAAACAGCATAGAAAATATAATGAACTGATATAATGAACATGCTGATATAATGAACATAATTGCTGATATAATGAACATAATTTATCGTAATTTTTTTTTGGTGTATCACAATTCAAAATATGTCTTAGTTCACTAGGTTCCAATGAAGAAACTAAGATCCTTTTAGCTTTAATAGATCTCAAGTCAAAATCCTTTTTAGCCGCTTCATCATTACTAGATCTAACCTCACTTCCATCCACAATTTTCCATGCATTAATACTTTCTAATAATGTTCTGACTTGAAAGCACCAAACCTCAAAACCATATTTTTTTATATTAATTATTTTAATTTCTTCCATCTCTGAATACTAATGGATCTGGGCCCATAACCTGATGAAATTATAAATGGATATGTAGAATAAATTAGATTCAAAAATGTAGAACAAAATAATTAACGATGAATAAAATACTGCAACTTGATCTATTAATAATTCTTTTATTTATATAACTATCAAAGTTAAATTCATATAGTATATAATTTATATAATAAAAGAATTTTAATTATAAAAGATTAATTTAATATTTAACTGAAACTTTATCTTTACTCTACAACAGCTATATCAAGAAGAAAAATTTAATCGAGATAAAAATGCAAAGTCATAAAAAAAAAAATACAATAGAAAAAAAAATTATTAGTGTTGACAGTTGCTCATCAATACCCAATAAACCAAAATATTATAATTGATAAGATTACGATATTCCAACATTTATTTTAAAATAATATTTATTTTAAAAATTTTCTTCGAAAATATTTAAATTTATTTATTTAGCAATATTTATTTTAAAAATTTTCTTCGAAAATATTTATTTTGAAAATTTTCTTCTTCGAAAATATTTATTTTGACGCCACCACTTTTTTTTTCACAGATATTTTCACTTTAAAGTTCGTGATTTCACAATTTATATTTTTTTGTGTGTAAATCAGAGTTTTTAATAATTCTCTTTTTTTGCAGAAAATTTATTTATGTGAAATGGCTTTTCGCGATATTTCACTTTACTGATTTTACTAAAAATGTTTTTTTTGTTGTTAAGAAATCGATTAACGACTGCGCATGTTAAGTTCGTGATTAAAAAAACAAGGGTTTTTTAAATAAAACAACGAACTTCAATTTATAATTTATTTATTTTTAAAACACCTTTGAAGTTATAAAATATTTAAGTTTGGCTATTTAATTTTTAGCTCTTTAATTAGCAAGATCTGGAGATGAATTGAACTCTAATAATTATTCAGATCATCCGTTTTAATATTTATTATTTATTTATTTGGAAGATTGGAAGCAAGTGCGAGAAATAAATGGATAAATAATATTTGATGCACTATCACCGTTTTTTAAAAGGATATTGGTGTGTGGTCGAAGATAATGATTTCGAAGAATTTACTTTAAGGTTTATCTTACATATGAGCGATAATATAAAGTAAACTCTGAGAACTCATTATCGTTTTTTTAAAAAAATATTACTATATAAATTTTTTTTTATAGATTATAAAGGCCCAGGTACATTAGTCTTTTTTAAAAGTCGTCACCACTTTTTTCTAGCAGAAGTTATGCAAGATACAAAAAAACATGCGTGCGATAGAGAGGGAACAACGACTTTTTATCGAAAAAAAGTGGTTGTATCCGAGAAAAAAGTCGTCGAATCCAACAAAAAAGTCGTCGAATCCAACAAAAAAGTCGTCGAATCCAACAAAAAAATGGTTGTATTCGAAAAAAAGTGGTTGTATGCGAAAAAAAGTGATTGCATCCGAAAAAAAGTTGATAATTAACAACTTTTTTTAATAAAAGTTGGCGTTTGACATATGCTTTAAAATATTTGTCATAATTTTTTGAAAAAAATCTACATTTTTTGAATTTTTTTTTAAATTTAAAATAATAAATAATGAACTTTCAAAATATTTCAATTAAAAAAGGTACATACTTCTTTATAAATAAAAATTAAATATTTTACAATATAATTTTTGTTTTTTGTAATTTGAAGAAAATGAAAAGGTCAAGATTGTGTCTTGTCTAATTTAATTTGAAGAAAATGAAAAGGTCAAGATTGTGTCTTGTCTAATTGTCTAATTTAATGCTAACTAGACCATCATCTTCAGTACAATTTGAAAATTATTTTCTAATAAAAAAAAAATTCGAAATGTCAAAAATATTTCGAAATTTTGTTAAAGAGTGAGAATTTTTATCTCTCTCTGTACTGTATAATTTTACATGTTATCTCTTTTCTTTTTTGCTAGAAAAAAGTGGTGACGACTTTTAAAAAGTCATTACAACTTTTAACAAGACTAATGGACCAGGGCCTTAAGTATAAAAAAATTAAAATTAAATATTCAATAAATAATTTTCAATCGAACACCTATTAGTTTTTAAAATTGCAAACAAGTAACTTTCGCAATCAAAATAGAATCAGAGAATTCACGGCATTAAAAATCAACTATTTTTAATTTCAAAGTGAAGATTTGTTTAAAAAGTTTTACCTAGCATTTCTAGCTGTTTTTCATTATCAATGCATAAACATACTTTTTTAAAAAAATCAATATGTAAGTATTGTTAAAAAATAAAAATTTTTCGATGAACTCGTCATTCGATGAATTGATCATTCGATGAACTCGTATTCGATGAACTCATTTTCGATTAACTCGTTTTCGATGAACTCGTATTCGATGAACTCGTTTTGGATGAACTCGTTTTGGATGAACTCGTTTTCGATGAACTCGTCTGTTATCGATAAAGCCGTAGTTGGCTAGCCAATTTGTAGCTTCTATTTACAATAAAGCTTCAGTTGACAACAATTTTAGTAGTGTAGGCACTAACTCCAGTGTAATTTTTCTATGCTGTTTTTTTTCTCTTTTTATAGACTGAAAACTTGCTTGTACTTGTAGATAAGCGAGCACGAGGCTCAGTAACAATAAACAAATTTTTTTTTAAAAAAAATCATCGATATGTAAATTATAGCCACAATTACTAGATGGGACATTTCATACAGCAAATTTGAGAGCACAAAACTTATTCCATATAATAATATTCCAATAGATTTCAAAATATATTTTTCCCCTTCAAAGCAAAGAATAAATAATATATTTTGAAACTCAAACTATATAGTGGTCTTCACGACCTAAATATTTTTTCTGGATATTTTGATATTTTTTTGTAAAATTACATGAACACCTGTTTTTGGTGTCTGAGATATTTTGATATTTTTTTTACATTTTATGTCTGAGAGTACTGAATATTTCATGTGTTTACGTTTATTTTACATATTTATATAATCTGGTAGCACTGAAATAATTTAAACAAATATTGTTAAAAATTAGAATTGGCAAAATTTAAGGAAAAATAAGTAAATATGTAATAATACTAATTTTAAACTGCAATGCGTCAATATAAAAAAATAATGTCAAAACAGAAAATTTGTGACAGTAGTATTTTGACATATATATCAAAATATGTATATAAATAGCAGTGCTGCTTTTAAATCTTGAGAACAGATTTATGTATACATGTTCAATATAAAACAAATTATTCAATATATAAAAGTGCAATGTAAAACAAATTGTCAGGACAAACAAAAGTGAAATTTTTTAAAATATGGGTTAGCTTTTATACTGTGAATTATTTAAATTATAGTTTCAATACATAGAATATAGAAATTTCTAATTGATTGGAAAATTAATTAATATTTTATCTAATAGCTATATGTGAAAATTTAAAGGTAAGTTCCATCTATATGATCTCTTTATTCAATTTAAATTTTATTAATATTTTAGCACTTATGTTTTTTTTCCACAGGATCTACATTTTCGTACATCATTCTTTTTTACACAGGATCTACATTTTCGTATTCGTCATCATTCGGGTATAAATATAAATAATGAATTTTCGTTGATTTTCGTTGAGAAGCAAAAATTCTACCTGTTTTGGATATTTTAAAACAAAAGATTTGAAAGGATACAAATTTCATTTATTTTTCAAATTTCAATTTTGTATTTTTATTTATTTTTGGTTAAAGATCAACGAACTTGCGATCATACTAAAAGTATGAATGATTTTTTTAGAGGAAATATTGACAATTTTATTATTAGTTAGATAATTAATATTGCGAAATGTTATTGTTGGAAATTGACTCATATTTGTATTTGTAAAATATTTGTAAATGCAAAGAGGCCCAAAAAGTAAAATTATATATGCCAGATATACTTCTTTTTGTTATACTATACATGGTGTGTATAACAATTTAAGAATATGCACACACAAAATGAACATACATTTTGTATAACACAAAATTTTTATTTTGAGTAAATGAACATAATTTCAAATTGTTTTCTACTAAGTTGAGAATATTATTCCTATGTGCCTTTGTTGTTGTTTTTATTTTACGATGGTTTATTGCTGTGGTTATTTCTTGACCCTTTTTTATATTTGTTACCTGCAATGAGTTTTTTCTTATATCCATTCAAGGATATAAGTTTTTATATTTCAATTTCAAATTTCAATATTTTTCTATTTTTCTTATTTTTGGGAAAAAAGTCAAATATGCAATCTTAGTTTAATTTATACTGAATGAATGCATTTAAAAAAATACCTTTGGTAGAATGAAATTTTTTTAATCTACATACATATACATACTCGTATATATTTTTTTAGAAATTATAGTATGTATTACTTATAATGAAAAATTAAAGAAAATTAGTAAATATTAAATTAAGCAATTTCATTAAAAAGTAATATACATAATGTTGGTATTTTTAAAATAACATGGCTTACAGCTATCCTCTTTGTTATTTATTAGTATTCATTATTCATTATTATAATATTAATAATATTCCCGCTTATTATGCTATTGAGTTTTCCTATTTATACTTTTTAAACCTACTCGACAGACTTTTAGCATATTCAACAAAAAAACTATTAAACCCCTAAAAAATTATAAATATTTTGAATATAGAAAACGAAAAAATTCTAAAATATTGAAATTTAAAATTTAAATGAAAATATTTGCATATAACTAAAACCTGTATAAGAAAATGCAAAAAAAGTATGTTATGTTATGTATATCAAAAATAAGAAAATAGAGAACAACGAGAGAGATAAGTTACAAAAAATAATAGAGAATATAACAATTTACAACAGACGATCCTATTAGGAATTAGTGGAACTATTTTCTGTATAACAATTTCAAATTAGTATTTTTTTAGAAAATTTTGGAAAAAGTTACTTCCTTAATTTGGCTCCTACAAACTTATTTTCTATTATTTTTGAAAATTTTAATTAAGAAAATGTTTGGAAAAGAGTATATTTAAAAAATGACTTCATTTTATGAAAATGTTTGGAAAAGAGTATATTTAAAAAATGACTTCATTTTATCAAAGTTTGAAAATATAATTGCTGTTAAATAAAAATTAGAGTCAAAAATCAAAATTCCGGCTGCCTAGTATAGATTCGTTTTATTAGGACTACTTGTCTTCCAAATTTCACCCAAATTGGATGAAAATTGTGGAAAAAATCTAGGTCGCAACGTTTTTTTTGTATGGAAATGAAATTTTTTTTAAATTTCCAGACAACCTAGGCCAAAAACTTTAAAAAAAGCTACCTAGTGTAAAAGGTAGGTCTATTACCAACCATTTGCAAAAACCAGATCAAAATCCGATAATTACAGCTCAAGTTATCTGCTCCAGCGAAAAACCTTATCTTACTTTTTGGGCAAAGGCCTCTTAAAGGAATAGGAATGAAAAATAGAATATTTAGATGACAATTATTGTAAATATTAAATATCTTACTAAATTTGAACTGAAACAGGTCGACTTATAATTTTAATTATTAATTGTTAAAATTTGAAAAATAAAAGTAACGTTTTTTCCCATTTGAAGGTAAAGTATATGAATTGATCGAAAATATCATTCCTTATTGACCTGTGCGTTCGAATGAAAATAAACATTTACTAATTTTTTTTTTTATTAATTTTAATAAGGAAAAATTTTAAATGGCAATTTGAGGCTATTCAAAAAAAAAATCTTCTAAAGATCATCAAACATTAAATATTATTAAAAATTAAAATTAAAATCTATGTATCTTTATTAAAATTAATCTATGCATAATGATTATCTGTGATAAAAAAAATAATTTTCGATGTAATACAAAATAAATCGCTGCCAAACATAAAAATTTTTTATGTTATTTTTTTCTCATTATGACAAAATTTTTTTAAATTACGTGAACATCTGTTTTTGGTGTCTGAGATATTTTGATATTTTTTTTACTTATGTCTGGCAGTACTGAATATTTCATGTTTTTAGGTTTATTTTACATATTTATATAATCTGGTAGCACTGAAATAATTTAAACAAATATTGTTAAAAATTAGAATTTGCAAAATTTAAGGAAAAATAAGTAAATAATATGTAAAAATACTAATTTTAAACTGCAATACTAATTTTAATAAACAATAAAAAATTTAAAATGTCAAAACAGAAAATTTGTAACAGTAGTATTTTGACATATATATCAAAATATCAATGCCCAGCGGCATGTATTTTTTGATATTTTTTTTACACTTATCGTGATATTTTAATATTTTTTTCAACCAATCAAAACTCGTTATTTCGTAAAATATCAAAATATCAAAATATCAAGACAAAATATTTAGGTCGTGAAGAGCACTATTATAAATAATTATAAATATTTTGTAAAAATGTTTACTCTTAAGAGCATAAACAATTGACGAATGGAAGCATGACATCTCGCGGAATTTTTGAGAACCTTAATACAGAGATAAAAATGGTTTACATCTGTCATTCTTTCTTTAAATACGACTCCCGTGATTTTTCGCAATATTAATTACAGGGGGGCTACTATGAAAAAAATGCGCGCGCCGCGCCTATCGAATATCGAATTTTGCTACTATGAAATAAAAATATTCGACGTCTGTCGAATGATCCGCCTTACCATGAACGTTAAATTGCCGCGCCTGCGCATTTTATGCGCGATCGAATATTTATATTCGATAGCAAAATTGATGACGGATATTTATATTCGATAGCAAAATTGATGACGGATATTTATTTCCGGTAGGTATTTTAAAATGTAAGCATTTCTAAATTAAAAAATATATTTATTTAATGTGTAAATAAATTATATTAAATAAAAAAAAACAATAAATGTAGTTTAAATAAAAGTAAGAAATTTTTTCAATTTTTTATTTTCGGGTTTCAACAAATTCAAAACAATTTGTTATTAGTGGAGTATTTATTTAATAAAAAATGACGACATCGCTAAAAAAATTTTTAAATGCTCCTCGATATAAAGCAAAATGCAATAAATCCATTTTATACTTTTTTTTACTTTCTTTAGTTCAAAATTAAATTAATAACTTTTACCAAAATAAACTTAAGTTTACCAAAATAAACTTCTTGTTTATATTTATAAATGTCAAAAATTATGTTTTTAAACAATCAGCTGATCATTTTATTCTAAATACCCCAAAAAAATGGCAATGCGCCTATAAAAAATGGTAAAGCGCCAATGTTTTTTGTAAATGTGTCTCGGGTAAAGCGTCAAAAAAGTTGTTCGATATCTAATTTTCATAGTAGGGTAATTCGACGCGGATCGAATTCTTATTTTGCGCATAATATTCGATATGCGCGGCGATCGAATAGTTTCATAGTAGCCCCCCAGTTTTAAATTATATACATTTGTGCCGTTGATTATGAAAGTGGTCTAAGTCAAGAATCGAAAAAAAATTATTTTTTGCTTGTTTTGCGTAAAGAATACTCTAATATAGTGATCTGACGCACAATCATAAAGATTGCGTAGAAAGCGAACCGTTAACTTGACTTAGTTTTTGATTCGTTTATTAAAATCATATGTATTTTTCAATTTATCCAAACACAAATCTTTAAATATCTCGAAACGCAAAATATATGACTTAGACCACTTTCATAATCACCGGAACATTTATTAAACAGTGAATTATTTATAAATGTCCGTAAATACGTTTACTTTAAAATAAGATTTAGGGGCAGATTAGCTAGTGAATTAGTTGCCAAAACAAAATTAGCTTCTGCACAAGACGATGTTGTACCAGATTTGGTAGAGAACTTTATTGTAAGAAGTCGCAAAAAAAGATAAAATAAAATCAAAATATGCGGTTGAGGTTATTGTTGAAAAAACGGAACAAGTTGTTGTCTTATAAGCGTACTATTTTTTCTTTAAATTATCATCATTCCAGATGTTATTTCAGATAAAAAATTACTACCATTTCAATTCATTTTTTTAACTCGTATTTTTTTTAAATTCATATTGGAATAAAAAAATATATAAATGTATAAACGACGATTTACTGAACTTAATTAAAACTGAATTTTAATATATATCTATTTTAATAATTAATATTTAACTAAAATCTGCCGCGAACTAACCAGCAACCGCAACTTTCAGTGATTTCGACTAGAATCCAAATTAATTCACATCTCCTCACCACGGTTACTGGCTGCTCTCTCTCTTCTCGTGAGAGGGCAGAATCCTTCGACTTATATTGTTAATGTAACTGAGAAAAAGGATTCGTTTTATTTCTCGTGCTATGTCACTTAACAACTATAATAAATAATTAGGGTTGTATTTATCGAATGTCCACAATAATATAATACTAATATATTTCCGCAATTATTCTTATAATAATTGTGGCAATATTTATTGTATTATGTTACAAAAAACACATTTTAACTTACGATTTTCTAAAGTCGTAAGCAAAATTGCCTACGACAAATTTTTTACTTTTTTGACATTTCAAAGCGTTTCGTAACGACTCAGAGAATACTACTTTTTTTCATCTGAATCGTATTTAACGCCATCTTTCGTTAAATACGACTCCCGTGATACCATTTTCTCTAAGGCGTGTCGTTCGAGAGAAAATACGACTGTCAGAATAAGCCCATTAAAAGTATTAAAAAAGTGATAAATAATCTAATACCCGGGACACACAGGACCGAAAACTCAGTTTTCGTGTTTTCAAAGTTCAAAAATGGAAATTCAGAAGGTTTAGTACAGTTTTCAGGAATAAATTGAAAACACCAAAGCTACAAATTTTTAAGGTTTTCACGAAAATATATTTTGGCGCCATCTATTACAAAATAGAAGATATGTATTTTTGAAGTAGGCATAGCTAAGTTTCCATACAAAAGTAGCCATTTTTGTGAAAAATCAAAAAAAAAATCGAAATTTTTTAAAAAAAAACAAGAAAAATTAAATTTTATTAAATAATTTTTAATAAAATTAAATCAAAATTTGACATTAAAAACAAATAATTACTATTTTTAATTTTTTTGGTTTTTACGTAGAGTTGTTTAAATAAATAATTTTCATAATTTGACATTCGAAAACGAAATCGCGCTCCATTTTTGGTGTGTCACTATAAAAGTTTTTAGATCTAGTTTTCGCGAAAACTTAGGTTTTCAATTTTGGTGTGTCCCGGGTATACGTATAAAATTAATAATATACAAAAATATATAATTAAAAAATTCTGCAAAAAATATTAAAAATATAAAAAAGGTATGCATAATGTAATTTATTATTTATATTACAAAATTAAAAATTTTCTTTTGTTTAAATTAGTAATAAAAATATACTAAAAAATCTGCTAAACGTATTAACAGGTGAATATTATCATCTCTGCATTCTATATTTGAAGAATTCATATACCTAGGTTGGTTGGTTTAAGTGGCGATCCTCTGGACCCGGCTGTTCAAGGGGCTCCAATTAACGCTATAGCGCCGTTTTGCTACCACTGGCCTCGTGAACCACCAATTTCAAATATGGAAGGAGAGAAGGTAGATTAAAGTCAACCTGTGGCATTTAGGAAATGTACCATATCTGTTGGTAGTATTGTGGCTAGGCTGCCGAGATTGTCAAGAAAAGGACTGCCCAGAAAACAGTATCTAGCTCTGGCTAGCGCTGGGTACTTAAAAGTCTAGTGCATTACAGTTTCCCTCTCGTCCGGTTCTTGACAGCTACGGCAGGATAGGTGGAAGTAGATGCCTAGTCTGGCTGCATGTTCACCGATTGGCCAATGCCCAGTAAACACCGCTAGTATCCTGGCAATGTTATTGCGCGAGTAGTTCAGGAGATCAGCTGTTCTCCTACTTGAATATCGTGGCCATGTTTTTTTGGATGTCTTACATGTTGCTAAGTTCACCCATCTAAGGTTAGCTAGCAATTGGAAGTGAAGAAAGATATTTCGTTTTATACTATTGATTGGAGGGTTCACCTCTTCCGCAAGCACTGCGTCTAGGCCGGAACCCTTGCGTGCTAGTTCGTCGGCTTTCTCGTTACCTACAATATTCCTATGACCTGGAACCCAAAGTAACGTGACCTCGAACCGGTTACTTAAATGCGCTAGTTCTACTGAGCATGCTTTGACCAGCTTAGATGAGATATAAGGAGATTTTAAGGCTAGGATAGCAACCTGGCTAATCGTGACTATAGCCACCCTGCGCTTAGGGGATGGGTCGTTCTTGACAAGTAAGCAGGCTTTCCAGATAGCCAGCATTTCCGCCTGGAAAACACTAGAGCTATCCGGAAGTCTATAGGAAAGGGCTATTTCCAGCGATTCTGAGTAGACATCAGCGCCAACACCACAGGCCATCTGTGGTCCATCAGTGAACAGTACTGAATCGAACCCATTCAGACGGCCTGCTACCTTCCAATCACTGCGAGTCGGTTTCTTAACCTTGAAGTTCTTATTAAGTATTAACTGGGGGATGGAATAGTCCGTGGACAAGGGGAGCAGTTCTCTAGCTAACGAGCTAAGAATACGGCTATGTCCGTAAGGTTTTTCACGCCAGTACCCACTTTCTCTGAGTCTGAGCGCGCTGCATGAGGCTAAGTATTTGGTGTAGAGATCAGTTGGGAGAAGGTGGAGAATTGTATTCAGGGCATCCCCCGGCGTTGTCCTTAACGCACCTGTGATGCAAATACATGAACTTCTCTGCACCCTACCTAGAATGGTACGAACATAATCCCTATCTAGGGCAGGCCACCATACTATTGAACCATAGGTGAGGATAGGTCTCACTATAGCAGTGTACAACCATAAAACCATACGAGATTTTAATCCCCATCTTTTTCCGAGCATTTTTTTGCAAGAGTACAAAGCCGTGTAGGCTTTCTTGACTCTCTCCTCTATATTCCAACTCCAGTTCAACTTCGGGTCGAAAATCAACCCCAAGTATTTGACTTTGGAGGATAGATTCAGTGTTATACCGTCCAATTTTGGTCTAGAAAGCACAGGTATTTTGGTTTTTGTGGTGAATAGCATCTTTTCGGTTTTGCTAGGGTTGGCATTCAGACCACAGCTGCGGGCCCAGTTGCTAACCATACGTAAGGCTTGTTCCATAATTCCGCTAATTATGTTAAGGAATTTGCCAGAAACCAGTATTACAAGGTCGTCCGCATAAGCGACCTAAGAAATGAAATTTAAAAAACGTTATGTTTGTATACAAGAATTTTATTTTTATAGAGCTAATAAATATTTTTATTATTTTTTTTTTATTAGCTTTTGTATATTTTAAATAGATTCATCATTTTTTTAAACATTTCTTTATATATATTTAATTGTATACTAGTAAATTAATTAAAAATTATACTTACCAAAAAACTCTATTTTCAAAAATCTCATACAAATTTGGTATCAAAACAAATACTTTCAAATTTAATGTAATAATCTGGGTGCTAAATTTTCCCACTGCAGCGCAAAAATCACTTTCCCACTTGTCAACTTAGATAATAGAATATAAGGATGCGCTGTATTATAAATTTAGTGAAGTACTTTTGCATACATAGAAATTTGACTGCTTATGTAGTGGTTTGCGCATTGAAGTAGAATAATTCCAGAAAGGGGAGTTATAAAGGGGGACAAGTGGCTGGAATACATTTTAAAAAATATTAGTATTAGTATCTTTAATAAAACTGTATACTATTAATCACAATTTGATTTTTTATTTAAGAAATATTTCATAAACATGAACTTTAATATCTATTTAACAATTCAGTTCTTTAAATACAACAATTTCTGTTAAAAAAAAAATTTCTATATTGGCTCCCAATATCTCCTTAATTTATTTCTTTACTATTTCCCATGCATAATTTCGCTATTTTCTTTTTGGAAATGTTAGAATAAACAATAAAATTATATAAAAATTATGCTCATAATTTATAACGCACTCCCTCATAAACGAAAAACGCATGTCACTGAAAACTGCCCTACCCTAATTCTGATTGGTTAAAATTTTCATCAGAAAAAAATATAAAATATATTTTTTAAAATTATTAACTTTTCTAAAATAAACTTTAACTTATGTTTCAAGAAATAGTTTAATATGGTTTTTACCAATTAAATTTATATATTTCTATAATCATTAATCACATATAAAGAGATATTCCAGTAGAATGAAGATTTGCTTTGTATTCACATAATTAAACACTACGCTTGATATTTATTTTAAGATTAATAATTCCACTTCTCTATTACTTTAGTAATTTTTAATTATCACTCTTAATTTCTCTTCAAAAACAAATTTTTAATTAATAAATTTAAATTTTTTCAAACACAAAATTATTTTTCATATAAATTTGAAAAATTTAAACAGTTGCCGTTCTAACAACAAAAATAGTAAAATAAATTGTACTGTTATAAAATAAAATAAAATAATAAGGTACTAGTTTGTTTACAAAATGTACACAAAATTAAAATTTATTAATTTTTAATTATTATAACAAGAAAATTAATGTTTTTAATAAAGAAAAATCAATATCAACCTTTATTGTGGACAGAGAAATGTGTATTACTATATTTCATATAACAAATTAATTTATTTTTATATGAATTCATTGAAGTTAAAATTAATTATACCGTTTTCATCATTATTTATATTTTACCTGCGGTAATTATAAAATATATTATTCCAAGAATAATAGCTATAACTAAATTTAAAAATAAATAAGATTCCCAATATATTTGTCAATATAAAATTTTACAATTGAACATTTTTAGGAAAATACGAAGGGTGCCTTCAATAAAATAAAATAATGTCCTTAAATTCGATATAATTTTAGCTATATTTATAATAAAATATTAATTTACAACCAAAATTAAATTTACCCATATAATATTTTTTTTTTACTTCAAATATTTCAACTGTACGTTTTACAATTTTTTATATTAATTTTATATTAACGGCTACTCTTCTAGTCAACCATATTTATATTTAGAGGGAGTGAGACAAACCTATGCGGGATTTTTCAAGTGGGAAAGAGCAAAAAAAGTACTTCAATAGAAAAATCATTTTATAGTGTAAAATTACTAATACAGCGCATCCTTATATTCTATTATCTAAGCTTGTCAATTGAAAATAAAAATAATTATAAATATGTAAAAAGGGCATACTATAGCCATCTATTGAGATATATATCGTTATCTATATACGTATCGTTATCTATATTTGGAAATGGTTTAGAAATACACTATGCACAGAATTATATAGAGAACGAAGTATTAGACTCACCATTCGCAATAGCGGATTTAAAATGGGCCTTATCTAAATGTAAAAAAAATAAAGCACCAGGAATGGATCGAATACCTTACGAGTTTTTTAAGAACGCGCCTGAAGAATTTCTAAAAAAATTAACAATTTTATACAATAAAATAAATGAAGATGGATTGGTACCAACATCATTTCAAAAATCAGTTATATATCCAATATACAAAAAAGGTGATCCTAATGAACCAGCTAACTACAGAGCAATATCTTTTTCCGATTCAATTTCGAAAATTTTTTGCAGCCTACTCTTGTCTAGGCTGAATGATTTTGTTGAGAAAAATAGCATATTATCAGAAACACAAGCTGGCTTCCGAGAAAGATATAGCACAAACGATCATATATTTACCCTAACCAACCTAATCAAATTGCGACTTAATAAAAATAAGAAGTTATATGCAATATTTGTCGATTTTAAAGCAGCATTTGATCATATTAACAGAAAGGCATTATTTTATAAACTACATCAAATGGGAATTTCGTATAAATTTATCCAATTATTAAAAGCACTATATTCAAGTACTAAAGCAACAGTGTGGAATGGTAAACAGATTTCGGAGGAATTTGAGACAATAATAGGACTAAAACAAGGATGTATATTAAGCCCTATATTATTTGCATTATTTATAAATAATATAGTAAACGTACTCCCAGGAGGATCCAAATTGGTAGATTTTTTAATTAAAATATTAATGTATGCTGACGACATGGTGCTGGTCGCTGACTCAGCAGAATCACTCCAATTAATGATTAGCAAGCTTGCTAATTACTGTTCTATGTGGAATTTAGCTATTAACTTAGAAAAAACAAAAATAATGGTGTTTAAAAAAGGGGGTAGATCAGCAAAAAACGAAAAATGGTACCTACATGGAGAAAGAATTGAAGTGGTTAAAAAGTATACATACCTCGGTGTAATAGTAACGCCACAACTTAATATGAAATTACACCATGAGAGCAGATATTGTCAAGCTGCTGCAGCACTGAATGCAACATGGAGAACCGTTATGCTTGATAAAAATATACATCACTCTGATAAATATAAAATATTCTTAACAGTTATGCAGTCAATTATATGCTGCACGTAGAAACGGGTATTGCCCCACTGTACCTTTACACATTAAAATTACACTGTGACTTCGTATGTAGACTAGTAAATGCAGAAGGTAACAAGATATCGAGCAAAATAGCAGTGGCAAAGACTAGCGTATGAAAATAATCATGATATAGAGTTAACACTTGAAAATGTAATAACATGGAAACATCAGTTGTATTCATTGATAGCGACAGTAGATGAAAATATGAGAAAGAAATTTCTACACAGAGCCCAAAATTCAGATTTCAGAAACATATATATATCTCTTGAACATAACCTGTGTGAAAAAAACTATTTCACTGATGAACTAACCCCCTCGCGGAGTCCCACCTTGTCGTGGTGGGGGGGGGGGGCTTGAGTAGGGGCCGGAGGTCACTTTGGGCGATGACGGCGGGAATGGAAACATTCCCGGTAGGTCCAACCATGCCGCTAAGGCCAAGGTGATCGATGAGGGTACCTGAAAACCAAGTGGACTCCTACGAACACTGGAAATGATAATGGACAACGAAAAGGTAAAATCTCGTGCTGGGATATCAGCACAACAGTCGGGGGCGGTCGTGGCTGCGTACTCCGGCTGTGGCACGGGTGTAAAAGCTCGTGTCGCCAGTAGCCACACAAAGAACCTTTCAGCTGTGATGCATGGGGCAGGTCACACTGGGAGTATTACTACTGTTCCCACAACTAGTTCGGTGAGCGAGTCAGGCCGTTCTAGTAGTCATGCTACTGACCAACACGCTGCCGGTCGTGTTTTAGACTCAGACCAGGAAAGTGCGAATAGCTCGACTTACATCAAAAACGCTGCCGATCGGGTCCTAGACTCGGATCAGGAGAGTGCGATTTCAATGAACATGCTAGAGGAAGAGCTCCTTCGTTCTCCTAGGGCTGGCGAGGGTACTAGTTGGCGTATGACCACTAGGTCCAGACCTACCCGAGAAGGTCGGAGGGCGCTCTCGAAATACAAGGCGGCGTTGAAGTATGAAGATTCGCTCGGCCAAAAGTCGGACCTCTCTGTGAAGGAACAAGAGGATTTGACATGGGCAAGAGGCATCATCAGAAACATCCGTGACCACTTTGAGAAGAGGAAAGGTTTTGGCGCTTCGAACCCGGCATTCCCAAACAAAGTGGAAGAAAAAAGGTGTGGTGTGTTAGAGGAAAAGAAAAAGAGGCTGAGATCTGCGGACGAATACCCGCAACTCAGAAAAAGTCACGTAGCAACCATTCCCCTCAAAAAACTTCGACTAGCAGCAAGGTACCGCCGGGCGAATCAGTCGCGGACCTGCTGAAAAAGCATCTACTGGTAGCTCTCATCGATCGCAGTGACCCTAATGGCGTTATGTCACTGGCGCGTTGGAAAATTGTGGAGATGAAGCTACTGGATGAGATGTTTCAATTAATGGAATCAAATCCGGACCAAGTCATGCCAACGTTTGATGGAGCAGGCTGGTTCAATGACGTAAAAATGATTAGGTGCAACGATCAGTTTACACTCGAATGGTGCAAAAGAGTTGTACCCAATCTCAAAAACACTTGGGATGGTGCGCAGCTCGAGATAGTCGATAGAGCGGATATTCCAAGTATCCCTAAGGCGAAAGTACTGATCCCGAGAGTCGTACAGCCGGAATTCGCTCTAAAGCTTTTACAACGTCAAAATCCAACTATCCCAATGAGCGACTGGAAAGTGCTGAAGGTAGATAAGCCGATCTCAGAAGACGGGGGGCAGATGTATATTCTACAGATGAACAAAGAATCCGAGGATATACTCTACCCACGTTTTGGCAAGATGGCCTGGGGATGGGGGCGTATCTACCTTCGGCTCAGAAAGCGCCGCCCTAATGATGCGAATAACAACACGCTGGAAAAAGACGAGGTAGAAAGGGACTTGGGTCTCCTCGTCGACGCTACCAACAATATCACGCTGGAGCCGGAGGCAGCTAGGGTATTAGATGTAGATGATCTAGACATTACGCTGACCTCCGACCCGACTGTGCACACTGCAACACCAACTGATGCTGCGGGTGTTACAGATAAACTTACACCACAGTAGTTCGGCCACGTCTGAACTACTTCTCACCCTGAATGGAGGGAACTTCGACGTGGCGCTTATTCAGGAGCCATGGATCTCCGGTAAAGGAGACATAAATGGTCTAACGTCACAAAACTTCAAACTCTTATATACACAATCAGTAGGTAAGAAACGTTCTGCTATTTTAGCCAGAAAAAACCTTAACATCTTTTTAAAGTCTAATTACAGCACAGTTGATCTTACAGTGGCCCTATGTGAAGGTACGGGTAGGCAGAAAGCAATCCTAATTGCCTCTGTTTACCTGCCCCACGACAGAGAAGCACCAACAACAGAACTCCTTACGCTAATGGATGAAGCTTCCAAGCAGAAGCTAAACCTGGTTATAGGTGGAGACTTCAACGCGCATCACAATATATGGGGCAGCAGAGATATTAACTTAAGGGGTGAGTCCGTCTTAAATTTTATTCTTAGCTTCAATTTATCGATAGGAAACCGAGGCAATGAAGCTTCTTACATTGGCCCAACAAGTGAAAATGTATTACCTGCTACCTTGATAACTGGCGGGTCCTTGAGAAACCATCTCTTTCCGACCACAGGTATATAAGTTTCGATCTATCCTTTACTGCTAGCATTACTCTTAAAGTATTCCGTAACCCGGCTAAAACAAACTGGGAACTGTACTATAATACGGTAGAATCACTGCTCGCTAACAGATGTCCAGTAGCTATCTGGAACTTAGAAACTCTAGAGGCTCCAAATCACAACACGCCTACATGAAAGGTAAATCGGTGGAGACTGCACTGCATGAAGTTGTCCTTGCTATCGAAAAATCCCTTCACTACAAAGAATACACTCTAGGAGCATTCCTCGACATAGAAGGAGCCTTCAACAATGCCACAACGGAGACAATTGTTAAGGCCCTTAGCTCAGCCCGTATTGACAAAGTCGTACGCGAATGGATCTCTAAACTTCTAGCTAACAGATCCATTACAGCGGAATGGGGCAACGCCACAGCTGTTAAATGGGTACTGCGTGGAACTCCACAGGGGGGGGTACTATCACCACTTCTCTGGATTCTTATACTCAATGAAATTCTAAAAACCTTGCGCAATCACGGCGTGAAAAGCGTGGCTTACGCTGACGATGTAGTGATACTCGCATCGGGCAAATACCCTAACATAATCGCCGAACTCATACAAGCCGCGTTAAAAAAGATTATTCTATGGGCTAAAGCTTGCGGTCTTAAAGTCAACCCACAGAAAACAGAATTGGTACTGTTCACGAAGAAATATAAAATCCCGAAATTCGAATTACCCATAATAAACGACACTCAACTTCAGTTAGCCAAGCAGGCTAAATTCCTAGGACTCGTCCTGGACAGTAAGTTGAGTTGGCTACCAAACGTCGAGGAACGCTCGCTTAAAGCAAGCAAAGCTTTCTATGCCTGCAAAAGAATGTTCTCCAATACTTGGGGACTAAATCCTAGACTAACGCACTGGATTTTCACAGCTATAGTACGGCCAATCATGCTGTATGGTATACTAGTATGGTGGCCGGCACTGGATAAAAAGGTATGCAAATCCAGACTCGAAAAAATTCAAAGAATGGCTGGACTAGGGGTAACAGGTGCGCTCAGTACCACCTCCTCGGACTCGCTCAACACCTTACTCTCCCTTTTACCCATTGATCTTGTTGCAAAAAACACGGCAACCAAAAACGCGTTACTTCTAAAAAATGCTAACCAATTTAGTGCAAAAGAGTTTGGACACACCAGAATAGGGCTAAACCTATCGGATAGTTCGGACTATATGATTCCTAAACTTTCACTTAACAACAAGTACAACGTCAACATACCGAGTAGAGATTACTGGGCAAACAGAAAATCAGAACCTGTTAACGCGATTAACATCTACACAGACGGGCCCAAGATGGAGTCAGGAGTGGGAGCAGCTGTCCACTCACCTGACCTGGGAACCAATTACAGCTATAAACTCCCTGACCATTCCAGCATTTTCCAAGCGGAGATCCTAGCTATTAGGAAGACCGCAGAAATTGCTTCTTCCCAAATTACAGGCTATAAAAAAATCAATATATTCATTGACAGTCAAGCTCCCATTAAAGCACTGGCTGCTCCCTATATCAAATCTAGAGAGGTACTCAGCTGCCATGAAGCACTACAGAATCTATGCGCAAGTAGGTCTGTAGAACTATGCTGGGTGCCTGGTCACTGCAATATTCAAGGTAACGAAGAGGCAGACAGACTTGCCAAGTTAGGCGCGAACCTAGAGCAAGCAGTCGCTGAAACTACCTTACCATCGCTGCAATCGCTAAAAACTGCACTAGACAATAGAACGCTTGCCATGGCAAAAAGACGCTGGTGCAATTCCACAACCTGTAAAATCACAAAAACTATGTGGGGTACCTACGACGCAAAGAAAACTAATATTCTAATAAATCTATCGCGTACGCAGTGTAGACTGGCGGTTGGTATTTATACCGGCCACTGCCTGATCGGTAAGCATGCGGCTAGAATGGGTCTTATCACTGACAGCGAATGTAGAAACTGCAAAGAACAGAACGAAACCCTAATGCATATGGACAGAACGAAACCCTAATGCATATTCTGTGCCACTGTCCGGCACTAATCAGAAGAAGACTGCACTGTTTAGGGCAGACACTCTTTAATAACCTAGAAGAAATCTCACGATGCGACATGAGAAAACTCATACAATTCGCGGAACGCACGAAAACCTTTGTACTTCGCGAAGACAGCTCGTCTAACTCCCCGCATCGTTACCTTCAGGGGAGTAGTAAACTTTCACAGGATAGTGGTATCGTTAAGGACCTCATATGGTCTATGCGAAGCTTCAGCCGCCACTTTTAACCTAACCTAACCACTAGACAGATATCAAATACCGTATATTCAAATGTAGAGGAGAATTGCTACGTTTAAACTTTACACCACAGATACCAACAGAAACAACTCAATGTCAGCTATGCAACCAACAAAAATTAGAAGACGTAATACACTTCATAGCGGTTTATCCTGTACTGAAAGAAATCAGAAGAAATGTACTTGGTAGCAACACACTATCACAGAAAGAAGCGATTGATTGTCTAAACGGAGAAAACTGGGAAAAACTGGCGTATTATATAGAAACAGCATATAGATATAGGAGAACTATTATTAATGAATATTATTAATTCCATCTGAATATATCATTACAATCTAATATTTAAAGTATATATATATATATATATATATATATATATATATATATATATATATATATATATATACAAAAAAAACGAAAATAAAAATGGGGAACCAAATAAATACAACATAGTATAGATGGCTTAGTTTTATAACAAAAAAATGAATTATGTAAATGAATTATGAAATAAACTATTATTATTATTATTATTATTATTATTATTACATATTATTATTATTATTATTATTATTATTATTATACGTTGAAAAAAAAATATATTTTGAAATATTTTCAAAATATACGGCCATCTATTGGCATGTTGTTTGGTGCGCTCAAATTTGCTGTATGAAATGTCCCATCTAGTAATTGTGTCTATGGTTATAGTTAAACCTAACCTTAATAATTGTATTCATTGCAATTTATTGGTAAAGTATAGTATGCTACTCAAGATTAGCTAAATTTTAACGCGATCTCCAAACTCTCAATATTGTGTAGAGATAAAATATTGTGAAAAAATATTGTGTAGAGATAAATTTTGACGTCTATGTCTATGTTTCGGAATCGATATATTCCAAGTCTAAATAAATTTTTTCACTCATTTTGATATTTTAATTTTTGCAAAATTTAATTTTTTTTCTTCAAACGTCAAAATTTCACGCGAAATAATGTTCAGAACATTATTTCACGTGAAATATTTAGGGGAGACTTTTGACTAGGCGCCGATTTTTCCTGCTTTTAGTAATCTTGAGTAGCGTACTACTTCAGCCAAATTTAGAGATAAATCGTAATCTTATATTTAGCTGAGCTAAATTTTGTATGGTAATCTTCCCTAATCGCGAGTAGCATACTGGCCTTAAGTGAGGGAATTTCATGTGATATATGCAATAAGTGGTATCACACCAAATGCTGTGGTCTATCATCTGATGATTTTTTGATGCTGAAAGATGATGAAGAAAAAAACTGGTACTGTAAAAAGTGCAAAGATGGTCTTGGAAATATTAATGATATGATGGCATTGTTATTATCCAAGTTTAATAAATTGCAATTATCACATGAAAATGTCATAAAAGATATTAAATGTACCACCTTGGAAAACAAAGCACTTAAAACCACTATTATGAAGTTGTCGAATGATTTTTGTGACTATAAAAAATCCTTGCCATTATTAGTAAATGATGCAGTATCAAATAAAATTGAAGTTCTTAAACTTGATGTGAATCAAACAAAATCAGATATAGCATACTTGAAAGCTGAATTAGGTATGTTGAAAAATGATGGTGGTACTACTAATAGTGATTTGGTAAAAAGAATGGGTACAATTGAACAACAAAGTGAACGTCAACTTTGGTTGCTTAAGCGTAATGACATACTTATTACGGGTGTACCTAGCAATTGTGATGATCTAAACAACACTATTTTTAAATTGTTTAAAACATTAAAAGTGGATATTTCTGGTAATGATGTCGTGAACTGTTGTTATCTTAACAAAAACAAAACTGTGATCCTGGTTACACTACAATCTTTGCAGAAGCGGAATGTAATTATGGCTAGTTATTTTAAACATGGTAAGCTAAAGCTTGTGACACCGTGTTAATTTATTTCTAAAAATAAGTTAATATTTATTAAAATATATTAAAATATAAAAAAATCACATATTTATTTGTTTACGTCCTGTGCAACATGACGTCTATTATTTATATACCGGCTTGTCATATTTCAGATGTCAGCATACGGCTGAATAAAAATTTTGTAGGTTGGTAGTCATGTAAGTATTGGTTCGAAATTCCCGTCTGCGCTGCGGTCTCTTGATTTTCGGATCAAAACAATAGACAAAACCTTCGTTGCCCTTGCGGGTCATGTTTGATTCCGAAAGTCAAGAGATCACGCGATCGAGGAAACAATAGAGTTTCGAATTGGAAAAATTTTGAAAAATTATTGTTTCGAGGAGTCGGTGGAGATTTTGAGTGCCGGACGGTCGGGTTTTTGTTTTTGTTGAAAAAAATATTTTTTTGGTAATTGATTTGAAAGAAAAAAATTTTTGTGGTATTAAAATTTGGAAAAATAAGTATTTAGTTGAAAAAGAAAAAAAAAAAGAATTAATTAATTTTGGAATTTAACTAACAAAAATGAAATTTAAAAGAATTAAATTTATTAATTAGTTAAAAAACCAATAAATTATACTGCGTCCGGCACGGTCATAAAAGAAAGAAAAATAAATTAATAAATCCGAGAAAATATCTAACATATATAGACATATATATACACTATTTTTTTAAAAACACAAAAAAAATTAAAAATAGTAAATTGGTGGTGTATTACCCCAACCAATCCAGAGGAAAAAGAAAAACCTATAGTCAAATCAACCGAAAGAAGAAGAAAAATGTCCTTGACGTCGGAGCAGCGCGGCGGCAACAGTGTCAACGTTTTTTTTATTTTTTTTGTTAAAAATTTGTGGTTTTTTTGTGGTGAATTTGTTTTTTTGAATTTTTTTATGTAGGTGCAGGTAGCTGGTTCCGGATCCAGACATGTCAGGAGATGGAAGTAGTTAAACCAGGTACTGTACCATTTGTTTTTTTGTTATTTAAATATTTATTATGGGTGTCTAGTAACGTAAATTATTAGTAGCTTTTGCTTTGTTTTTTTTTGTAAATTATTTATTCATTTTTAAGTAAAGTAAAGTTGTTGTTATTTATAAAAAAAATTTTCATTTATTTATTTATTTACAATTATTTATTCCTCTGTATTAACATTAAATTATAAATCGTTAAATATTAAAGTTTGATGTACACCATAATGATATAAAAATTAATAACATGCATATAATTATATCTATATAAAATAACATTTTATTCGCCACCGATATATTTTTCTTAATTTATATTATCATTAAAAAACAACAAAAATACAAATAATATCGTTTTATTTATTATAATTTGTTGGAATTTTTGATTATTTTTTTTAAAAAAAATTCCAAATTTTTTTATTATTTTATTGGAGTTGTGTTGGCCTCGCTGGATGGTTGTTGCTGCTGTGTTGTGGATTGATTTTTTTTTCTCTTTTGTTTCCATTGAATTTTTTTGAATAATGAGTGGCTGATTTTTCAGTAATTCCCCAGGATGGATCGCCTTGGATTTCTTGTCCTTGTCTCTCCTTATTCCCTAAACGATGGTGCTTCACTTTAACAATTTTCTGCGGTGAAAATTTTTATTAGTGAAGTCATCATCGTATTGTTGTATTGATTGCCGTCTGGATCACTGGTCGACTCACGCCCCACAGGCTGAGCGTAGCTGGCAAAACTTAGGAGGAAATCCCAGTGGTCCAAGAAGTTCTAGTACATAAATTTTGGTCTAGCGTTTTCTTGTGATGCGCTGTTGGTCACCCTAGACCTGGCGCCCACATCACTAGAACTCCGAAGTTACCTCCTCCGACTTACCTTAAGCTAACAGGTGGTAATTTTTTTTTGTCGATACCAAAAATTATCATCCTGTTACAATTGGCGCCCAAATTATGGGACTTTAAGATGCACCAATTCTGTTACAATTGGCGCCCAAATCTGTGGCTTAATTTAAAATTTTTTTGTAGAAATCTCCATCTGAGGTTGCTTAAGTCGGATGGAGGGGCGATCAATACAGCAACGTCTTCCCCTTCCGTGGGAGGTATTCTTCCTTCCCTATGAGGAGCATCGGAGGTTCAATTTTTGTCTGGTAGTTAGATAAGGGTTTTGGTTGTCCATTACCTGTCCTACCAGTGGCCTTTGTTTCTTTATTTTGGGGGGTTAGAAATTGCGATAAGGTGGTCCTTGTCGTATCCTCCCCAAAGTGTCCGTCCGCTAGTTAGACACCCGCTTTTAGTAGTCTCAAAGGGGGTCCTACTATGTTTGAGTTTTTGTATTCAACGTAGGTTGGACTTTTGTGTGAATTGGGACGGCCAAAGATTTTTTTTGTAGTGTTGGGGAGTATTTCTCATTGAAGTTTCCTTTCTCCCTAACCCTATTCCTACCCTACCCCTTTCCTTCCCTGTCCAATTAAAGGGAAATCCTAGAGCATCCATTCTGGGGGGTTTAAAAAATTACGTATTTGGAACTTTATGATTTTGGGTTTGTTTTGTTGAGATTTTTTTTTGTGTTCGAGATTTTTTTTTTGGTTATATTCTTTCTTGAAAATTATTGTTGTTCCGTTGGTTCCTCGATCGAGAAGCGCTGACGGAGAAATAAATTTTGAAAAAGAAAAAAGTTGGAAAAATAAAATAAAGTTTAGTAGTTGAGTTTAGTTTTTTTGTCTCTTATTTATTATATACAATAATTGTTAGTGTATAAGTAGTTTTTTTATAGGCGTTATTTATTAGAGATTTATTTTTTTTTTAATTATTTACAATTATTATTTATTTAAATTTTTGGGTAGTCGTATTTAGTATTAGTCCTTTTTACAATTAGTGTTATTTATTTTTACACTATTTGTAATTATTAGTTGTTTTTTTTAGTTAGGTTAGTTACACTAGTTAGAATTATTTATTGGTCTTAAAGTCTATTTACACTATTTGTTATTTATTAATTTATTAGTTTTGCGATGATTATTTGTTGGATTTTTTTTGAGTTAATTTAGTTAGATATTTTTTTAAAAAAAAGCGAGTACTGCAATGGCTCTACACAAAAATTTTGTAGATTATCATCCAGAGGAGTCAAAACGCGAAGCAATAATCCTAAGTTCAATGGAACAAATAGTGGATTATTGTGGGTTTGTAATGACACTTTTACAAAGGGGTGGGGGATCAATTAGAGATGATTCCAGTCCTCCATTAGCATCAATTTCTAATCTAATGAAAATTAGTTTTGAGATAAAGCATCGTCCTCTAATGTGCCAATTGGGTGCAATCCAAGCAATTGCCAGTTTAGTACATTTATATCATGCTGCTCATGGTCCTAAACCAAAAGATGAATGTTGCAATTCATTACGGCGTTATGCATTAAAGGCATTAACAACATTTGGTGACGGTAATAATAAAGCATTACTATGCTCAAATAAGGAATTTATGGTAGCTCTAGTGCAGCAATTAGATTCCGCACCAGATGATCTCCTCCAAATAATAGCAAGTGTTTTGCTTAATTTATCGGGGCAAGCTAATAGTAACATGAAAGCAATATTAAGTGAAATTGGAACCATAACAGCAGTGTCTAAAGCTGCCATGAAAATTAAAAATGGAACGACTGTGACAGCAATTTTATCCGTATTATGGAATTTATCAGTACATAACAAATCAAATAAAGCTGAACTTCTTTCACTGGAAAAAAAAATCCTATCATTTGTGTGTATTTTATGTACAACAGCTTGCTTAAACGTGTTGACTATATTAAGGATTTGTGTGTCTTACTAGACAACAAGCTTTGCTTTAACAAGCACATTGATTTTATTATCAATAAAGCCAATAAAACCTGGGGTATGGTTAGACGCTTTTCTCAGGAATTCCCAGATCCTTATATTATAAAACTTTTATTCGTTACTTTTGTAAGATCTATTCGTGAATATGCTGCGCTTTTATGGGCTCCATACTACGATAATAGAATCTCACGTATTTAATCTATTCAAAAAAGATTTCTACGTTTCGCCCTGAGAAGACTCCCATGGAATGATCCGCTTAATCTTCCCAATTATAATGATAGGCTGAAACTTATAGATATGGTCCTCTAGAAACCAGAAGAAGAGTAAACAAAGTGCTATTCATCCATCGGATTTTGGCTGGCGACATAGATGCTCCTGAAATCCTGCACTTTCTACCAATCCATATACCTAGACCTAATCTCAGAACTAATAGATTTTTCCAAGTATGCTTCAATAGGACTAATTATGGCCAACGATCGTTGATAAATAGCTTCCTATCCGAATATAATTTAATTTCTAATACCATAAATTTTAACGACGGTGTTGCCAACTTAAAAAAAAACTATATGATTACTATGACTCCATATTGTGAGAAGTCTGAATATAGTGTCATCAGATATACTATTAAAATTAAATAAATTAAATTAAAATTAAATAAATTAAATTTTTTCTTTTTTAACTATTTATCCTGGCACTAATAATCTTTTCTTATTAATTGTTTTTTATTTAAATTTTTTTTTCTTATAATATTTTTTCTTTTGTCCTAATATTTAATAAGGTTCTACTTTGTAATATTCTAAATCAATCAATAAATAAATTAACTTTGTGCTGTCGACGGAACATTAGCTTTTCTTGTTGATAGATTATCGTATAATGGAACTTGTGACACCTTGAAAATAAGGGCAATTACTGGTGGAATTTTAAGGAATGTTTCTAGTCAAATTGCTGTTTGAGAAGATTATCGTAAAATTTTACGACAACGTAACTGTTTAGGTATATTATTACAACAACTGAAATCAGAAAATTTGACAGTAGTAAGTAATGCATGTGGCACCCTATGGAATTGATCTGACGGTTCGCCCGAAGATCAAAAATTCCTTTGGGAAAATGGAGCAGTACCAACGTTACGTTCCTTAATTCACTCTAAACATAAAATGATTTCAGAAGGTAGTTCCGCAGCACTTGAAAAAATATTAAATTTTCAACCTGCCATTACAAATTCAGATTCAATTGCCGAATCGGGGAATTGAAGGAATTGCCAACACTTAATGTGAGTAAACAGAGATCACTAGAGAGGGAATTAAATCTCCCTTTATATGAAACATGCGATAATTTGTATGTAATGTCACCGACAATACAAACAAAAATATTTATAAATAATACAAATGTAGCTGCAGTTACTGGAATGGGAAAGTCTCTAGCCACTCACGCAGCGCATTCAGCCGTGGTATCGAGAAATTCGATTATTGCAGCTGAGTCCGCTGCAGAGCTGGATAAATTCGATTTAGAGGAAAATAAAATTAGAATAGTAATAAAATATTGGTTTAAGAGAAAAAGGAGGAAAAGGAAAAAGAAATTAAAAATAATAATTATTTGGAAAAATAAAACAGTATGGCCCGACTAGCGTAGTCAGTAGAGCATGAGACTGGTCAGGGTGTGGGACAGCCCCACGTTGACTGAGAAAAAATTACCAGCTGTGATATTTTTCAAATCATTGTTATTTATTTATTTATATATACTTATATTATTTTTATTTATTTTTTGTTAGTTAGTATTAGTTAAAAATTTTGTTGTATTTATTATTATTTATTAGTGAGTAGTTATTTACATTTAGATGTTAAGTGTAGTATTAGTATTAGTATTAGTTAATTTACATTTAATTGTCGATAGTATTAGTTTTTTTTTTGTTAGTAGGTTGCTTGATATTTATTAATTAGTTATTAGTGATTTTAATACATAACTGCCTGGCTACCAACCTTAATGAATTAGATAATTAGATTAAGTAGTATTATTTATACATAGTATTTTATAGTTGGTTATTATTATTATTGTTAGTTAAATTTATTATTATTAGTTAGTTGTAAGAATAGTTAAAACATTTTTTTGTTATTTATTATGGGTGATGATATTTAATTATTAGTTAGAGGATTAGTTATTTCTTGGGTAAATTTATAATTAATATAGGTTATTTATTATTTATATTATTTATAGTAGTATTTAGTTTTGATCAGGTATTTATTAGGTGTTATTTATTTAGGTTTTTATTATTTGTGTTATTTATATTTATGTAGCATTTATTATAAGACATCTGGGGTATGACGAGTCGGTGTTTTCCAGGCCTATCTGGAACGCTAAGCTCCAGATAGGTCTGTTTTGTGACACCGTGTTAATAAGTTAATATTTATTAAAATATATTAAAATATAAAAAAATCACCTATTTATTTGTTTACGTCCTGTGCAACATGACGTCTATTATTTATATACCGGCTTGTCATATTTCAGATGTCAGCATACAGCTGAATAAAAATTTTGTAGGTTGGTAGTCATGTAAGTATTGGTTCGAAATTCCCGTCAGCGCTGCGGTCTCTTGATTTTCGGATCAAAACAATAGACAAAACCTTCGTTGCCCTTGCGGGTCATGTTTGATTCTGAAAGTCAAGAGATCACGCGATCGAGGAAACAATAGAGTTTGTGGCTGTTTATATGCGCCTGCCAGGCGACTGCCTCAACCATTTTCGTAGAAGAGAGGTAAGTGCGGGCAGAGGTAAAAAAAGTTCAAAAAATTTAGAAATTTTTTCTGTTGCCCCGTTCCTCTCCATTTGTTTCAAGTTTCCATAATTCCTTTTTTGTCAAAAATTTATTATTATTTTCAAACTGCCGGACGAGTAACATCTCCGGAAGAAAATATTTTTAATTGACCATAATTTTCAAACTGCCGAACGAGCAACATCTCCGGAAGAAAATATAAATAAATTAGTAATTGTGGAAAATATAAACATTATTTTTATTAGTAAAATATTTTCTATTATTTCTAATTATTATTTTTTTACAAATGACTTTAAAAGCAGATAATTATTATATCTTTTTCTAAAAAAAAATTATATTTTTATATTTATATAAAGATAAAAGAAGGATTTCAAAATTATTATCGTAATACTTAAATATTTATTGGACTTTATTTGTTTGGCCTTAATTTCCTTTTTAATTTTTGTTATACAAAAGAAAAGAAAATATTATAGAAAGATGGAAAATAGTAAAAAAATTGACCTTTCTAACTTTGTTTAAAATGAATTAATCCTTCTTTCTTCTTTTAAATGTTGAACTATGAAGTATAATCTTATCTTTCTATATCGTAATTTCAAAACTTTAATTGAGTCATATATAGAAAACTAATTTATAACTATGTATTATAAAATAAAATTAGAATAATATAATAAAAATGTAATAATTGCTTAATAAAAATAGAGAAATATTTATATAAAAACAAATAAAATAGATTTCATATCTAATAGATTTCATAGATTTTATAATCGTAATGATAAATCAAAACTAATAATTTTCAGGTTTTGTATTTTCGGAATATAAAAAAAATCAGGATAAATATATATATCTCTCTGTCCTTAATTTTTTTAAATCTGTCTCTATATTATTATACATATAATAATATAGACAATAAATATTTATATAAAATATTATATAAATATTTATATAATAAATTTTCTATGTTTCACGGAAAAAATATAGAGCAAATAAATATTAATATTAATACTGAATATTAATGAAATATATAATTAAAGAGGAGGAATTAAGAAACAGAGGAGGAATTAAGAATTTTGTGATATGTTTTTATAAAACAAATATTAAAATAATATTAAATTAAATTATATTTAATATTTTTTTATATTGAAAACAGTGATGGATACGTCGATCGCATTATTCGAGGAACCACAAATTTGGCAAGCATCATAGCTGAAAGTTATACTTCTAGTCAAGTATAATATTTTACTTATTTTAATTGATTTTAGATAATTTATACCATGTATAATATATATAGAAACAAATATATTATATTTATTATACATAGTATTAATTATCTAAACTCAATTAAAATGTAAAATATTATACTTGACTCTACAATGAAATTAATTCAAATTCATGATTAGTTAAATATTTGTATTTACGAATATGTAGTAAAACTTTTGGTAGAATTTAATAAATTTATTAATACTTGTAACTCTACGATTATGCGCTTCGTGGCTCATTAAGAGTTACAAGTTACAACGCTAGCATTCAAAATCAAAATGATTTTTTTCAATTTACGAATGTCAACATATTTTAACATATTTTAATACCAAAATGTTCCTTTATAAACTCCCCAGGTACGATCTTTTCCCTAAAATTCAGTTTCGGCCATTTTGAAATTGTTGAATTTTAAATGAAAAAATTGGGTGAGGAAGGCGCATCTAATCACAAAAAGTTTATCAAGTCGCTCCTAGGCAGGCGCATATAAACAGCCACTTACGAATTGGATAAATTTTGAAAAATTATTGTTTCGAGGAGTCGGTGGAGATTTTGAGTGCCGGCCGGTCGGGTTTTTGTTTTTGTTGGAAAAAATTTTTTTTTGGTAATTGATTTGAAAGAAAAAAATTTTTGTGGAACTAAAATTTGGAAAAATAAGTATTTAGTTGAAAAAGAAAAAAAAAAGAATTAATTAATTTTGGAATTTAACTAACAAAAATTAAATTTAAAAGAATTAAATTTATTAATTAGTTAAAAAACCAATAAATTATACCGCGTCCGGCACGGTCATAAAAGAAAGAAAAATAAATTAATAAATCCGAGAAAATATCTAATATATATAGACATATATATACACTATTTTTTTAAAAACAAGAAAAAAATTAAAAATAGTAAATTGGTGGTGTATTACCTCAACCAATCCAGAGGAAAAAGAAAAACCTATAGTCAAATCAACCGAAAGAAGAAGAAAAATTTCCTTGACGTCGAAAAAGCGCGGCGGCAACAGCGTCCACGTTTTTTTTTATTTTTTTTGTTAAAAATTTGTGGTTTTTTTTGTGTGGAATTTGTTTTTTTGAATTTTTTTTGTGTAGGTGCAGGTAGCTGGTTCCGGATCCAGACATGTCAGGAGATGGAAGCAGTTAAACCAGGTACTGTACCATTTGTTTTTTTGTTATTTAAATATTTATTATGGGTGTCTAGTAACATAAATTATTAGTAGCTTTTGCTTTGTTTTTTTTTGTAAATTATTTATTCATTTTTAAGTAAAGTAAAGTTGTTGTTATTTATAAAAAAAATTTTCATTTATTTATTTATTTACAATTATTTATTCCTCTGTATTAACATTAAATTATAAATCGTTAAATATTAAAGTTTGATGGACACCATAATGATATAAAAATTAATAACATGCATATAATTATATCTATATAAAATAACATTTTATTCGCCACCGATATATTTTTCTTAATTTATATTATCATTAAAAAACAACAAAAATACAAATAATATCGTTTTATTTATTATAATTTGTTGGAATTTTTGATTATTTTTTTTTTTTAAATTCCAAAATTTTTTATTATTTTATTGGAGTTGTGTTGGCCTCGCTAGATGGTTGTTGCTGCTGTGTTGTGGATTGATTTTTTTTCTCTTTTGTTTCCATTGAATTTTTTTGAATAATGAGTGGCTGATTTTTCAGTAATTCCCCAGGATGGATCGCCTTGGATTTCTTGTCCTTGTCTCTCCTTATTCCCTAAACGATGGTGCTTCACTTTAACAATTTTCTGCGGTGAAAATTTTTATTAGTGAAGTCATCATCGTATTGTTGTATTGATTGCCGTCTGGATCACTGGTCGACTCACGCCCCACAGGCTGAGCGTAGCTGGCAAAACTTAGGAGGAAATCCCAGTGGTCCAAGAAGTTCTAGTACATAAATTTTGGTCTAGCGTTTTCTTGTGATGCGCTGTTGGTCACCCTAGACCTGGCGCCCACATCACTAGAACTCCGCCGAAGTTACCTCCTCCGACTTACCTTAAGCTAACAGGTGGTAATTTTTTTTTGTCGATACTAAAAATTATCATCCTGTTACAAGCTGTCCGACTTTACCTCGTCTGATTTAAATAGCCGTGTTTTCTTAAATGATAATTTGCCGCCTAAATTGTCTCAATTGGTAAAACAAGCCAGAATCGTAAAAAAATTGGGTTTAATTAAAAGTTATTTTATTGGATTATCGCATATTTCGGTGAAGATCAACGACACTACTACCAGGAATTTTATGAATATTTTCGAGTTTAATGCCGAATTTCCTGTGCTACCGTCATCGGAATCCAATGGACCAAATTTAGGATGTCTGGATTTTTAATTTTTGCTGCTTTTCATTTTGCTTTTTTTATTACATATTATTTTTATGCTAACTATTATTTTTCTATATTATTTTTTTTTATATATTATTTTTTTGGCAATTTATTTTATTTTTTTGTTGGCAATTAATTTCTTAATTTGTTTTTTGTGCTTTATTATTTTTTGTTTTTTTATAGTTATTATTTTTGCTCATTTTTTTGCTTTATTTTGATTATATTATGCTTAATTTTTTAATTATATTATTTTGATTTCTTTTTTATATTATTTTTCTACAATTTGCTAATATAAAATTACCTTTTTAATTATATTTTATTTATTTTTGGTTGGTAATTAATTTATAGTAATTCAAAAATTTAATACTGATTTGTATAATGTTTTATAATTTTAGTTTTTTTGTGGCCGCAAAGTGTTATCATCATCTTTTTTTATTATTATAATGCAGGATAATCTTGCTGGTGACGTAGCTACTAATAACAGTGTTCTGTCAAAGTCATTGAAAAGCCTCTCTAAATATCTAAATGTTGGACACATGAATGTACAAAGTCTTAGACCGAAATGTAAGAATTCGAAATTTGATGAGTTTAGTAAAATTTTAGATGGCAGATTTCTTGATGTTGTTGGTGTCTCAGAGACTTGGTTGAAGCCTTATATATCAAATTCTGCAGTTAGTATTGATGGTTACAGACTGCTCCGTCATGACAGGGCTGTTGTTCGAGGTGGGGGTGTTGCCATTTATGTTAAGAAAGAACTACACTCAAAAGTGGTTGAAACTATTTCTTCACTTCACCAGGTGTTGAAGCACTTTTTATTCAGGTTACTTCTGGCTCATATCAAACCCTTATTGGTGTTGTGTGGTTACCTGGACGTGATTTTAATTTAATCGAGGAAATTCTTGTCGATCTTTCATCTCGCTATAGCAATGTAGTTATTATGGGTAACTTCAATACCAACTTGCTATCTCGAAGTAAAGCCGAGTCTAGTAAAATTATTTGTGACAGACTTGCCCTTGAAATCATTCATAACGGCATTGCTACGCATTTTGATTATAGATCATCGTCTTTAATTGATTATTTTCTTATCAGTAATGCTAGTTTGGTTAAACAGCTAAATCAGTTTTGGGTGCCCAGTATATCACACCATTCGTTTGTGTTTCTCTCTGTTAAAAGTCTAAGAGACTTAGCTTTTAAAGATTTTTGCCTGTCTCGTTCCGACTCTGCATGGAAAACGTTCTGCTCTTATCGCGACAAGTTCAAATCTATGATTAGGAAAGCTAAACTCGAACATGGTGCTAAGATTTTTGCAGGTGTTAGATCTACTAAACAGTTATGGTGTAAATTAAGATCAATGGGGGCTAGTAACACTAGTGGTGATCCTATTCATTTGAACAAGCATGATCTTGACAATCTCAATTTTTTATTCACCACTGTTAATAACTCGGCTCCAATACCTCGCTTTGATGAAGCCATTTCAGAGTCGGTAAATTGTTTTTCATTTAGCTGTATATCTGAGCCTGAACTGGTAACAGCTTTTAGCGAGATATCTTCTAATGCGGCTGGGTTGGACGACATTTCATTAAAATTTGTTAAAATTTTATTTCCTTGGATTTATCCTCATATTCTTTATATTTTTAATTCTATTTTAACTACCTCTAATTTTCCTGAGAAGTGGAAACTAGCTAAGGTGATACCTATTCCTAAAGGCTCCAGTTCTGAGTTTCGTCTTGTCCTATCAGTATTCTTCCTGTCCTATCCAAAGCATTTGAAAAAATCGTTCATGATCAGCAAACACAGTCAGCCAATGCTAATGATCTTTTATATGACAAACAATCAGGATTTAGGAAAAAGTTTAGCACTACTTCCGCTCTTATTGATATAACGGATAATGTGAGGATCAATACTGATAAAAAAAGAATCTCAATACTACTTTTACTGGATTTTAGTAAGGCCTTTGACTCAGTTGATTTTAGCTTGTTAACTGGGAAACTTAAAACACAATTTCATCTATCAAATAGTGGATGTAACCTAATGTACTCGTACTTATCTGGTAGGTCGCAATGTGTGTGCTCTGGTAATATATTTTCTAATGTCTTAAACATTTCTAAAGGTGTTCCTCAAGGGTCAATCTTAGGTCCCCTTTTGTTTTCATTTTTTATTAATGATATTACATCAGTTATTAAGTTTTCTTCACTACATTTATTTGCTGATGATGTACAATTGTTACATTCTCTGCCTGTCTCGTGTTACTCTCAATGTATTAATGAAGTTAATACGGATCTTACCTATATTAGTGCTTGGGCTATGGAGAATCAACTTAGTTTAAATGCAGTAAAATCGAAAGCTATACGATTTAATTTCCAATCATCTGATCTTCTGAATAATGATTGTATTATACTAAATGGATCTATAATTGATTTTTCCTCTCAAGTTACTAGTTTAGGTTTGGTGTTGGATAATAAACTTTCTTGGGAACCTCACATAAATAGTGTTTTGAGTAAAATTAACTTTACTCTTAGAAAACTGTATATTATCAACTTTAACTTACCAACAGCTATTAAGTTTAAATTGGTTCAGAGCTTAATAATGCCTAATATTAATTATTGCATTGACATTTTCTCTGGTTGTACAAATGTATTGTTAACTAAACTACAGCGATCACTAAACTCAGCTGTTAGGTGTTAGGTATATTTACAAACTCCGTCCAAGAGATCATGTATCGCCCTATGTTTTCAACTTACTTGGTACTAATTTTAAGTCATATGTTAAACTTAGGTTAGTCCAGTTCCTTTATAAAACCATTAAACATCAATGTCCTAATTATTTACTTCGTGTTTTCAACTTCTCGTCTAGTACTAGAATGCGTCATATTGTTATACCTAGAATTTCGTCATCCATTTTGGGTATGTCGTACAAGGTTCGTGTCTCCAGGATTTACAACAAATATGTTCCTACGGTTTTAAAGAGGTTTAATTTTTCTACTAGACTATTTAAAAAACGGATGTTATTGTTTTTAAACTCTGTTGTTTAATACATTTAATATATTTCATATTATGCTTTTATTCTTAACTTTGGATATTGTTGGCTATCTAGTTTCTTTGCGAGTATTGTTTTTCAGTGCTACTCATTTACTCTTATATATTTTTCTTTTTTCTTTTTTCTCGAGAACCTTTTGGGTGGGGAATGAGGTGATGATGACAAATTTTGGAGCCACAATAAATTATTGTTTTTTTAATTCTTAATTGATTATTTAGTTTTTAGATTTATTAATTTGTATATATAATTATAATATTAACGAATTTCACATTTTTTTTTGTTAAAATTTACTTTAATGCTTATGTAGCTGCTTATTAAAAATCTTTTTTATGTACTAGTTAGCATTAACGTAAAGCCTAATATATTTTACAATCGCTGTAACAATCTAAATGGGCTTTTTGCCTGATTGATTAATGATTACATAAATAAATAAATAAAAAATAAATAAATAAAAAATAATATTTTTTCGATGAACTTGTAATTCGATGAATTGATCATTTTTTTTTTATTTATTTATTTAGTTCATTTATTAACCAATCAGGCACAGGGCTCATTAAGATTGTTACAGAGTAGTATTTTATAGTATTACAATGCGTATAAATAAAAATAATTAAGCCACTACTTTTATTTTATTTTATTATTTATTTATTATTTCCAAAGTAATATACAAAATTCACTTAACAATACTAAATTCCAAAAACTTAAAATATATAATATGAACATAATTCAAAAATTTAATAAGCCAAAAAATAACTTCAAATATAAATTCAATAAATTCATAAAACCAATAATTTCAAATTCAAAAACTTAGTATTCAAAAATATTAAAAGCGCACTAAATTCAAATATACAGTGTGCAAAAACTTTAAATAAATATATAATGAAAAAGTAATGAAAACTAAAAAGGAATTAGTATAAAAGTGTTTTTCAAAATAAGCCAATCAAAGGAAAAAATAAATTAAAAACATTCTGTGAAAAACAAGTTTCAGTGTCGAATGTCCATTTCATACTAGGAAAAACTAGCTTGAAGAATAAATTTCAATTTTAAAAGTTAGCGGGGTGAATAATATAGAAAATTACCCGAAAATAAATAAATTTACAAACGATCATCAGAAAATTAAAAACAAACAAAATACAACTATAGCATGATCAAATTATGATACGAATCAGATCCTTAATTTCATCATGATTGAAATTGAAAAGCCATGACTTTAATACTTTAAGAAGTCTGTGACTATAGTTAAACTTCAGAATTTCCTTTGGCAACATATTAAAAAGTCTAGGACCAAGAGACAAAAAAGAGCTTAGAAAATGATTTACATAATGAGGAGGTATACAAGCTAAATTAGAATTGTTACTTCTAAGATTATAAAAAGTTGAATTTCTAAAAATCATAAAACCACTTCTACGAAAGAATTCCTTGAGAACCTTAAAATAAAATAAATGCTTTAATGGAAGAATCCTCAATTCCCTAAATAAAACAAATGAATGAACTCTACTACTTTTTCTCAAAATGATTCTTATAGCACATTTCTGTTTAGTTAGCAATGGTTGTAGAAGATTATGACGAGTTCCACCCCAATTCACAATACCATACTGCAATTTTGAGTTAAACAAACCATAATAAATTGAAGTGAGTAATTTGGATGAGCAGAACTGTTTTAGATGATAAAAATGTCTTATCAAAGTATTAAAATAAAGATTCAGACTTTTTGTATGAATAGCCCAATAAAATTTAACGTCTAGAGTTAGTCCCAGATACTTAAAGGAATCCACACAGTCCACTTTAAAACAGCCAGACGAACAATTTTTAGCAGCCAAAAAATTTGGAACTGCATTATTTAAACCAAATTTAGTACAACTTGCACAGTGATAAAAAGTGTTATCAACTGATGGTACTGAACCACTAAGGTTAAAAAACATTACTTTAGTTTTATCACTTAATACAAGTAAATGAGCACAAAACCATTGTCTTATTAAATTCAGATCATAATTTATATTACATAATCTCGAAAACTGTGACACTATTATAAGAGCAGCCAATATCATCTGCGAAAGCAGTTAACTTGCCCTTGAACTTTTGTGAGGAAATTGAATTGAAGAAAATCAGGAATAAGATAGGGCCAAGGACTGAGTCTTGAGGGACCCCCATCTTAATTTCTACAATATCACTAAAACTACTTTCAACTCTAACATTTTGCAACCTGCCTGTAAGATAAGAATGAAAAAAATTTAGCATACTACCACGAAAGCCAGCTTTAAAGATTTTAGTTAATAATATATCGTGATTTACTGAATCAAAAGTTTTTTTGGTATCAATAAAAAGAGCAGCATTTTTACGTTTATTATTTAAACCTTCATAAATCCCAGAACAAAAATTTAGAAGCGCATCTTCTGTTGATTTACCATTTCTAAAACCATATTGCACATTACTAAAAAAATTTGTTTTATTCAAGAAACACAACATTCTTGATTTTATTGCTTTCTCTAAAATCTTTGAAAAACACACAGCATAGAAATAGGTCTATAATTGTCAATATCACATTTGACACCTTTTTTGAATAGAGGTAACACTACTGCCTTTTTTAACGAATCCGGAAAAACCCCATCATCAATACATATATCGGTTAAAAATAACAGCAAGAATATCTGTAATGTTAAGTGCAATTTTTTTAACTCTAATTTTCTGTAATTACTTATTACTATAATTATTTAAAAATAAAGAAAATGTAAACGTAATTTTTTTGAATCAAAATTAAACGTACAAAAATTGCTACAAATACTTTAAACAAACTAATTTATAGTTAAGGATGTACATACAATCAACATTTATCATTCGATAAACTCAATGAACTCAATGAGTACCGGTAAAAAAATATGCAGCAATCAGCAATGTAAATTTTAAGAGTCCAATTGCTGACAATAGGTCCTAAAATTGCAATAAAATATCATGAAAACCTGTAGAGATATGCCTATAGGCCCTGATCGGGGCTATTGTGCCCAAACAGAATGCGGTCGAAATATTGAAATTTTCCTTCAAGGATTTGAGTTTTCTTACTTTGGAGATGTCAGGGAAACAGAATCAATCAGTAAAAAAATCGTGTCCACTGTACAATATTATGTGAACAAACATATAAATAGCTGATATTAAATATGCAATCCTAGTAAAAAGTATGTAAATTAAATTTAATGAAAAAAAAGCAAGTAATCCAGATGCATTTCCCTAATAACAGGACTTAGATGTTAATTAAAACGAATTATATTAAATTACTGGTATATATAAAGAAAAGGTATAACAAAAATAAAGAAAATGTAAACGTAATTTTTTTGAATCAAAATTAAACGTACAAAAATTGCTACAAATACTTTAAACAAACTAATTTATAGCTAAGGATGTACATACAATCAACATTTATATAAGTTTATCTATATTCTGTGACATTTCTATTATATGTACATTTTTATGCATATTTTTCAAATTATATCTATAACTATGCAGAATGATTTTGTTAATATGCAAAGTTAATATTTCACACTTCGTTACATTTTACCGTTTGCGGTTCTGTTTCAACAGAATTTACAAATTTTCAAGGTTAGTTCGTGTACACCTTAAATACGCTCTAATCTTACATTAATATTTTTATTAATTGAATAAGTAGGAAACCTCCAGATTCAGAATATACAATTCTTTAATTTATTAAAATAAACACCTTAGCATTCATAATTAAAAAAAAATACAATTTAATTTTCTTCTTCAATTTCTATGGTTTTTGAGAAACTGCAAGTTTTTCTTTTTTAGCGGCTTCTGCAGAAGCTTCGGATTTTTCATATTTGTCAATTAATTTATCGACTTCAGTATTAGCCAAAATTTTTATAATAGTTTTATTATTTTCTCGTGTTAATGTTGCCATTTCAATTTTTTCTGACGTTAATTTGGTCATATCGAGAGTTTTACTCAAAACTTTTATAGCTAAATCTTGTGCTCCAGCCAATTTGATTTCATCTTCTTTTAGTTCTTGTTTTAACATTGATACTGCTGCACCGGAATTATTACCAATACAAGTTGCTTTCCACCCACCATAGTTACCACTTGGATCTGATTGATAAAGTTGATATCCATAATGTTTATCCCACCCCATATATAAAATCGAAACACCAAATGGACGTTTTCCACCATATTGTGTGTATGCTTGTTTAATATCACAAAGATATGATACTAACTGTTCACATGGCATTGCTTCTCCGTAATTAAGTTGATAACGTTGAGCAATTACTCTTAATTCATTTGTTAGAACATTAGCATCAGAAGTTATTCCTGCCACTGAGCACACCATATCTCTGAAAAAATACATACACACTTTATTTTAAAATGTCTTAAAATCAATTCTAATTGGATGTACTCATTTAATTTGTATATTTTTTCAGAAAATATAGCTCCATCTAATAGTTTATTTGTGTTACGTCTTTCAGCTGCTAATAAAATGCCATCATTAGCAAGTATTCCAAGGCATGTACCAGCATGGGAAATCGCCTCCATTGCATATTCAACTTGATACAATCGTCCTACATAAATTTATAATTTTAATAATTTGGAAATTGCATACGTAATTACATTATTTAAAATACCTTCTGGGGAAAATATAGTTGTCCTAGAATCATATCGACGAGCCTACAAAGAAATAAATATTATGTTATTTTTGTATGAAATGACCAAGCAAGAATTGTTTGTAAAATAAACATAACCTTAAATAGCAATATTTAGAAATTAATTTGATATTTTATTGCAATGGTATGGCCGAATAATGTTAGATTAAAATCAAATGTATGAACTTATTACTTACCATTTTTACTATTCGATGTTTAGAAATAAATGTTTTTTCTTTGTATTAATTTAAGATATTTTGATGAATTTATTTCATATAACTTTAACTCCCTTGTATTAAATAAAATTAAAATATCTTTGACTATATAATATATGGACTGATAATCGCTTATAATTTCCTTTGCTGTCAAAGAAAAAAATACTATTATGACTGGTAGCGCATAGCACCAGAGATGGCCAATAAGAGAACTAAAGTTATGGAATTCTGAATTAAATCCAAGTAAAATAAATAAAGTTATGGAATTCTGAATTCTCAAGTAAAATTTATGGAACTCTCAACCTATCGGTGGAACAGTTATTTCAATTTTTAGAAAATAAATATATATATTATTCAACATTTTTCTTACTATGTCAGAGCTTATTGTATTTTTGAAACAAGTAATTTTTTTTTCAAATTTAGTTTAATACAAATATTGAATTTATTATGTATATAATTTGGTATAGAAAATTAAACAAATACAAATTATTTATGTTTAGTATTCATTTTGTGAAACTGATGAAGTCGGTACTGAAGCCACATATTATAATTTTGAAGACTGTTACATATGTAATATTTTATTTTATTTTATTTAATGAGTTTTAGCTACATAACATCATATTACTACTACAACTTATTAAATGTATTTACATTAACTATTACATGTTATCATTATCTTATTATTTAGTATGTATATGCTAGATTCATATTATCGTTTGTTGTAGAAAATTATCATAATTGTGAAGCAACATTATTCCAAAACCCAAAAAATAAAAATGAAATACAAAGAAATAACATTATTTTATTTCTAAATATGATTTATTATGCAAAAGTTTTTTTTAGGTATATTAATTTAAAATAAGTGTATAATACATTTTAATTTATTTAATAGTAATATATATACATTTCAATTTATTTAATAGTAATTTTTTAGCTCAAGATGAAACTATATAGCGTTTGCGACCACCATCATTTTCTGTTCGCATAACTTTTGAAGCACTTAACATTCCATTTGAAATAATTAATGCTAACATATAATATTTATTTAATAAATATTTTATTAAATAAATCAAATATTTCGCTTATATACTTACATACTTACAAATATATTTTTTCATTTGTGATTTTTATATTACTTAACAATAGTATTTGTGTGATAAATACAAACCAGATAGTCCACTTTATCCAAAGGATCCAACGGCTAGAGCTTAGTTAACCAATGTTCATATTTTAATATGGCTTTTTATTATTATAGTATTGGTGGTTATGTTATGGCACCAATATTTTTTAATTATCAAAGAACAAACCTGATGCAAAACAATTCGTCGTAAAATGTGCTGAGCATATCCTAGCAGATTTATTGTGATTACACACATCTTGGTTATTCAGTACACTTATAGCAGTAATCCACTGCTTATATATTGATGGGTCAGACCTTTTCAATCTTAAATTTAATGGAAACATGTATCATTAGAAATTTATATCTTATTGAAAATGAAAATATAAAAAGTTATACTACTCACAAATAATAACTAATAGTTCCATATCCTTTGGAAGCACATCCTGCTATTACACAGCTCATTTTGTTGACACTAAAAAATAACAATTTAAAAATTAAAATAAATAAATATAATGTAATTTATTATAGTAAATGTTCACTATCACGATATTCAAAATCAAAATACTTTTAAATTGTTTGTTTTTTAATTAAATTGCTTGTTTTATAATATTCACACTGAAATAACTTCTGAAATAACTTTTCACGTTATATCATTAACACAATTGAAATAATTCAAAAAATTCAAATACTTTTTTTTAAATTCAAAAAATTCAAACACTTTTTTTTTAATTCAAAAAATTCAAATACTTTTTTTTAATTCAATTCAAATATTTTGTGTAACCAAAAAATTCAAATTCAAATTCATTGAATGATCAAAATACCACAAATATTTCTGACAAGCGATTTAGTTTCAAAATTGGCCATGAAAAGGTGAGCGGCGCTAACGCGATTCAGAGTATTTAGTTCTCTTTTTTGCCATCTCTGGTGGTATGCGCATAGTCGGTCCTAACTACAGCAATGAAGTTGGTTACTAGCAGTCCATATATTATATATACCTTGTTTCCATGACGAGTTGAACTCGAGTTCAACTCGAGTTGAACCTCATGGAAACACGAGTTGAGTTGAATTTTCGTTAAATCCATTTCAATTCCACGAAACTAGTGGGATTGAGTTGAGTTATGTCATTGCATTAGTAAATTGACATTTTATATTTTTGTATGTGTAAATGAAGAAAAAATTATTATTTTGTAATAATAATGGCGTCAGGAAGGCTTTTTTGGAGTGACGATAAAGTAAAAATTTTAATATCAGTAATAGACGAGAAAAATATATTAAAATTAATTACATCAATTTAATTATTATGAAATAAAAAAACCTGTTTTATATCGTGTTGCCAGAACTGTCAGTTCAACTCAATTCAACTCTAGTTTTTGCATGGAAACGACTGGGGTTGAAATTTTATTTTTTTCAACTGAACGATAACTCAACTCAACTCAACTCAACTTCGTGCATGGAAACATGGTAATAGTCAAAGTAAAATATACATACGGCTTCAAATTTCAAATTGACATATGCCAGCCCTAACCCTTTATGCAAATTCGCGGTTCAGTTTTTCTGATTCCAAATTGAGACAGAATGGAGTCAACAATTTTCTTGACATATCTAAAAAGTATTTCGTTTTTGTCTCAATGTCGTTTCGCTAAATCTGAGTTAAACTATATTTCAGAAATATGTCATTTATGCATCAAAAAACGAATCGAAATTTGTCTCAATTTGGTACCGTTAATACCGTTAAGTCAGAAATGTGTTTCAGAAATATCTCATTTCTACATCGAATTTTTAATTCGCAAACAAACTAATTTTTATTTCGTTTTTGTCTCAATTTGGTTTCGCTAAAGTGAATCCAAATTTTCAATTCACTTGAAAGTTCTTCATCGAATCTTAATAAAATGTATTTAAAATGCGAATTTTTTAAATATATGTACAAAAAAACTTTGTTATTTGTAGAATTTTCAATCTGTATCAATTGAATCTATTTTGGGAATCAAAATTGAATATTTTTTGGGCATCAAAATTTAATCTTTTTTGCAAATCAAAATTTAATCTATTTTGCGAATCAATTTTTTTTAATAATGGAACATCAGTAGAATGAATCAAAATTTATATCAAAAAGTTGAATCAAATTTTAACTCGCAAATATTGGCGAGTTCATTTTTGATTCAATTTTGAATCCAATTGTTGCGCGGGAAATGGGATTTATTTATGTCAAAAATGAATGGCACTTGACAAATGGGAAAGTGATTTTTGCGCTGCGGCGGGAAAATTTAGCAATCAGATTGTTACCCCTAATTATTCTTAACACGGGGTCTCGACTATCCATAATGTTGTCCATAAATGGCAATGGAAATGGAAATGTAAACCATTATGGATAATGGAGACCACTCGTCCATCAGCCATTCCATAAATGGCAAACTTTATGGACGTCCATTTATGGATAAGTTATTTATCAAGTGATCCTAGTACTGGTGACCGGTCGATTCCACTAGAACAATTCCACTAGACACAATTCCACTAGAAACAATTCCACTAGAACAATTTCACTTGGCAAAATTTAACTAAGGAACAATTCAACTTGCGCAATTCCACTTGGTATAATTCCACTTGTAGATAATAAAATTTTTTAAAAATTATTTAAATTTAAAATTGATTTTTTTAAGTAAATTTATAAATTACTGTCAAATATTTTATATTTAAATTAAACCAAAAAAAATAATTAATATGGATTATCAAATAATAAAAACTGAGAAAGGAAAAGAAGCAATATTAAAAGACGGATATATATTTGAACAAAACAGTGAAGCTACTAATGGAAAAAAATATTGGAGATGCAGTTAGTTACTACACATGGTAGTAACTACTGTTAATATAAAAAGAAGCCGCAGGCGAAACTGTTGACACTACATTTGTCAATATTTCCTGTTAATTATAATACTACAATTACTAATTATATAAAATATTATATAATTTAATGAATATATTTTATATCAATTCCACTTTTTATTAGCCCAACGCATTTAGAGTTAAAAATCGCGGCGATTTAAAACATAAATATTAAAAAAAGATAAATTTAATGAATTGCGCTAGTGAAATTATACTTTTTATTAGCCCAACGCATTTAGAGTTAAAAATCGCGACGATTTTTAACTCTAAATGCGTTGGGCTAATAAAAAGTGGAATTGCGCTAGTGAAATTATACCAAGTGGAATTGTTCCCTAGTGAAATTATACCAAGTGGAATTGCGCTAGTGAAATTGTGTCTAGTGGAATTATGCCAAGTGGAATTGTTTCTAGTGGAATTGTGTCAAGTGGTATTGTTCTAGTGGAACGGGCCTAAAATCCTAGTACTATGTGGAAAAATATTAAGAAATATGTGCTTAAAAAAAGATTTAGTTGTATAAATGAAATTATTTTTAATAATGAAAAATGTGATGACTTTTTAATTATGGCCAACAAATTTAATAAATATTTTGTTGATAGCATAAATGAAATAAATGATAGTATAACAGAAGTGGAATTTTTAAACTTAGTTGAAAATAAAAGCAATGTATTTAAATTCAAAATAATTACAAATGGCGTATTAAAAAACATTATTAAAGGTATGAATAATAAAAAAGATCATTATTATGTAAGTTCAAGTATGTTATTGGAAAATTTTGATATTATTGGAGAAAATTTATTATCAATAATAAATAAATCACTGGAAACTGGAGTATTCCCTGATATATGGAAAGAGTCGATTGTAGTACCAATAGAAAAAAATAAAGGCACCAAAAAAGCTGAAGAATTTAGACCTGTTAATACTATAACTATAGAAACAAAAATATTAGAAAAATTAGTAAATGAACAATTAATGGCTTTTTTCGAAAATAATAATTTAATCTCTGAATTTCAATTTAATCTCTGAACAATTAATGGCTTTTTTCGAAAATAATAATTTAATCTCTGAATTTCAATCAGGATTCAGAAAAAATCATAGCTGTGAATCCTTAATAAACTTGATTGTGGCTAATTGGAAAATGGCGATACACAATAAAAAGGTTATAGTGGCAGTTTTTCTGGATTTAAGACGCGCATTTGAAACAGTAGACCGTGAAATATTATTAAAAAAAATGGAACGTTATGGTATACGTGATCTAGAATTAGAATGGTTTAAAGACTACTTATCAAATAGAAGGCAGAGAACCAAAGTTAATGGTGTTGTTTCTGATGCTATTAACGTACTGCTTGGAGTACCACAAGGTTCTATACTTGGTGTTCTTCTATTCCTAATTTATATCAATGATATGGAAATGGCTATAATTTTGTCTAAACTGGTATTGTTTGCTGATGATGCACTATTGTATGTGATTGGAGATACGGTTGCTGAATGCGTGGAAAGAATTAATGCTGATTTGAAAGAACTAAGTTTATGGTTTAAAAGAAATAAACTAAAGTTAAATATAGATAAAACAAAATATATGGTTTTTAACGGTGAAGTAGATGAAAATATAAAAATAGATAACTTTATAATAGAAAAAGTTAGTGAAATTAAGTATTTAGGTGTAATTCTTGATAATAAATTATTTTTTAAAAATCATATTGATTACATATCTAAAAAAATTTATTTTTTTTCAAAAATTAGAAAGCAATTATCTTTTTCAACGGCTGTAAAAATTTATAATATAGTAATTAAGTCTCATTTCGAATATTGCTCATCCATACTATTTATGGCAAATAATGAAAATAAAAATAGGTTACAAAAATTGCAAAATAAGGCTATGAGAATAATACTCAAAGTAAATAGGTATAGCTCAGTTAAGTTCATGCTAAGTGCTTTACATAGGCGAAGTGTTAATCAAAGAATTGTAATGAATATATTAGTAATTATATACAAAATGAAAAATAATAATTATCCAAAATATCTATGTGATCAATTAGTATATGTAGGAGATATTCATGATTATAATTTAAGAAATATTTCAGATTTTAGATTAGAATTATTTAGAGATCAAAGAACGCAAAATATGCTATTGTATAATAATAAGGGAACCAGGTAGATGCTATTTACACTGATTTTAGCAAAGCATTTGATCGAGTTAATCATAATTTATTGCTTTTCAAATTGCATAAAATGGGTTTTCCGGAACTTTTTGTTAAATGGCTCACTTCTTATTTATGTAATAGGTGTCAATATGTTAAATTCCGTAATTGTATATCTGGTGAAATACTGGTACCGTCTGGTGTCCCGCAAGGTAGCCATATTGGACCACTATTATTTATTCTCTCTGTTAATGATATTGTTAAATTCTTACCCGATTGTCATTTGTTAATGTTTGCTGATGACTTTAAAATATATATGTCCGGTAAAGATGCTAATAGTTTTCATAAACTGAATATTATTTTGGATAAATTTTATCTGTGGTGTTCAAAAAATCAACTATCACTTAATATCGATAAATGTTCAGTCATAACTTTTTCTCGTCGTGTGGAATCGTATATTGGTATGTATAATATTGGTGACCAGATTGTCAATCGGGTATATTGTGTAAAAGATTTGGGAATTATGCTAGACCCTAAACTATCATACAATATGCATATTGACTTTATTGTTAACAAGTCGAATAGAATGTGGGGCATGATTAGGCGATATGCTGCTGATTTTTCTGACCCATATGTTATTAAAAGTTTGTTTGTCGCGTTTATTCGTTCTATTCTTGAATATGCGTCCATTGTATGGTGTCCGTATTATTGTATTCATGTTAATCGTTTGGAGGCAATTCAGAAGAGATTTCTTAAGTTTGCCCTAAGAGCAGTGGCGGACCGTGATCAAAAGTTCTGGGTTGCTAAAGGAAAAAGTTTTGTTATGAAAAACAAAGATTTGAGATTATTAAATATACAACCTTTTGAATTTTTCGTTTTAGTGAGTTAATCACATTGGCATCTAAGCTAATCATTAGTGAGTTAATCACATTGGCAACTTAATATGTTTTTCATTTTCTTTCCAATAAAAAAAATCATTATGCATATGCTATGCACACAAGAAAAATAAATCACATATGATACACAAAAAAAATTAGGCACATTCAAAAAAAATCGAGCTAAATAAACGAAAATCATGGCACACTCCATACATATTTGAATAGTTATATTTGTATGCAATTGTCTTAAGTTTTCTCAACTAAGAAGAAAATTGTTACTTTCTGAATTTTATAATCGCCTGGTACTAATTTTAAAAATTTTGTTCTAATGTGTGCTATAATTAAATAATTTTTTGTCTACTGAGCGAATTTAAAATATAAGCGATAAAATTATTGCTATGGGCTGCGATTTTCTAGCCCATGAAGATATATTTATTTATTTTTTAATACAAAATATTTATATAACGAAATAAATATTTCATGCAAATTTTTACTCAAATGAATTATTCGTTCTAGGGGCTGCGATTTTCTAGCCCACGATGATATATTTCTCTTTTTTTGAATGAAAAATATTTCATGCAAATTTGCAGTATAGGAATATTTCTTCTATGGACAAGAGATTTTCTATCCCATGATATATTTTTCTCAATATCAATTTTTTAATATAGGAGAAGAAAATAACTCAACTCAATAGTGTTGATTATAAAATATGCGCGCCTGGTATTTTGCTTTAAAATATTTGAAAATTGACATTGCTTGCTCATATAATGGAAATATTCTAATAATTTTCTTCCATAGAAAAAATAATAAAATTATGAAAATCATATAGCAATTACAAATATTTCGCATTTCTATTGGGAACACGTGGTCTTTGTGGGCTAGTTTAAATTAGCCCAGCCTGATCCATACAAAATTCAACACATACGCAAAATTGTTTTGTATAAAATTAGTATAATAAGGTGGGCAAATTTCAATTAGCCCCTGAAGTAAAGAGAAAAGAGTAGTTGTATTTTTATAATGAAAAAGTTATGTATGTAGTGTTAGTATAATATATTTGTATTTTAGCGTTCATATTCATATTTAGATTTTAGATTATATTTTTATATACACATTATATTTCGCAGCGGTGGTGTACGAATTTCGATGGAAAAAATTATATACACGTATTATATATGACATTTATTTAAAAAAAAATTTGAATTTTTTTTTGCTCATTTTTATAATATATTTTAAATGAATATTTTGTAGCATTTTCCTGTAAATTCAGGTTGGGCTTAGCCCACCCTGCCCAATATGACGAGCCGCCGCTGCCTAAGAGGCCTCCCTTGGACTGACTCTAACAATTTACCGTCTTACTCGTCTAGATTAAGGCTGCTTAACCTTAATTCCCTTACGGAAAGGAGGTCAGTTGCTAAAGCTATTTTTGTATTCAGATTGTTTTCGTCTGATATTGATTCGCCAAATTTGCTAAGCCTATTTAATATCAATGTTCCTAATTTTAGAGTTCGTCAATACCGGCTTTTAAATGTTAATTTTGCTCGCTCCAATTATAATATGTTGTCCGGTATAAACAGTTTAATGACGGAATTTAATAAATTTTATTTATTTATTGATTTTAATATTTCTTCTAAGTTACTGCAACATAGACTCCTGAATCTGCCGCAGTCATAGTTTCTTCTTTTAATATTTTATATCTATTGTTGATACTTTTATTTACTTTGTTATCTATACTTTTAATAGTAGATCAACTTTTTTTTTTTTTTTTGTTAACTAATTTAATAGTAGAGTAATATATAGCTATAGCACAACAACCTCATTATCTAATTCTAAGAAAGTGTAAATGCTTTGTTGAAAATAAAATAAAATAAAAAATATAATGGTTTAAAACTTTTCAATGAATTACCTTATGAAATAAGTGGAAAGTCAAATGTAAATATTTTTAAAAAGAAAATTGTGAAATATGTAAAGAGTAAATTTAGTTAGAAACAATATTTTTTAATTTTTAAAATGTATTATGTATATATAAAATGGTTATTTTAACCAAATAAATAAATAAATAAAAAAATAAATGATTTAGTTGTTTTATTGGCCGTCAAAAAGGCGAGCGTCACCAAAGGCAATTCGGAATAGTTAGTTCCTTTTTTCGCCATCTCTGGTGGTATGCGCATAGTCGGTCCTAACTACAGCAATGAAGTTGGTTACTAGCAGTCCATATATTATATACCCAACAAAAATTCTGTCTTGCATGACCGACCCAAGACATGTCACTAGTATGTCTTGGGTAATTTAAAATGTGTTAGAAAGAAAGAGATAGGTATACAATATTTTTCGAAATAAAATATTTCATTATATGCGATGGTAAGGCCTCTAGTGACTATTACAAAAACTAAAAAAAAATTCTATTTTTTGTATATCTTTTTTATTCAGTGTCAGACAGTAATGTATTGTATTTGTCTTGCGGAAAAAAAATTGTGAATTTCTTTAATTACATTTTTTTCAGTCATATTTTGACTTACAATTATTGTTAAAAGTTTTTATTGATTAGTTTGAAATGTATTTTATTAGTTTTTAAATAAAAAATAGTGATTTTCATATATAATATGATTTTTTTTTTCACAAGGACAAACATAATACACGTCTTGCCAGACAAACGCAAGACACGTCATGCAAGACAGACCCAAGACATGTCATGCAAGACACACCCAAGACATGTCATGCAAGACAAACCCAAGACATGTCATGCATGACGACTTGTGACATTTGTATGGCGATGTCAGCAGTCTGTCTTGGGTCTGTCTTAAAGACATGTCTTGGGTGATTCATGGGTATGTCATTGAAGACATGTTTGCTGGGTAGTCAAAGGTCTGAGCAGATATATTTCATGACGGTCTGGCCAGCTACATTCTCACTGGGTAGTTATTACAGTTCTCAAAAATTCCGCTAGGTGTCATGGTTCCATTTTTCACTAAGGTAAATGCCTCACAGTCAGCGACAGCGACATGTACACTTCAAATCTTTATATAGTTAATTGACATGTTAAAATATTTCTTCAACTTCAACTGAGATTTCTTCAACTTCAACTGAAAAAAACATTTTAAGAAAAAAAATATATTTATTACTCTAAAGAAATTAATAAAAAAGTTAAGAAAAATGATGAATATCCTTTTAAGAGGACTGTAATGTGAATTCTAATCGTTTGGTTTTTTAAAGTTTCTTAGTGTATATGAGAATATTTTTACGATAAAAAACTATAAAAAATATTATCGAATATAGAATTTATAAAAGCAGTTTTTAAGAAAAATAAATGTAAATAATTGTTTATATTTAAAATGGATGATTTGTCACAAGGTGATATTTGTCGTGTTTGTCGATGCGAAGGACAATCGGATCGTCCGCTTTTCCACCCTTGTATATGCACTGGTAGCATTAAATTCATTCATCAGGATTGTTTAACACAATGGATGCGTTATTCACGTAAAGAATATTGTGAGTTATGTGGTCATAGATTCTCGTTTACACCTATATATTCTCCTGATATGCCAAGAGTTTTACCATTACGTGATGTTGCTGGTGGTCTATTGACATCAGTTGGCACAGCTGCAAAATATTGGGTTCACTATACTATTGTGGCTTTTGCATGGTTGGGTATTGTACCATTGTCAGCTTATCGGACTTATCGGTTTATGTTTAGTGGTTCTATTGATACAGTAGTATCAATGTCATTTGACATATTTTCGACTGAGAATATTGCATCTGATGTTTTTCGGGGATGTTTTGTGGTAACATGTACTTTATTGTCATTTATTGGTATAGTTTGGTTACGCGAACAAATTTTACATGGTGGTGGACCTGATTGGTTAGAACGCGATGATGCGCCTCCAGCAAACGAGAATATAGATATCCCAGTTCCACCAGCACCTGCTGATGCTAATGACAATAATAACAATGAAAATAACGAAATTAATCCAGAAATACCAGCGGATTTACCAATAGATAATGCTGAACCACCGCCAGCTGCTGATATCGGTGCAGAGCGCGAAGATGCCGATTTGCCCAATGGAGGTGGTAATGAAGAAGCAAATTGGAATCCTATGGAATGGGATCGTGCCGCTGAAGAATTAACTTGGGAGAGATTACTTGGTTTAGATGGTTCAATAGTATTCCTGGAACATGTATTTTGGGTTATTTCGTTAAACACGATTTTTATATTCACGTTTGCTTTTTGTCCACATTGTATTGGAAGCTTCGTAATAAATTCATTAGGATTATTTCAACCTGATAAACCGTTACTACACTTTCATGGATTCGTAACAACATTATTTGGTTATTGCAATATCGGACTAACGCTGGTTATTCTTCATTCACTAGCACGCATTTTTAAAATGCGAAAAATTCGATGGTTACTTGGACTATGTTACATTGTGGTTAAAGTTTCTTTATTGTCAGTAGTAGAAATTGGTGTGTTGCCGCTTATTTGCGGTTGGTGGTTAGACATATGTTCATTACCATTATTTGATGCTACTATTAAAGATCGTAAAGCAAGTTTCCGTGCTGCACCAGGAACTACATTGTTTATACATTGGATGTTTGGTATGGTTTATGTTTATTATTTTGCTGCATTGATTTCTTTGCTACGAGAAGTACTTCGGCCGGGTGTATTATGGTTTTTAAGAAACTTAAATGATCCTGACTTTAGTCCAATTCAAGTAAGTATTACAAATTGATTATATTGTCGAAGATTTTGATAATTCTTTTATAGGAAATGATTCATTTATCAATATTAAGACATACCAGAAGATTAATTGCGTCTGCGATTATATTTGGTTCTGCGGTACTGCTCATGCTGTGGTTACCCATTCAAATTTTAAAATCTATTTGGCCAACATTTCTGCCATACACACTATCTGGAGATTCTGAAGTGAATGAATTAAGTCTACAATTACTGCTCCTTCAGGTTAGTAAATTTTAAATTATCTGGTATACTTGTAAATTATTTACAAATAGTGCCACTTATATAACATTATCTTTTTTATATGTATGTTGAAGTACATGTAAATTTCTCATTTCCTCATATATGGTAATAGAAAGTATTAAAATCAAATTATATATTGGATTGCAAGAGAGGAGTTCGTTAAGGACTCGTGACTTAGACCAGAAGTAGGTCCATTGTACCTATAAATTATATATTAATAAGAATAAAATATTCAATAGACATTGAACTACTTATATTGACTGAAATATAGTTTAATATATTTTGAAAATTAATGCCGTAATAAATAATATCGTCAATATTATATTTTTAAAAATTAATTCCGTAATACATATCGTCAATATTATTTTCCGGAACAGTTAGAAATAAATATTCAGTACAAATCATTTTTAAAAAGCATTTAAAATAAATATTAGTTATAGATCATCATTATGATCTATATTTTAGGCCAATTGAAATCCCATAAATTTAATGAGTTTTGAATTGAGAAAGTGAAACTTGAATAGTATAGTAATGACCAAATATGAAAGATTCGTATGATTTTTAAAATATCGATAATATTTTTTTCGATTATTTTTTCAGATAATTCTTCCAGGATTCTTTGAACAATCGCATACAAGAATTTGGCTTAAAGGACTTTTAAAAATTTGGTGTAATGCTGTTTCGTGGATTTTAGGTATAAAAAGTTATCTCTTGGGTACAGAAGGTTTAGCTAACGATGATGATGTACATGATAACCCAGCCCATTTAGCTAATAATAATCAAGGTGGTGGTTTAGGTGCAGAACATCAAGCACTAATACAACGTGATGTACCTGTTGGTTTTCAACCGTATGAACGTCCAACATTATTTCCATTTCGTCTTTTTGGTTTAATGGTGTTCATGTGTATTAGTTTGGTTATTGCTTCATTAATAACAATAACTGTTCCCGTTTGGATAGGTCGTCAAGGTATGGCAATTTGGTCTGTCGGGGGACATATTACAAATAAACAAATACAAAATATTGATCAAGGCGCTATTATTTCTACACCAGTTATACCGTCGCGGCCCCATGAACTTTATACAGCAGCAATGGGTACTTATTTGTGTTGGATAATATCACGAGGAATTGCAATAGCTGTTAATTTGCTACCACAAGGACGAAATGCTGTTATTCAAAAATGTCGCCATTGGTTACAAATTGGAACATCATACGCATTGGCAGCTGTAATATTTGTCCTTATGTTGGGTGTAATACCACTTCTATTCGGTTTACTATTGGAACTTGTACTCGTAATACCATTAAGAGTGCCGCTTGATCAGACTCCTATACATTTTCTTTGGCAAGATTGGGCATTAGGAGTTCTATATACAAAAATTGCATGTGCTTTAACTTTAATGGGTCCGGATTGGTTTCTAAAACGTGCAATAGAACGTGCTTATCGTGATGGTTTACGTGATATTGATTTAAGATTTATAATACGTGAATTAGCAGCACCCGTGGTTACTTGTTTTGGTTTAGCTCTTGCAATACCATATGTTATTGCACATTCCATTATGCCAATATTCTTCACAAATCAACAAACTAGAAGTCTTATATCACGGGAAATATATCCATTTTTTTTGGTCATAGTTGTTTGTGTTGCAGTTATCTCATTTCAAATTAGACAATTCAAAAAATTGTATATAGCAATTAAAAATGATAAATATTTAGTGGGTCAGCGATTAGTTAATTATGAACATCGGAAAAAGAAACAAGAGACGTCACCATCGCAAACACAAAATGCAACACCTCCACCAGATGATCATATAATTGGAAATATGGATGTGGCCGCCCCAGATCCAGGTCTAATTGATTAAATAAACTTTTTTTTAATTATAACTATTGGAAGCAAATAAAAAAAAAGTTTTATTTTATATATAAATTAAAGGATATGATGGATTAATGAGCGAGTTAAAATAACATTTATTAATTTTATTGTATATTTGTTGATAGTTATATAACTTTGACTTTATTATTTTGTTTAATTTAGCACTATTTGTTTTCTTTATTTTTTTTTTCTTCCATATATAAATGTAAAATATAATTGAATTTTAATTTTTTTTTAAATTTAATAATAATAAAAACGAAATATTCATAAATTGTAGGAATGTGTAAAATAAAATATCTGCAGAATATATGAAAATGTAGATTTAATTATAATATATTATACAATCTAATCTTGTAAAAAAAAAACTATTAAAATTATATATAAAAATAATATTAATTTGTATACCAATTTACGTCACACACAGTCCGAGTGGCAATAATATAAAAGAAGACATAGTAAGTTTAATTTTTGAACAAAATTCAAAATCTGAATATGACAAATAACCGAGGATAGATTCCCTGCATATTAAAAAAACTATAAAAAAATACTAAAGGAATTCGTTTTTCGAAAACTATGGACATTTTTTTTAGAGTTTTTTTTTTTTATTTTTCAATCTAATTTCAGTAATATATACATTTCATAAGTCTTAACAAAAAAAAAATCAAAAATAAAACTATATTTACAAAATTAATATCATTAATTCAACGATTCTGATTCGAATTCTCTAAATTATACTTTTTATATGTTTTTTTTTCTTTTTAGTTTTTAGCAGTTTTATTTTAATTTGAACTTTATTCCATGGAATTAGTTTATATGTAGTATAATCAATTGAAAATATTTAAAAAAAACAATTGTATTTGTCGAATTAAATTTTATACTTAATTTACTTAAAACTAAAAACTATGATAACTTAAAACTATTATTAAAACTTAATCTACAATATAGTATTTTGTACAAAAAATCTACTTTAGTCTTTAATTTAGCCACCAGAATCGTGTTTTAAGTAACTTTTTTTTAATATCTAAATTTGATATATCCATGTTGTATACAAGATTATTGCTTTCGAACATTGCACTGTCAATTCTTTTATTTGTAGCTCTCCTCTTAATATGGTAGAATATGGGTTTTTTATCTTCGTTTGGTATGTAACCGTTTTTATCCATGTATATAAAACTTTCATGTGGAATAAATCCTGCGTTTAAACAATTTTTTATATAATTATCATTTGGGTAAATGGAATGGCAAATTAAGCTATTATTTGTTACTTCAGATACTCTATTAAAATGTTTCCTTATTACAGATATAATAAAATTATCAATTCTTATAATATTGGCCTTATTATAAATATTTTTATTGGAAATATAATGTTTGTACTCCGTTTCTGGTTTTCTATATATTCCTAAACATGTCCTCAGACATTTTCTTTCGAATAACCGATATTTTTCCATTAAAGATGAACTAATATTATACCAAATTGGGGCCGCGTAACTTATAATTGGTCGAATTAAAGACTGGTATGCAATAATTTTAACTCTAGGTAATAGAAATCTGGAATAAAACAGTTTTTTCGCAATTTGGAACGCTTTATTAGCTTTTTCTAATTGTTTCTTTATATGTTCTGTAAAGCTAAGATTAAATTGCAGTTGCATCCCTAGATATCTTACAGATTTTTTCATATTTATAGTTTCATTATTAGCACGTAAAGAAAATTGTTTCCAATTTTTTGTACCGAACTATGGCAAGATTTTAGATTATTTCTAAACAAAATAAGTTCACATTTTTTATAATTAATACTTAGTTTCCAAGTATTAGTAATTTTTGTACTATTTGAAATAATTTTTGCAGATTTTCTTTTATATTTTCTAGTGTTTTTTCTGAAGCATAAATAGTTAAATCATCTGCAAAAGCAAGCGAATACGTATTATTGCGTTTACTATTTAACTTCTCCATTAAATCGTTTAGGTAAATTATGAATAAGATTGGTGACGTTACTGTTCCTTGTTGTAGTCCATTATTTATATGGAATATTTTATTAGACTTCACACCATTTATTTCTACGAAAAATTTTCGGTTAATGATCATATCATAAATTATTCTAATAACATGTTTTGGAAAGTTATATTTTATAAGCTTAAATATTAATCCTTTAGTTTAGACCAAACTTTTGTAAAAGCATCTGCAAGATCAATGAGTAGAGCACCAACACATTCTTTTTTGTTTATGCTCCAACAAGTATCGGAAACTAGTTTGGTTGTAGCGTGTATTGTTGAGTGTTTTGGTCTAAATCCGAATTGATTATTTGTTATGATATTATTGTTTTCAATAGTCTGGAAAATTGAGTTATTAATAATTTTTTCGAATATTTTGCTAATATTCGGCAGTAAACTGATAGGAGTGATAGGTCTGTAATTATTACGGTCTGTTGGATCTTTGCCTGGTTTTTTTATTGCTATGACTTTTGCAATTTTCCATGCTTTTGGAAAATAACTATTATTTAAGCAGTTATTGAATATTGATACATATTGAGCAATAATGTGTGATGGTAGATGTTTTAGGACAATATTTGGTATCTGATCATATCCTGAAGATATTTCATTGTTTAAATTCTGTATAATTTCATTTAACTTTTCCGACGTAACAAAAAAATTATCGTAGGTTTGATCTCTAGTTAATTTATTAGATCTCAAACTGTCCGAAAATTGAACTATATTTTCATTCAAATTTTGTAGGTCTTTAACTTTTTCTTCAACTTCTGTATTGAGAACATTGTTATTATTGTCAATGTTTATATTGTGTTTATTTTCAAAAGTAATTCCTAAAATATTAACTATATCATTTTTATTTTTTATAATAAAATTTTCTGTACTTGATTCTGTTTTAGATGTGTTTAGAGATTTTGTGTTTTTTATAAGTGATTTTAGTCTAACTATTCTGTTGTCTTTATTGTTAATACTTGCTCTATATAATTTATTCAATGCAGTTATTAGCTTGCTCTTGTGATTTTGTAATTTTTGTATTAATGGACTGTCGTATTTTTTTAAATAGGATGTTTTTTCTATTGTGGGAATAGTGTTTTCAACAGTATTTATGATTAATTTGTTTAATAGTTCAATATACATATCTATATCGTTATTATTCAAGTTAATATTATTCGGCACAATGTTTGCATTTCCCAATGAACTGATGAAAAAGTTTTTATTTAATTGTTTTTTAAATTTTGTCCAATTTGTTTTTTTGAAATCGTACATATGTGATTGTAATGCCTCAGTTAGTAAAATATCATTTAAATGTGAAACTGAAATTTCAAAATAAAGTGCACAGTGATCACTGTCAAAAGTTAATGTTTATAAGTAGTTATTATTCTCATTTAAGTTAAAATTGATTCTTCTATCAGCAATACATATATTCAGATAGGAACCACATCTTGGATATGTAGGAAATTCGCTGTAATAAAGTTTCGATTTATAGGTAATACTATTATTATCAAGCCATGAGTTCATAAAATTTCCTCTAGAGTTACATTCAGCATTTTTCCATTTCGAATGTTTTGCATTAAGATCTCCCGCCAAAATATAATAAATATTATTTTTATCTAAATTGAGAAGATTAAATAATTTATTAAATTCTGTTTGAAACAATTCACAGAATCTATAAGCGTATGCTGAAATTAATATTAAATTTTCACCATTTTTTAATTTTAAGGATATGATTGTGGTTTCAAGACATTTAAATAGTTGGATATCTGAATTTTCAATTGATTTAAATTTCAAATTATTCTTAATTAATATAGCCGTACCACCCCCCTGAGTAGAGTCTGGTCTATCATTTCTTAATAAGTAAAAATTTTCAAAAAATAGTTTATGATTTTTATTTAATTTAGTTTCACTGATTAGTACAATATCCGGTTTTTTTTCTTCCACAAAATGCATGAAATAGTTTTGTTTTTCTTTTGATATTAATGAATTCACATTAACTGATATAATTTTAAGATCTTGAATAAAATATGTATTATTGTCCATGATGAGTGACATTAATAAGGTTTCCATATAGAAAATCTATTCGTAGAGAATTTTCTTTTATGGTTTTTTCGAAATTATTTAATTTCGATACTATTGTTACTAATGAATTTTTTAACTCATTAAAATCTAATTGCAAGTTTTGGTTATTTGTAATTGGTGCTTTAAATAAATCCGCAAACGATTTATTTGGATTAACGTTGTTATACCTCGTATTTGGTTGAGTATTTTCTCTCATTAGTGTTTTTTTTCTGTTTAGAGATTCTTTCAATTTTTTATAAATATCGCATCCTCTGAATGTAGCTGGGTGACCATATTTTTTACAAAGCACACAGAATAAATTGTCTTTGCTTGTTTCTGAGATTTGCATTGCACATTCTCCCGGATTATGTGGTAAATTGCATTTCACACATCTATACTCCATTTTACAATTTGGACCAAAACGTTGACATCTCTTACATTGTAATACTTCTATTTTATTCCTCTTTTCCCAAGATACAATTTGATTATTAATATATTTAATTTTATATACTTCAGTTATATTACTATTTGGGGATATTTGAACTAGATAAATCGGTAAATTTATTTTGTTTTGAATTTATTTTTTAGTAGTTAATCTCACTACTTTATTAAATTTTACATTTATAAGATTTAATTCATTTAATGCAAAAAGAATACTTTCGGGCTCTTCATTTCTATGAAGTCCTTTTAATACAATAGTTTTAAATTTTTCACACAATGGTGTATAAGAATAATAATTTGCTTCTATAGCATCTAACGCATCTTTAGTTTGTTTATAATTTTCTAAATTATTAACATAAATTGCGTTTTATTATCATTTATTTTTTTAATATAAAATTTATTTTTGTCAATATTTAAATTATTGGTCATAATACTAATTCTATCATTAGGGTTTTGACCAATTGTATTTATTGGTGGGATTTTAATTTTCTTATCATTGGTTTTATTTGTTTGTGTACTCACTTGAATTTCGTTATTTGCAGTTGCAGCTATATGCTCGTTATTTTTTTGATTATTTACATTACACCATCAACTTGGGTTTGGATATTGGCTTGTTTTTTCTTCAGACTTTCACTATTATTCAGCGAAGTTTCTTTTGAGGATGGTGTTTCTGATAGTTTATTATTTTGTTCTCTTATTGATTTTTTTTTTCGATATTTTTTCTCTTAAATTTTGTATAAATTGATCTCCATCATTTAATTGGTTTTTAAAAGAGTCTATTTCGTTTGTTTTATTATTTTGAATGTAATTATTTTCATGGCTTGTGTCAATATTACAATCTATATTATCTTCATCCATCAATGAATCAGATAAAATATGATATGGATTTTGATTTTTTCTATTAGCATTATCTTGTAACACATTTACATTTTTATTTTTTAAAGAAATTTTTTTTTTATACAGTGCTAATTCTTTTTTCAACTCGTTATTCTCTTGCAAAAGTTGGGCTTTATTTTTATTCCTAGACATTGCACATGTTTTATTTAATATTTTTTGCTTATTAACTGTTAAAGATTTATTGTTTTTTAAGTCCACAATATCACTGGTTGTTATTTGTGTTACTTGTGCATTGTTTTCTGTATTTGCTTGTTCATTTTTTAACATTAATTGTCTGTATTATCAGCAAAAGCTGATAAATTAAAACGAAAGTATATTATAATTTTATATATATTTTTTTTTTTGCTGTTGCTAACTAAATTTTGTAATTAAATTATACGATTATATGTATTAGAACACGTCCGTAACAATTCGTCGCTCACCTATTACTGACTATGGACATATAACACTCTTTAACGGTCTTTTTTATGTGCAGTGCAATTGTTATTTGAATTTTCTATATTACGAGAAAATCTTATTTACATTTTTTTTTTAAATAGTCATGAAAAATATTGCTTATGATGTTTCAGAAACAATTTTTTATTTCAATTCTCCGACTTCATAAAAAAAATAACAAATGTGACTAGAGAATTTCAAATAACTTAATTTTCTTCTTAAATTATGTATAAAATAATAACAAAAAAATTTGATGGGTAAAACTGCAAATTATAAAATGAGGACATATCTGTGAAATCTTATGGAATCCTATGATGAATTCAAAGTATTAAAGTTTATAGTATACGTCCATTATATTGTCCTTTTTGAAGCGTGTCCACGTTGTACAAAAGAGATTTATTAGATTTTCTTTATGAGGATTCAATTGGTCAGAATATGATCATATCATTATTATAAATGATTATTCATTATTTTTATATCCAGATACTCTACAAAAAAAATTCTAACTCACAATAAACAAATAACTGAAGAAATTTAAAAATTTAACAATGAAACGTAGAACTTCCGATAAGAACGTTATTTTAGAAATTGATACATAATCTGAGTGTTATTCCAGATCAAGTAATACCAATTTATATATATAACAACTGTAAACTTTATGAATGAACTAATATATTAGTATATATAAGTTCATTCATAAAGTTTACAGTTGTGTACAAATGAATGTATAGCCCCAGTTATTATTTATTTTTTGAAAATATTGTTTATTTTTTATATACCTATAGTCTGATAAAATTTTGTATTTGAAATAAATTATTTTGTATCTTCAAAATATATGTATCAAATAATTATTATATATAAACATATTTTTTTCGATCTGGAAAATTATTAAATCATTCACTAGTCAAACGATTGTAAAATTTCTCTTGCTCTGCAATATTTATAATTACTGGTGATTTCATCGTTTTCTGTTTCCTCAATTTCTTTGTCAGATCTATTAATTTCCTTTTCAGCTAAATCTATTAATTTATTCTTAGATAATCCTTTACTAGATGATAAATATTCTAATGCAATTGGCCATAATTTTTCATCGATCTTATCTTTGTCAAATATTGATGATTGTATTGAGATTTGCCGTAACTTTTCAAATTTCCACTCAGATCGAAAATTTTTCCACTTTGATAAATATTCTACATTACGATTGGTATCTTGCAAAACAGTATGTAATTTATTTATTTCAAGTTTCTTTGCATATTTTTCTTTTTTCTTAGTTCTGCCCGATTTTATTTTAAACAAATTTTCTGGTTTTTCACTTTGTTTTAATTCTTCTTCGGTAGGTTCACGGATTTCATTATTTATTTCTTCTTCTTTGTTCAATAACATTTTCGATGTTTTTTTGGTAGACTTATTTTTCATTTTCAACATTTTTTCATTTTGTTTAAAAATAAGTTCACCTGAAAGACAGATAACCTTTTGTAAATCTATATAAATTGTTACCAGATTCAGAATTAGTTTTCTAATTTTATTTTACCATTTTGAAGTTTTCCCATGTTTGTTGAAAAACTCCTTTATTTATTTACAGCTTTAAAAAATAAAATCAATTTTGATTCAACCCAAAAAATGCGATTTTGCGATAAATAAAATATCACCTATCCTGTCATCTGTCTCTTTGTCGCCTTCGGCAACACGAAACCTGTGATAGTGTTGCATGATTGCATGACTATGTTCTATTCTATCCGTATTCAATGAGTTAAGGGCTATCCCTAAATACATGCGGCATCCGGCATGCGGTAATCAAAAATTCCACGTTGCCGTTGCGGCATCCCGAAATTCAACCGCGCGGCATAAACATCTGTTCCTGTTGTTTTTTAGATTTTTTTTGTTGACAAGTATCGAATAACATATAATATTAAAAAAGTTCCCACAACGCACACTTGGAAATGGAAATTCGAATCCGATGCGGCTACCGCGCGGCAATTTCGGGATTGTTCATACAAAATATATCGGCGAATTTTTTTTTTGACAACCGCATGCCAGACGCCGCATGTATTTAGGGATAGCCCTAAGGCTGATTTTCATTACAATGCAAATCAAAAAACCCATTTTCATTACTATAATATTTTAATATTTTGCAGAAAACTAGAAAGAGATAGATATAAAAATATTGTATAAGGCAGAACGAGACAGCGTCATTAATTTTGCTTCCAGCCATTAGATGTTTTATGGTTAATTTTTTTATGGTTAAATATTTGACAGATTATAATAATTACCCTCTAAGAAAATTTACGGTCCGCTTTTAGCGGCTCGCAACCACGCCGTTTTTTTTCATATATTCAGACTTCATTTTCGTGCCGTATTTTTCGGCTCTAAAACGTAACGCATAAATGGAATTTTGCGGCTCTAAAACGCAACGCATAATACGAATCGAAAATAAACCGCTTTAGCGGATCTAAAGAGTAATATGACTAATCAATTAACATAAAATTATATTTATGGCTTTCTTGTGTCTTTGTTCTCATTATTATTTTGTTTGTCAGAGTGTTCATAGTGTGTGGAATATTTTTTTGGTAAATATTTAATGTATTAAATTATATATTAAATTAATAATTTATAAATAATCTAATAATTTTTGTTTTTATTTTCAGATTAAAATATTAAAGGGCTTTTGTGATAATTCATTGGATATATATGTGAAATTCTGCCTAAAAATGATTAACAGATTAAGCTGTCTGTAAACTTTCCTGGTTTAGGAAAAATTAATGAAACATTGTAGTTGCAGTCAGTCATTTCAAGATATTTAAAATACAAAATATTTATATATTATGATAATTGTGTTGATAATGTAATAAAATACTAAATATTTTATTAAAAAATTAAAGTTTTTGGATTTTATTTTTGGATTATTTATAATTATTTTAAGCGGTTCGAAATGGAGCCGAAAAGGCGGCATAAATTGGAGCCGAAAAGGCGGCATAAAATTGAGCTACAAAAGTGGCATAAAATTATGCCGCAAAAGCGGCGTAAAATTGTATCGCAAATGCGGCATAAAAACATTACGCTTTAGCGTGCCGTCTTTCATTTCAATTTCCATACGCCCATGGGAACAGAAACAGTCCGCTTTAACGCCGTAAAGGCGGTTCGAAAACGGAGTCTTATATCGAAGGAGCCTATCGAAGACTCAAAGCGGACCGTTCACAATATCACAACATATATAAATATTTTTTTTTTTTGCATTTGAAAAACAGAGGAAATGTCGGAAGAATTTTCATTTTTATATTCTTCAAAATCACTATAAGATGATGATGTATGAGAACTAGTTTCACTTCCATCAGTTATATTTAATTGTGGATTATTATTTTCTGCGTAATTATTAAAGTTGTCTTCTACAAAATCGTCCACATCAACAATTTCTTCATTTGCATTTATTACAATATCTTTTTCACTTTCTATATTATCATATATATTTCTCACTTGCATTTCTCTACTTATTTCGTAATAAGCTTTCCATTTTGTTATTATATAATGTAATATTATTTAATATATTTAATATTTACCAAAAAATTCCACTTTAACAAAGAAAAAATTTTCTGTTAAGCGGTTTTTTCTTGTTCGTTTTATGCGTTTCGTTTTAGAGCCGCAAAATTCGATTTATGCGTTACGTTTTAGAGCCGAAAATTCGGCACGAAAATGAGGTCTGAATATATGAAAAACGACGACGTGCTTACGAGCCGCTAAAAGCGGACCGTAAATTTTCTTAGAGGGATATTTGTCTATTCACTAAAAAAAAAATTTTTTTGTAAACTTTGTGTCAATCTTTGACTATTATAATATATGGACTGCTAACAGTACCATTTACACGATCAAATAAAATCAAAATTTTATTTGATGAAAAAAGCTGTTAAATGAAGCTGTCAAACATTTTGCTTTTACACTATCAAATAAAATCAAAATTTTATTTGATGAAAAATCTGTCAAAATACAAGCGAAAAGCATTTACACGATCAAATCTATTTGACATGACGTCATATTTGACAAATTTATTTGAAATAAACAAAATATATTTTGATTTGAGATTTTATTTGATAGGATATTGGATGGACCATTTACACGTTCAAATTTATTTGATGGATGAGTCATTCAAATAAAATATTGATTTTATTTGATCGTGTAAATGGTACTAATCGCTTATAATTTCCTTTGCTGTCAAAGAAAAAAATACTATTATGACAATATACTATAATATACTATAATAGCTACTATAATAGCTTCAGCAATGAAGTTGGTTACTAGCAGTCCATATATTATATAGTCAAAGGTGTCAATTAATTTTTAATTAAGCTAAGAATTTACTTCCACAAAAAAAAATCGATAAAATTGTGAGCAAAATATCATATTTTAAAAAAATTTGTCCTAAAACAAAGTTTGGTATCGAAACCACCAGTAATTATACTATGTGAATATGACAAAGTAACAACTAAGGAAAAAATTTTGCACCTTTGGAAAATTTTCTACATAAGATTATACTTTTCTTGAATTGCGTACTAAGTACGTAAGTAGTACGGATGTAGCAACTGAGTAAATCCCATACAAACTAATAAAGGACAGCCTGATTAACAGGTCGACTGTAATTCGCTTAACTGCTACAAACCCATTTAAGGCAATGTATTAAAAAGAGACAGAAATAGCACTTCCTATTGGTTAGGAACTAGTTTTGAGGGCGTGAAAATCTGTAAAACAAATGTTCATCCATATTAAAAATATGTAAGCTCAATTCACTGTTAAAGTCAATTTGCTCGCTACCTTCAGTACTGAAGTAAATTTGTTCTATCAAAAATTTGTATACTACATTCACTACTAAAGTAAATTTATTTTATAAAAAATTTGTAGTCTACATTCACTACTAAAGTAAATTTATTTTATAAAAAATTTGCAGTCTACATTCACGACTAAAGTAAATTTGTTCTATCAAACGTTCTACATTCACTGCTAAAGTAAATTTGTTCTAACAAAAATTCTACATTCACACGGCTAAAGTAAATTTGTTCTATCAAAAATTCTACATTCACTGCTAAACTAAATTTGTTCTATAAAAAATTCACGGCTAAAGTAAATTTGTTCTAACAATAATTCTACAGTCTACATTCACTGCTAAAGTAAATTTGTTATAACAAAAATTCTACATTCACACGGCTAAAGTAAATTTGTTCTATCAAAAATTCTACATTCACTGCTAAACTAAATTTGTTTTATCAAAAATTCACGGCTAAAGTAAATTTGTTCTAACAATAATTCTACAGTCTACATGCACTGCTAAAGTAAATTTGTTCTAACAAAAATTCTACATTCACGCGGCTAAAGTAAATTTGTTCTATCAAAAATTCTACATTCACTGCTAAACTAAATTTGTTCTATCAAAAAATCACGGCTAAAGTAAATCTGTTCTAACAATAATTCTACAGTCTACATGCACTGCTAAAGTAAATTTGTTCTATAGCAGTTGTTGTGTTAACAGATTAAGTTAGGAACCTGTAAAAAAAAACCTGTATGACTGTATTTAGCTTGCTTGACTCTCTTTGTAAACAAAATAAACTTGTAAGCCCCGCCTTTGTAAACAAATCTAAACTTGTATGACCGCATTTTCTTTCACAACTGCAGGTTATCCTAAATTAACTTTTGTTTCAAAGAAAAAGAAAGAAAAAAAAGCTCATTGCACAACATGATAAACACATAAAATTCAAGTTGTGTTATCCCGCCTCTGTAAACAAAAAAATCACTTAATATGCAAATCTGTATTTGCATATTAAGCAAGGTTAAGTTCATTATCATTAATAAAATAAGAAAAAAAACAAGTTATCAAACACAATCATTTATTCAAATTTAAAAAAAAATTTCTGGTTAATATTATTTAAAAATATAAATAAATGATATCAAATAAAATAATAAACTTATGATACACATAATATAGTAAAAATATTGTGGTTTTTGCAATAATTGATAGTTTTGTTAAATGTTATTCGTTCATATAAACCACATACATCTGTACCTTGGTCCTTTGTTTATGTCGTTTCTTTATAGGTGTCAGAAAATACATAACATTTAGGAGAATAGTATTTATGCAAAGCTGAAATATCATCGCCTTTATTCCAATAATGGTAAAGCTGTGTGTTGCAATAATAACACTGTACCATATCCCCTGTATTTACATAGACGCCAACTCTTGTTTGATAATAAAAGTTTTGGGCCAAAATTTAAACGTCTTTAGACGATCCTCCAAGTTGCTTAAAAGTGTCATATTGAAGAACAATTTTTATATAAATAAAGTTCGTGAGTTACCCATTATATTTATACTGTTTCGACGTTATGGTCAACATTAATTCAAAAATCAAGAAAGTATTTTACGACAAAAAAGGAACACATATATATGGTTCTAAAGCAAATATTCATAAAGCTTTAAAATCTAAAGTAAGCCATAATAAAATTAAAGAATGGCTTAAATATCTAGATGTTATATACATTACATCGCTTTGCTAAAAAGAAGTTCTATAGAAATCACTACGTAGTTCAAGATATTGATCAGCTTTGGGAAATTGATTTATGTGATATGAAAATGTATAAAATATTTAACGATAATTACACGTTTTTAATAACAGTCATTGATGTGTTTTCAAAATATGGTTGGGTATACCCACTAAAAATAAAACAGGTAAAGAAATAACTAAAATGTTTCATAGAATGCTACAAGAAAGTGGTAGAAAACCAATGACAGTTCAATCAGACAAAGGTAAAGAATTTAAAAATGTGAATTTCCAAAATTATTTAAAACAAAACAATATTCGTCAACGTTTTCCACAAATTCTATCAACACAAAAAGCTGCAGTTGTTGAACGATTTAATCGTACCATAAAAGAAAAAATGTTTAAATACCTTACAGAAACTGGAACAAAAAGATATATTGATATTTTACCAAATCTTATTAGAGCCTATAACAATTCTTATCACCGTACAATTAAAATGAAACCATCAGAAGTCAACCATAAACATGTTAAACAGATTTATGAAATTTACAGAAATCTACATCAAAATGACCCTCAAATTAATATAGATATATTTGTAGGAGATTTTGTACGTATAGTAAGAAAAAAAGCTATATTTGAACATGGATATACAGAAAAATGGACAAGAGAAATTTTTCAAGTGTATAAAGTTATAAATAGAGATCCATATCCTTTTTTTATTTTAAAAGACTTAAAGGGACGAGAAGTTGAAGGAAGATTTAATTATCAAGAGCTTCAAAAAATTAATAAAAAATTATAGTTTTTACTCACCCGTTTACAATGATGATAGCGGGGCCTTCAGGATGTGGTAAAACTACATTTATATGTAAATTAATTAGAAACATAAAACAATATATTGAACCTGTACCAACAAAAATTTTATGGTGTAACCCTGAATTTAGTGCTGTACCTAAAAGTATAAGGAATTTAGAATATCATAATGAAGTGCCAGAAAATATTAGCAATGAAAATAACGAACCTATATTAATTGTTTTAGACGACTTAATGTTAAACGCTTACAATACAAAAGTATGTGAATTATTTACGAAGGGTTCACACCATCGAAATTTATCAGTTATTTTAATTACCCAAAATGTGTTTCATCAAGGAAAACATTGTCGTGATATATCACTTAACTGCAAATATTTGGTTCTTTTTAAAAACCCACGAGACAAGTCACAACTAATTCCTTTGGCAAAACAAATTTATCCTGAAAATTCAAAGGAATTTCTAAAAGTATATAATGAAGTAACATCAGTTCCTTATGGTTATATTATTCTAGATATGAAACAAGATATCAACGATATATTTCGCTTTAGATCAAATATACTTAATTCAAATTATTTTGAATGCTTTTGTACATTAAAACAATTAACAGAGTTATCGGAAAAAAATGAAACGTTTGACAACAAACCGTCATATCTTACACGTATTAAAAAAATCTAAACTAAAATTTCGTCAAATTTTGCTTAAAAACTGTGATCCAGAAGTTATTTAAACTATTTGTGAAATAGCTATAAATACCCTTAATGGAAACCACAAAATTTCTAAACAGATTTATAATGAATTAAATAAAAATGTGTTGCGTTGCTTAGCTTGTCCCAAAAAATCTTTGAAAGTAAAAACAAAAGTTATTATACAGAAAGGAGGATTTTTACCTATGTTGATCAGGCTTACTTGGAAGTTTGATAACAAGGTAGCTTTTTAGAAACATGAATAATTTACAACGGATGATTGTTATACCTCCAGAGCTTTATAACAAGCTAAAAGAGAATTTCAATAATGACGCAGAGCTTTCACACATTGAGAAAAGTATGAAATAAATACTTCTAAATAAAATATTATCAGATAATGCAAAATGGTATACATATCGTCAAAAACTAATAAAATTTGCCAACAAAAGAAGACATCAATTACAGCAAAGAGCTTATAATAACTCCCAGCCACAACAATTAGAACACCCACCTTCTATAAACGCAAGTAATTTTACAAAAAAAATATTTTCAAGAATGAGCACCCAAACCGAACCAGTTACCAAAGCAAAAAGAACACAAAGAGTCTTAATTACACCTGAAGATGTGGTTGGGCAACACCAAAAACCTTGAAATGTTGATGTGCAACACCAAAAGCTCGAAAACGATATGTATACATTTACACCTGGTAAGGTAATTGCAACATCTGATAAAGATAATGCTAATTCTGAAACGGACGACGAAGTTTTTGATAATGATGACGAAATATGAAATTTAGCACTCTCAGCAACACCAACAGGAAAACGTATAAAAGAAAGAAAATCTATTTTTTGTTTTTTTTATTTAAGTTTTATTTTCATTCACTTTATATACATTTCATTCAATAAAAAACTTAAAAACTACTGAATATATTTACAAAATAATCTAATTTATTGACCCACAACGGAATTCTCTAAATTACTATTTATGGGAATTTAATAATTCGTATAATGTTTTTTGTACATAATTTTTAAATTTTATACATATATTTTATATGTTAAATTTTTATTTATTTATTAAATTGAAAAAAATTTTTTTATAAAAACAATTAATATTTTACAGTTTTTTTTATTATAATAGAAAGAAAATCTATTGGTTCAGCAGATGTACGTATGTTTGAAACAGATGAAGGTGATATTATTTCAGTGCCTATATTTGATGGACCTAAAAAAGATACGAGTATAAATCGTCAATTACGTTATTCTACTAAAAAAGCATCCGCTCAAACTTTATTGAGATTCCCAGTTCGTAAAAAAATATTAAAATCAGAAAAGGATAATTTACAAGCCAAATCAGAAAAAGATAAGTTAAAACCTAAAACTGCAACTCCATTAAATCTTTCACAGTGGACAACTTATAAATAAAATGAATCAAACAGATGATTTTTTCATTACTCTCTTGAGTGATGCTTCTAATAATTATTATAACAATAACACGTTGACACGTTTTACAAATAAATTTCCAACTGAAATTAACTTAACACATAATAATTGGAAAGTAGGTGTTTCGGAAATATATATTAACGATTTTATACCGAATAGGTATAACGAAAATTATGAAGAAAGCGCATTTATAATAATTGGAAGTACGGAAAAAAATAAATTAGGCGTAGGGAAAACATATATTCCATATAACAAAGATGATGTAAAATGTGACTGGAAAGCCTCTATTTTACCAATACTTCTTGAAAATATATCTGGGGGACCAGGCTTAAACAAAAAAGAATGTGAACGATATTTGATTTCGGAGATTTACACCTTTATCACTGATGATGAAAATTATAAGGATCCGGACAAAATTCTAGATATTAAAGAGTCAAAATATATTGAAGTGTGTGTAACTAGCCCTAAAATAGATGTAAAGATTCCTATTAGCAGATCATATTCAGTCAAAAGCTTTATGAAAACTATTTTTTCCCAAGTTAAAAATATTAGATCACATAAAACAAAAATTGTCAAAGCTTTTGAAGTATTTTTAAACGATTTTACTTCAATATCAAAAGCAGCAATGTTGTTTATGTACACTGATATAATAGAACCATGTTTTGTGGGTGGTTCAAAGGTACGAGTTGTTAATATTATTGAAACAAAAAACTCTTTTGAATCAACAATAATCAAGTATAAACGTATACAATATCATAATGTTGAAAAAAAGTTTTTGATAACATATCCATAAAACTAGCTGATAAATTTGGATTTGATATAAATTTTAGCAGGAGTGTAATACCTACAAAAATATTATTACATTTTATAAAAAATTAATATAAATAAAGAGAAATCATTACAACCTAATTATTAATCAATGAACCGTCATTATATTAAATACTACTTATCTCAAACAGGGGGTAATATTGAAGAAATAGAACCCCTGTTTCATTCGGCTGTAAATTATCAGAGAGGCCGAGGATTAGGAGACATTTTTGGGGGGTTATTTCGTTATATATTTTATCATCAGGTCTAAATTTCTTACAAAAACAAGCAGTTTCAAGTGGAATCGATGTTTTATCAGATATTGCTTCAGGAGCAAATCCCACAGAAGTCTTAAAAGATAGAGGTAAAGAAGCCTTAACAAATTTGAGACACGAAGCTGTAAATAAAATGCATTCCATGTATGGTTCTGGAAAAAGGACGGCTATAAAAAGAAAGAATTCTACAAAACCGCGTCATTTACGTTTGAAATTGAAGAGACGTAAAGTTAAAAAAAGTAGTAAAAACAGAAAACGTGTATTAGACATTTTTGATTAAATTTGTTGGAGTGTATGAAATCAGAGTTAGATATATTTAGTTCACCACCTATTCAATCAAGCATCTTAAAATCAGAAGAAGTTGCTTATAACCCAATTGCTTCTTTAGATAATTCGTCGACTATTGAATTTGTTTCGTTGGGTCATGGAAATACATATAGAGATTTGTCATCAACATATTTAAAATTAAAAATAAAAAATATTAAAGAAAGATGGATCAGTGTGGAATGATGATAAAGATACTTCTACACCTCTTAAATTAATAGCCCAGCCGGCAATTGTTAACAATTTATTACATTCTATGATTAAACAATGCAATGTTCAGTTAAATGGTAAGAATATTACTTCATCTGACAACAATTATAATTATAGAGCTTACATCGAGTCTTTACTTAACTATGGAAATGATGCTGCCAATACCCATTTAGAATGTGCTGGTTGGTCGTTAGATAAACATGATGTAGGAAAATCTGGAAATAGTGGTTCCTCAGAACGTACAAAACAATATAATAATAGTGGTGTTGTTGAATTGATGGGTAAACTCCATGTTGATATGTTTAATCAACCCACATTATTAATAAATGGTGTGGATGTCAGAGTTTTGCTAACTTTGGAAAAACCAGATTTTTACTTTTTCTCTGACGATAATGATGAAAGTCAAATGAAAATAATTGAAGCTACATTATTTATGAGACATGTCACAGTAAATCCTAGTATTTTACTTGCACATAATGCTGTTTTAGAAAAGGCGAATGCAAAATACAATTACAAACGTGTTGAAATAAAATCATTCACAGTACCCTCAAGTAGTACTAATATATCGCTTGACAATGTTTTCATAGGACAACTCCCAAATACTATACTATTTTGTATGACAGATAATGATGCTTTTACTGGGAAACGTTCAAAAAATCCGTTTAATTTTAAACATTTTGAAATGACTCAATTTATGCTATATGTTAATGGCGTTCAAATGCCGAATTTACCAATTGAAACTAGTTTTGCTGACAAACATCGTTTTGATACACGTGCATATTATACTCTTTTTAATGGAACTGGAATTCATCTTTCGGACAGAGGCCATCAAATCACAAAATCAATGTTCAGCAAAGGTTTTTACATTCTTGCCTTTGATCTAACGCCAGATTTATCTGGAAATAATTCTTGTCAAAGTTTATTAAACCAAGGAACTGTAAGAATTGAAGCCAAGTTTTCAAGATCTTTAAATACGACAGTAACATGTATTGTTTATGGAGAGTGATGGTAGTTTGCAAATTGATAAAAATCGTAACGTATATACAAACCTATAAATAGGTTACCACAATTGAAGTTCATCAATATTATATTTATCAATGGTATAAAAAAATAATTTTTACAACATTTCGTTGAAGGAGAGACAAAAATTTTTGATTTCTCCGTTTTGGTATACTATGGACACAGTACAAATAACAAATATATTAAAATGCAACAATTATACCAGAAAAATATTTAGAGGAGTTTTTCCTTTAAATAAAATTCCAAAAACTATTAAAATACCTGCAATAATCGTTGTAAATACAGATCCTTCAACAAAACCTGGAGCTCACTGGATTGCAATTTATTGACCTTCTGTAGGCTGTATAGAATATTTTGATTCATATTGTCGAGAACCTGGTCAAAACGAGTTTATACAATTTTTAAAACGTAATTCAAATTGTTATATTACAAATGGCCGTCAATTGCAGGGATTAATGTCGGTTGTATGTGGTCATTATTGTTGTGTTTATTTATGGCACCGATGTCATGGAAAAAGCATGCAAGGTTTTTTAAATAGATTTGACAAATATAATTTTGCAGAAAATGATAGAAGAATTTTAAACATGTTTAAACAAGTTTTTATTCATGTTAACAAAAGTAAAAGTAAAAAATCCAACAATAAAAGACAAATCTGTAAATCTGGAAATGTATAAAATGCTTGTACGTTTTCATAAAAGTTTTATTGTTCTAAGATGAATACTGTGAAAGAGACCAAAAAACGCAATTCTTCAAAAGGAATTAGGACCACCACCGTTGAAAAAAGGCTGAAAAGCAACAACAAGAGCAACAAGTTAAATATTAATCCAAAAAATTTACTCCTGTCTTACACTTACTTCTTGAATGAGAATCATACTTGTAAAGTTATTATCGGATTTAACGCTGATACCTTTGAAGCTGAAATAATTTTCCATCGTTTTAAAGAAATTCCTTTATACATTTCTTATACAGAATGGGAAATTTTTTTTGACAATTTTAAGCAATTAGAAAAGCAAAGTTCTACAGATGACGTTCAAATAATGCAAGATCTTTTGAAAAATATTAATTCACCAACTTCAGAAAAAATATTAATAAACTTTAATATAGACAAAAACAATAACAACAAAATTTTTGTAATGTTTAAAAATGAGCATCAGCAATTTTTGAATATAATAGAGTTTTTGAATATTGTCATGTCGTAAAACAACAACGCCTCCTGCAATGTAAAAGAATATTTCAACAAATATATGGAAAAATGTAAAGCACGAAATTTATTTCAATTATCATTTGACGACTATTACATTCCAATGAAGCTTTCGCATGTACACTGCAACTATTCCCGCTTGTTTTTCGAAATACCAATATACTGTTCAAACAAATTAATTAAAAACTTAGTAAATTTTACTTTTAATATTGAAATGTAAAAACAATTTTTTTTTTAATAAAAAATACACTTTAATAATCAATTTTATTATTTCGCAACATATACATATACATATTCACACAGTTTCGTACAGCACATCTATTATTTTTGTTTGTGTTTGAATGAATATCGCAATAAGACTCATAATTTTTTAAAGAGCTTAATTTAGGTATTTAATTCTCGAGCTCTATAATATCTGTTGTAGCTTGTTGTAAGTATTGATGTAAAAAAACTTTTTTCTGTAATCCTTTAACATAAATTTTATGATTAGCGAATGTTTTCAAAATATTTGGAACATCGTTGAAGGGGTTGAAACCATCATTCCATTCCAAATTGTTAATGTTGGACCTTATGAAATTTCCTTGTTGGATATCTTCATCATTCAATTCGTCTTTAGGATAGGGTAAAATAATAAAGTGTTGGAATTATGGAATTATTAGGATAAAATAATAAAGTGTTGGAATTATGGAACCCTGACAAAGTACTGCTAATTCTTTTAAAAAATGATGACGTCCCTTTCCTACTACAAACTGAAGATCAACAAATAAGACATTATTTTCCATTATTTTTTGTTTTGATTTAAAAAACTGCAAACGTTCTTAGTGAAAGGAACAACTAGAATAAATGTATACAATATATTTTCAATCAATATATACTATATATATAATATACTATATATATAATATACCTTTCTTTAAATAAAATAAAATAAAAAATCTTGTATTTTTTAAAAACATTTTAATTGCCATACATATTTATATTAAATAATTTTTTTTACATAAAAGATTCTTAACTATATTATATTTTGGAATTGATATCCGTATGGTATTGTCTCAAAATCATCTCCGACGTATACTCTTTTTGTAAATGTAAACCCAAATTTTTTATTTTCGCTTTCAGTAACAACTACAAAATTCTTCTTCCTTTTAATCTTCTTTTCATTGTGTATTGTGTAAGTGCCACTAGACATAGGATTCATAATACGATTTTTTAAATTATCAAAGTTTAAAATTTTTTTGTTTGTCAAGTTACATGTAACACCTTTACACTTGGCAACTTCTCCACTTTGGTTTGTCTCTGGGTTAAAGTATTTGTACGAATAACATTTAGGACCCGTGGATACAAATTCAGTTATATAAGTTGTTGAACCATAACCTTCTAATTCATTAGTGAATTCTCCTAAATAATTTCCTGTAATAGGTTTATACGGCGAATCTTTATTTTCTACAAAGATGACAGAGTCAGTGTCGCAGTACAAAAGATTTTTTCCTATTTTATTAAGTTCTTCATACAACTTTATACGGGCATGTGCCGTTGTATAAATACCGACAGGTAACGAAACATTTTTCAGTGGTGTTGCACACTCTTTTCAGTGGTGTTGCAAATATTTCCAATTTAATAAAATTTGTTCCTTATTGGCTATATACAAATCTTCAATTTGTACCCCTGGGGAGTGCACAATCTTATTAAATTCATCAGTTGAAGATATTACGCTTGTCTTCATTAAATGCAGTCTGTATCAACTTACCCCAAAGGAAGTTAAGGCATAACTTAGAAGTGTTACCATATGACGGGTTTGCAATTATTTTAGATTTTTCCAATAAAACGTTTTCTCTCTGATGATATTGTTCGATAAATTTTTTTTGTTTCTCTGGAGTGTCACAGCCGCTTGGAAAACCTCTAGCTTCCTGTTTAAGTTTTATAAATGTATTCATATATGTTGCAAACAAACCTCCGGTTTTGGTAACTGTATCGTATGTTGTTGTTGCATATTCCCATACTTCGAACAATTCCAATATTTTGTATCCTTTTTCTAAACTTAACCTAATTTCTATAGATGCCCATGTTCCTACTAAACTACGTTCGTCAGTATTGTGAGTACAACTCTCTGTAACATTCTCATTTTCACCGCAAGTTTTACATAGTACAAAAAGTAATTTTTCATTAAGTCGTATTGGTAAGACAGGAATAAACAAATCTTTAGGAGGTAAAATCCGACATTTGATGATACCGTCACCTGCTGTAATATCGGTTATATTTTTACATTCGTGTTTATTATAAATTTTAGGATAACCGATCGGATAAGTACAGTTTTTATTTACGTAAGGGTATAACGAAGTAAAATCTAAATATCGAATTGTTTCACCAGGTTTAGTTTTATGGTATACTTTAAAAACTTCAGTACGGCCCCCAAATATTGCCTCTCGAGGTTGTAAAGCACTATATAAAATTAAATGATTATTGTTTAAACTTTTGTCTACAATAGGATTTTGTTTTAAATATTGTTTAAAGTCACATTCCCACATAGTTTTAATATTAAATTTTTTCTCTTTCAGAAATTTGAGTTTCAACAAACTATTGTCGTAACGAGTTTCAAATGAAGCACCTTTTTGCATTTCAGATCTGTTAAAAAAACATTTAGGACAACCGTGATAATAACAACCTAAAAATTCGTATACAGTATTTGTATAGGTATTGTAACCATCAACTTGAAGACCACAGTTTGGTAGAACTACCTTAAACTTAATCTGACCATTAACATTATTATTTTCAGATATTAACCATTTTAAACCTATAAATGATTGGTTTTGTTTAGAATTATAATTATTAGAAGGTATAACACCCATTGTATTCTCAATTAGAAATTTTATTCGATATACAATCATTACGGCTTGAGCAATTGTAAAACTTTCTAGAAAAGGGTTTACATCCATTAAAGATATAAAGTCATTCATGAATTTAAGGCATCCCCTTCTAAGTATTTGAACATCCGTTTTACAATATTTTATTAGTTCGTTACGGTTATTAAATATATAATTACGACTTTTTAAGTCTTGCCACCATTTTGCAAGTTTTTGCAATTCGCTTGAACTTAAACTTTGTGTGGCAAACATATCTAGTTCAGGAATTTCACCAACATAATTATAATTTTTTCTGTATTAAAAAAGTGTGGATAATCCTCTTTATGAAAAAACGTTTTCGGAAATTTTGACAATGGTATTGGTAAAAAATTTAAGGAATCAATAAAATATATATGTGTATCAAACGTTATTTTGAGAATTTTAAAACCTCCTATAATGGGAACAACATGTTTATTTCTTTTTAATAATTCTGTAAATATAAACTGACCATCGTAGCTTTTAAAATTATGTGCTATACAGCAAATTTTACGTCTCTCATTTGCGTTGTTGTTTACCAAAAAATCAATAAAAATTTTTATACAATTACCATCTAAATTGTTTTCAAATATGTGCACCCTTTTTTTGCAATTTTGACACTCAAAGTCGTCATTATCATGTTGATAACAATAATGACAAACCATGTTAGCAATACATAAATTTGGTACATGACGATAACTGTTTACGTCAATAGTTTGGTCTTGAGTACATTCAATATCATAAAAAACTAACGTATATTTAAGAGGTCTTTTTTTTATAAGGTTTAATAAAACATTGAAGGTCTCTATCGACTAGCTTATTACAAATCTCACAATATTTTTCATCACATACATGAGATTTATGCATACGTTTTTCAAGATCGTAATATTTTAGGCACTTTTCACAAACTTTAATTATGTCACAAAGAATACCTTTACCGTACCTCGTTGTTTTATGATTACTGTAACAGTTTTGACCTCTAAATGATCTTAGACATGTGTCACACTTTAATAGATTTTCAACAAAATCACATGGTGGAAATGTTTTACAATATTTACACAATTCTTTGCATACGTGTCTATTTGAATAAAGCTCATTTCAAAAACGACATTCGTTTTGTTTACCATAAAAGGCTTTAACGTTTTTTAAAGTAACATAATGTTTACATATTTCAAAATAAAATAAGATAATTTTTTTTTCTCCTTTTCCTTGCAATTGAATTACGTTTTTGTGATCTTTTTTATCCAAATACACGTTAATATTATATTGTGGTAAATATTTTTGGAATGTAAATATATCCTCAATATTACAACCACCATTGGGAACTACATTTGATTTTTTCAAAAGTTTCTTTACTTCTCCGAATAATAATTTGGAATTTTTTCGTAAACATTTTTTTAATGCTTCATTATTACCATCAGCCAGATATTTACGATAATAATTGATTGTGCTAAGCAATTATTATTTGATCTGAAGCCTACATCAATTATACTTGTCTTACGCTTTAAAATTTCGGATTCAGACATGTGAGAAGGGTTTAACCGTCCTTTACCGTTTTGTACTTCAATTATTTTAACTGAAATTTCTATCAAATTAGTAGAAAGAAAACTCTGATTTGATTGAATAACTGCTGATACTAAATCAGTAATCATTTGTGAAGTGATAGTTTCTACTTTTTTAAATGGTAGTCCGATAGGTCTTGTATTTGTTATTGAGGGAATTGAAATTTGGTCGTTGGTTTTTACATCTTTTTTAACTATGTCTAATATGTTTTGAAAACATTTATCTAACCAGTCAATAATTGTTTCAGAATCGTCGATAAAATCGTTTAACTTAAAAGTAATATTTTTAGTTTTAACCTTAAATTTAGAACTAAACCCCTCATTTTGTTTGATAATAGAAACATACGTTTTTTTACTGCCACCTATTTGTATTAAGGGTGCGGATGTTGATGGTTCAGCTGTGCTCGTACTCGATGTTGATGGTTCAGCTGTACTCGTACTCGTTGATGTTGATGGTTCAGCTGTATTCGTACTCGTTGATGTTGATGGCTCAGTTGTACTCGTACTCATTGATGTACCATCTGTTATCCTTCTTTGAATTATTTCTTCAATACGGGATTGTCCTGCAATATGTTCTTCCATTTCGATATTGTTTGTTTCAGTAAAATTTCTGATAAGAACCGACAAATCTCTCAACAGTCCAATAAGATTTGCGGATAAATTTCTTGATGTCTATTTAAACAATAACATTAGTTTTTAAATTTTTTTTTTTTTTGTTGCTAGAATTATTTTTTGAACTTACAATATCCATTATAAATAATAATGTTGTTTTTTTTAAAAAAAATTATTTACAATTATTTATTTGAATGTTTGTTTTATAAAATTCGTTTAAAACTGCTGAGCGTCTTCCTTTTATATACAAAAATAATATAATGCCCTGGTTTTCTTGTTTCTTGTTGGTTTTTAATTGTAATTAGTTTATTAACTTCAAAATTTTTTTTGAGTTAATAAAAATTTATTATACATATATAATATATACATATAATGAGATCCTTTGTACGTATAATTTTGTATTTTACCAAAAAATTTTATTTGTCTTTGTTTTAAATTTTTTTTGTGAGTCAATACTAATTTATTATACATATATATACATACATATATATATATAGCCAAACAGATTTACCAAATTCAAGAGGTCCTTTGTTTGTAAAATTTTGTATTTTACCAAAAATATTATTGGTCTTTGTTTTATATGCATTTTTTTAGAATTTTTTTGTATAAAACATGGTGAAAATTTTATGTATCTTCAGTGTTATAACACAGTTCTGAGACATATACATATTATCCTGACAAATAATGGTAAGTGTCTTTTTAAGATTTAAGTTATTTTAAATTTTTTAATTATTTTTAATTATATTTTCAGGCAGACTTCATAAATACATTAAATGCTGTTGGTTCAAAACCATCTGTGTCTAAACCAATTATAAAATCAGCTGATCTTATAATTGGGATGGAATATAGAGTTCATGATATAACAACTTTCAAGGCGCGTTTTGGTAAAAAACTAGTAGCCTGTTTAGATGACTACATATATTTTTTGCCAAACAGATTTACCAATGTTTTTGCAGGAAAACTAAAAAATGAAATCCCTAGAAATCTTCACATGATTTTGGATAAGAGGGAAGAAGATAAATTCAATACTCCCATATTACGGTTTATCATTAAAGAGTAAATGGTAAGAATAAAAAAATGTTTGTATAAAATTACACAAATATACAAATGTTAATTTTAACAATTTTTTTTAAATTTATTTATTTTCCTAGGTGAAAAAATCCAGATTGCAGGTATGTGGTTTATATGAACGAATAACATTTAACAAAACTATCAATCAATGCAAAAAACCACAATATTTTTACTATATTATGTGTATCATAAGTTTATTATTTTATTTGATATCATTTATTTATATTTTTAAATAATATTAACCTGAAATTTTTTTTTAAATTTGAATAAATGATTGTGTTTGATAACTTGTTTTTTTTTCTTATTTTATTAATGATAATGAACTTAACCTAGACAGTGAAATGAAATCAAAAATACAGATTTGCATATTAAGTGATTTTTTTGTTTGTTTTGTTTACAGAGGCGGGATAACACAACTTGAATTTTATGTGTTTATCATGTTGTGCAATGAGCTTTTTTTTCTTTCTTTTTCTTTGAAACAAAAGTTAATTTAGGATAACCTGCAGTTGTGAAAAAAATGCGGTCATACAAGTTTAGATTTGTTTACAAAGGCGGTGCTTACAAGTTTATTTTGTTTATTTTGTTAAGAGAGTCAAGCAAGCTAAATGCAGTCATACAGGTTTTTTTTTTACAGGTTCCTAACTTAATCTCTTAACACAACAACTGCTATAGAACAAATTTACTTTAGCAGTGCATGTAGACGGTAGAATTATTGTTAGAACAGATTTACTTTAGCCGTGATTTTTTGGTAGAACAAATTTAGTTTAGCAGTGAATGTAGAATTTTTGATAGAACAAATTTACTTTAGCCGCGTGAATGTAGAATTTTTGTTAGAACAAATTTACTTTAGCAGTGCATGTAGACTGTAGAATTATTGTTAGAACAAATTTACTTTAGCCGTGAATTTTTGATAGAACAAATTTAGTTTAGCAGTGAATGTAGAATTTTTGATAGAACAAATTTAATTTAGCCGTGTGAATGTAGAATTTTTGTTATAACAAATTTACTTTAGCAGTGAATGTAGACTGTAGAATTATTGTTAGAACAAATTTACTTTAGCCGTGAATTTTTGATAGAACAAATTTACTTTAGCAGTGAATGTAGAATTTTTGATAGAACATATTTACTTTAGCCGTGTGAATGTAGAATTTTTGTTAGAACAAATTTACTTTAGCAGTGAATGTAGAACTTTTGATAGAACAAATTTACTTTAGCCGTGAATGTTGACCGCAAATTTTTTATAAAATAAATTTACTTTAGTAGTGAATGTAGACTACAAATTTTTTATAAAATAAATTTACTTTAGTAGTGAATGTAGAATACAAATTTTTGATAGAACAAATTTACTTCAGTACTGAAGGTAGCGAGCAAATTGACTTTAACAGTGAATTGAGCTTACATATTTTTAACATGGATGAACATTTGTTTTACAGATTTTCACGCCCTCAAAACTAGTTCCTAACCAATAGGAAGTGCTATTGCTGTCTCTTTTTAATACATTGCCTTAAATGGGTTTGTAGCAGTTAAGCGAATTACAGTCGACCTGTTAATCAGGCTGTCCTTTATTAGTTTGTATGGGATTTACTCAGTTGCTACATCCGTACTACTTACGTACCTAGCTTTAATTAAAAATTAATTTGCAAAAAAAAAACACATTTTGATCATTCATATTTTTGACATTCATATCTTTTTCATATGACAATCACATCTTTTTATAGGAAAGTATCTCAGCCGACATACTTTGCTATAAAAAGACGCCAATGTCAAATTTTATACTATAAAAAGATGTGATTGTCAAATTATTTGCCATAAAAAAGATATGAATGCCAAATATTTTTTTTAAAAAAGATGATCTTATCTCTCTATCACACAACTAATATATATATGTATACACAACTAATATATATATGTATTTCGCATCCCGTTCTGGTCGACGACTTCAAGTTTTTTGTAATGAAATTCGAAAAATTTTGTAATGAAAATGAGGCTTTATCCAAAGACCTCTCCCTAAACACCGGCGTTTAGCGTATACGCCATACGCCAATTTCTTATATCATGCCATATACCGCATTTAAATTATATATTTATAGCACTATTTTAATCACTAAAACTCGAACGTCAAATTCTTTTTGATTTACATTTACTTTCATATTTTCTTGCGAGAATTTTGACAGCTATCCCTACCCTAATCATATAACCAAAATATAACAACAGAGAACAGAAAAAGCGGAAAAGAAATAATCATAACTTATGCTACTTTCAAGGGAAGCGGTCATACGTAGGCGAAATAAATGCAATTAATTTTATTTTCTAAATTATGGGTACATTGTACATACATAAATTTCTTTAATGTTAAATTTTATAAGTTAACATTTTAAAAACTAAATTTATTGTAATTTTTTTTAGTAAATTTTTTAGATATTCACTAAAATAAAAAAAAAAAATATCAATTTTATTTGAAAAATTTATTTTTTTATTTCTTAAAAAAATCAAAATATTTATTAAACATATTAAACATATATGTATGTCATTTTGCTATATGTATATAAAAAATATATATGGATACATAAAAATTATATATAAAAAAAATAAAAATTATATAAAAAAATGTATATATTAATGTATATAATAAAAAAATATATTTTTATATAATTTTTATTTTTTTTTATATAATTTTTATGTATCCATATATATTTTATATATACATATATATATTTTATATACCTATATAATAAAATGACATACATATAATAATGTTTAATTAATATTTCGATTTTTTTTAAGTGCGCTCTTTAAAAAAAAATTTTAAATGCGCTCTGCAAAAATTTCGTTTTGGCATATTATTTGACACCCATGTCAAAATTATAGCAAGAAAAAAAAAGAAAGAAAATTTTCTTGGTCGGGAAGTAATTCACCCGTCATATTTTTTCTCTTTCGCACTCACAAGAAAGAAAAGGAAAAAATATTGAACGTCAGAATTATAGTGCTATAAATAGATAATGTAAATGCACACATACGCCGGTGTTTAGGGAGAGCTCAAAGTGTACAAAACTAATTTTCTGTTGGTGTGTTTCTTATTTACGCTCAGACCAGTCTGATCAATCTGATTAATCTGAAACTGTTTCTTATTTCTGCTCAGATCAATCTAATCAATCTGATGGCTGTTTCTTATTTCAATTTCAGATTAGTCAGATTGATTTTTTTGATCGGAGAATTTTTTCAGATTTTTCAGATTTATTATTGTTTGTAGCTAACTTTCTGCTTGATTTTGTTGTTATGGCTAAACTATTATCAGATTGTCATATCTCAATAATTTTTTTAACCAGTTTTTTTTAATTATTTATAATTTTTGTAAATAAGGGCCTGTCTAAATTGGTTAAAAAATTAAAAAGGTGAAATAATTTTTACCGAGGTGAAAGATATTTAATCGTGGTAAATTTTTTTACACTGTCTAAATTGGTTAAAATTTTGACAATTCAAATTAAAAATTAAATTCAAGATGAATACAATTACAAAAATTTATTTCCCAATAATTTTATCAATTTTATTGGAATATTTAAAAACTGTCAATTCAGATTTAGATGTGTAATTTATCAATTCATATTTAAGATTCACATAATTTTTTTTTTTATAATTTTAATATAATTAAAACAAATATCAAATTTTTTAATATTAATTTATATTTCAATATAATTTTTTAATATTATTTTTACAATTTTTTTTAATAATGAATATTCATTTTTTTGAAAATTCAAAATTTGCTATGGTTACTAATTTTTTTCATGCATATGCATAAATACTTTTCAGGTTAGAATGAAATTTAACTATTTTGTCAAAATTTATGGCTCTCAGACCGTCATGAAATTTTGACATAATAGTTCAATTTTCGGCGCCTGGAAAAGGTGAATTTGAATTTCAAAATTTCGAATTTGCTTGTCAAAATTTGGAACTTTAGACCATTTTTAATCAATTTAGACAGGCCCTTAATAATATTTAAAAGTAATATTTAATGAAAAATATTACAGAAATTGTTATTTAAATTGAAAAATAATTTCGTAAATTTGAGAATTCCAGAGTTGCCGAACAATATTTTCATTTTACCCGGCAACATTGTAGCATTTTTTGACCTGAAAAAATCTGATTGTTTCTTATTTCTCTATCTAGACAGATTAATCTGATTTTAGGATTAAAAAGTCGATCTACAGATTTAGATAAGAAACACACCATAAGTAAGAAGAATTTTTTCCTAAATCTACAGTCATAAGATGGAAGGAAATCAAAACTATAACCATATTTACAAAGAGCATAACGAGAGAATGATTTCTGGACTTTTTCGATTCTATCTATATGCACTTGATAATATGGAGCCCAAATTAGACTACAATATTCAAGAACGCTCCTAACTAGAGAGTAGTATAAAGTTCTGAGCGAATCAATATCGCTTTTTAACGAAGAGACAGTCTTCTATAGAGGCGATTTTAGCAAACAGCTAAAATCGCCTTAGTGTGAGACTTTAACTCACTAAAAACACCTCCTTCACCCAACTATTAGACTAGTTTTAACCTGGACTAACCATTAATTTTAATCTAACTTTGTGTTTTGATTTATGTTACCGACCTGTCAGCGTGTTAATACTTACTAAACGGCTGTGTTCTTTTTAAGCGCCTCGTTAAGTACGAGTTATCCAGTAGCTTCTGAGCCTTTCTGTTTGATTTTCCAGACGAGTATGATGTTTTGTTGCAAATCGCTTCACCTCATCTGCTACCGTTGGAATCCTAAGATCTCTATGAATATCACAATTGCAAATGTACCAAGGTGTATTGACTATGTTTCGCAATACCTTATTTTGAAATGTTTGAATTTTATTTACATGTGTTTGCTTGGTACAACCACTAAGTTGGATACCATATAAACACATCGGCTTGATTATCTGATTGTAGAGTAGCACTTTGCAGTGGATCGAAAGTTTAGAGTAACCTATAAGCCAGATCATATCTCTGTATCTGCATTCCATCTCGGTTTTTTTTCTTTTTTACATGTTCGTTCCATTTTAATTTAACATCCAGTGTCATTCCTAGGTACTTTGCAGTATTTTCTTGTTGTATATTTACTTCGTTTAGTCTTATTGTTTGTAATCTGTCGATCTTCCTGTTGGTGAAGTTAACGTATACCGATTTGTTCTCGTTTAATTTAATTTTCCATTTTTTTATCCATCTTGTGATTTTGTCGCTTGCCTCTTGAAGATGACCCGTCGCGTCGTCTAAGTTATCGCTTAGGGCAATTAGCGCTGTATCGTCGGCAAACGTAGCTGTTGTTACGTTTTCAAGTTCAGGTAAGTCGCTGGTGTATAGTAAGTGTTAGATAAGATGTAATAAGCTCGACGTACTGTTTCGGAAACATGCGGTTTATTTTATGAATGAGCCCTTCGTGCCAGACATTATCGAAGGCTTGCGCCACGTCTAGAAATAGAGTTGAGCAAATTTGTCTTTCTTCTAGTGCTTTTTCTATGATGCTGATTATACGATGCACTTGTTCAATTGTTGAGTATTTTCTCTGAATCCGAATTGGCGTTTTTGTATAATTCCTTTTCTCTCTATTATAGGCTTCAGTCGTAGTAGCAGCAGTTTCTCGTACACTTTCGATATTGTAGGCAGTAGTGAAATAGGTCTATATGATTTGGCTTCCGTTGGTTCTTTTCCTGGCTTGTGCAGCATAATGATTTCTGCCACTTTCCATACACTCGGAACATATCTAAGCTTAAACACCGCATTGATGATCTGAGTAATTAATAATTTTATTGATATAAAGCATTAGATTAGTGCTGGTTGACCTACCAGAAACAAATCCGTGTTGAAATGGACATGATATTTTTGACTTTTTCATAAATTTAGGAATAACTAGAAGCTTAGCAATGCTACGGTAATTTTCAATATTGTGTTTATTACCAGATTTGAAAATAGGACTTATGGCTGATATTTTCCATCGATCCAAAAAAAATTCCTGTAGTTAGTGATTTGTTAAAAATTATAAGCAGTGGTTGTTAAAATAAGTTACAATTATTATCAAAATCTGGAATGTGATTATTATCTAAAGCAGTTATACAATTGACGATATCTTCCTCAGTAATGTATAAGTGACCCAAATCTGATATTGGATATAAGTCAGAATAAGGATAGTATAATCATCAAAACTCGAATCAACATTATTATAGACTGACTTAAAGTAGTCGGCAAAAAGATTAACCGTTGATTGCATGTCATTAGAAATTCTAACATTTGATTCGGGAAGTCAGATGAATTTCTTAACTTTTTCATATGAATCCAGAGAGCCTTACTATCATGCTTGATATTATCTTCTTCGCTTAAAAAGAACAAATATAGTCAAGTCCAATCATAAGAAATAAATAAATTATATGACCAGTAAATTTGGTTGAAAAAGAAAAATAACAACTTTGGACGTCATAGACATTATTAGTATTTCGAAATTAACACATCATCATATTGTTGTCAAATGAAAATGTAAACATTAAATTTAATTTAGCATAAAGTTTGAAAAACCTGCCAGTACAAAATAATTATCATTAATTTAGTAGAGCTTTACAATTATTATTAATTTATAGACCTATTCACAAATTAACAGCTTAACAACTGATTTGACACTTGTTAAAAATTAATAACTAAATAACTAAATAAAAATACGCTTAAATTTTTTTCAAACAACTTTTCATTAAAATTTTTTTTTAAAAAATTATATGGAATTGTTAAATAACAACGACTCAAATCTGGTTGTTAAATACCAAGTGTCAAAATAGAAATTTCACAACTTAACAATTATCATAACAATTTCTGAAAAGCAATTTTAAGGAGCAGTGGTGAATTTTTATCGATATTGTGAATTTTTTCATACAAAAGTTTGATATTGTGAATTTTTATAATATACCAACTTGTTAAATAACAATGACAGTAGCTATTCAAAATAAATAGCTATTCACAAATTGTTAACAATTTTGTTAACAATTTGTGAATAGCTATTTTCAATTTTGCTTGTTAAATAACGATTTAAGAGCTTAACAAGATAACAAGTCAGTTTGTGAATAAGGCTATTAATTTAGTTAAGAAAACAGAAACTAAATTGCATAACGATAGGCATTAAAATAAAATTCTAGCAAGGACATCAACCCCAGCAAAAAGAAAGCATAACTACCCAGTGAGAATGTATATACCAACGTCGGCCCGACTTTTATACCAACGCGTATGCCTGACACGATACATACTCTCCCATGGCAAACAGACAGGCCACTTCCGTTGACGTTGGTACTGACGCGTAGGTATCGTGTTGGGTATTGTAGTTTATTTATTTTATGGTAGGTGGCTCAAAGAATGTTCATATTGGAATTTGCTTTTTTTTTATTGAAAATGAAAAAATTGAATATATTTTTAATTTGTTTTTTTATTGACATTGCAATATTAATTTATTAAATTTTACATTAGATATTAGATTCCTTAATTAATATAAAAGTATAATATTTTTTTTTTGTTTGATTAATGCTTTTCAAATTTATGATATACATATTATGTCTTATAAATACAAATTTATATTTAACTACTATTACTATACATAATTTTATCACATCGTATTTACAATTTACCACAATTATTCATTATTAAGTTAATTCGTGTATACATTCAATAAATTATGTTTTTAAATTTGATTACAATTTTGCAATAAATAGTTGCATATTAAATTAAATACTTTCATTATATTAATTTGAATTATAAATAAAAATATTAATTTGCCAATGAACTCGTCCATCATCCATTTTGCCAGTCCAGTACTTTCTAGGGTTTATTTAGTTAGAACATGTATTTCTGAAAATAATAAATTTGAGATACGTATTAGAATTTCAACTCATTTTTTTGTCTTGCTTTATTATACATACATACTACATAATTTATTTTCTTCATAAAATTCCGAAAGAAATTCATTTGCATTTCTCAACACAAAAGAAAAATAATTTTAAATTAAGAATACAATTAATAATTATTACAATTAAAAATAAATTTTATTGGACATTAAACATACAAAATACACACCTTAAAAATACTCTACAACCATATAAAGACACAATATTGTTGTTGTTGTTGTTGTTTTCCAATCGATTAGGATTTTTGGCTTAGGCCATTTTCCCACGGGCGTCTCCACGTCCAGTGGCTTAGTCCAGTTTTCCCACGGGCGTCTCCACGTCCGAGCCTTAACATTACATCTGAGATCACGTATGGCACACGTGGGGGACGGAAACGCGGTAGAACTCATCTACATAAGTCGGCTAAGAGAGACGCGGAGGTAATGTGGCCCGCCTGCTCAAGGTGGACCACATATAAAGGATGAAAGGAAAGACACAATATTGTTTTTCTGACATTTTTATTTTGTTTCCAGCAATTATCCGCTTGGAGCGTAGAATTTTCGTCCAATCCATACGAATCGGGTGAAAATTGGTATCGTGTCAGGCTGACGAGTTGATATCAAATCGAGAAAATACTTTAATTATCTCCTATCTCACTCGGACATTATATTTTTATATATTGTCATTTCGATACCAACAGAGTACCTACGCGTTGGTATATACGTCAGTTCTCTCTGGGTATAGTTAATAATAAAACCGAAATTTTAATTATATAAATAAATATAATTAATTACATTATCTTAGGATATTGGAAATTGATAAACATAAAAATATTTAGAAATGTGGTGATATAGCAAAATGGAAATCCAGAAATAAAAATTGAAAATTTAATTAAAAACGTTTTAAAAATTGAAACAACATTGCCAATGGAAAAGGTTGTGAACCTGAGGAAAAAATACGCAAACGATTAAAAAGCTAACATATTAGTGGAGTTCCAGTCAATAAGATCCATAAGCACCATTATGAAAAATACGAAATTGTTAAAAAATTCAATCATATGCCGTCTGTTTAATTAAATAATAATACTAATAATAGTAAAACTAGTATAAATGGATACAATAATATTAATAATCAAAATAATAATAATAATAATAATAATATTAATAATAATAATAATAATAATAATAATAATAATAATAATAATAATAATAATAATAATAATAATAATAATACTAATAATAATAATAATAATAATAATAATAATAATAATAATAATACTATTAATAATAATAATAATAATAATAATAATAATAATAATAATAATAATAATAATAATAATAATAATAATAATAATAATAATACTAATAATAATAATAATAATAATAATAATAATAATAAATAATAATAATACTATTAATAATAATAATAATACATAATAATAAAAATAATAATAATAATAATACTAATAATAATAATAATAATAATAATAATAATAGAAAAAATAAGGATAAAATTAGTAAGAACAACACACTAGAAATATTGAGCTATAATGTGGCAGGACTGTCTAGTAAAAAAATATTCGGAGATTTCTTTGCATATATTAGAAAGTTCTATATATTTTTCTTATTTGAAACATTTGTAATAGAAAGTAAAATAAATTAGTTTAAAAACTATTTTCATACACACGATCTACATTTCATACCAGCAATAAAGCAAAATATTGGTAGGCCTAAAGAAGGATATATATTTGGCATATTAAAATGTAATATAAGAACACAAATAAAATTCAAAGAAATTAACGACAAAATGCTGGTGGTAATGAAAATTGATAATAAAATGTATTATATTGTACCAGTATATATTAACTGTAGTAATTGGAATGTTAGAAATGTAAGAAAATCTAAAGATACAAAATTAGATACAAAAGCTAAATCTATAACAGAAATGTGTAATGAACTAGGTTACTACGTAATGAATGGCTGTACAAAAGATGATGAAATGGGAGACAATATACATTTATAAATAGCAACGATGCATCGGTAATTGATTTATATATGGTAAAAGGAAATTGGGAAAGTATAATAAAGTATAATTTAAAAATTACACGGAACATATGCCAATTGTTGCCAAAATTAGTATATTAGTATTTAGTATATTAGTATGTGCTCTCTAAAACTGATAATTTTAATTCAATAAGTTTAGATCTCATACCATTAATATGTTGAAAGTAGATACGGAGATCACTAGACGCAGAGATCACTACTGTTGCTAAGCAGCTGAGTTAGCAGGTTGAAACACAGGACACACGACAGGAATACTTCATTCAGACAAGTTGATAACATTTAAGTCGCTGGTGTGATAATTGGATGATTCAATTCGTTTTTTGACCAATTAAAGATTTTAACATCCAACTGACCAGAAAGCAGGATTAAAAATTTTCTCTATAAGATCATGTGGTATACCGAGCTTGAATGATATGAAATTTAGAGTTGAAATGTTAACCTCCTTCTTAACAAGAGGGTGACATGAAACTGAGTTCAAGTTGATCGAAAGTTTATTGTTATTGTTTTAGTTGTTCCGCAGATATATTTGTTTTTAAATTAGAGATATGTAACCAGTAAAGCTTTCTTGTGGAGGCAGCAAATTGAAACTCCGTGTCCAACCCAACGAAAGGTTTTGGTACGACAACCGTATTATCAACAAGATCAGTTGTAGTGTTGTCAGAAACGGTTGTAGTGTTAACAGTAGTGTTAATAGGGTTAGTATTGATAGTTTCCTTGTTAGTATTACTAGCAATATCCGAAGTATCCATAGTAACCATATTATCAATATCAACAAGGATAGTTGTAGTATTATCTGAAAGAGTTGTAGTATTATCAGCAGTGTTGCCAACAGTTGTAGAGTTAACATGCTTGGTGTTGATAGTCTTAGCGTTAACATTAATGGCCGAATCAGTCGATTGTATTGACAAAGATTTTAAATGATCTTTCTTCTTTTTCTGTTTTTTATTTGCTCCTTAAAGAGGTTCAGCAGCAAAAGAAGGACGAGTTGAAACAGAATTCTGAGTATTATTGTTTGCCAAAAGATTTTTAAATTCATCAATCATTCTAAAGCAATGATTTTATTGTTCCTCTACGTTTCTCTAATCTAAAGCAATGATTTTTCTAAAGCAATGATTTTATTGTTGATATCATTACTAAATTTTACGAATTTTTCTTTGAGAGGTCGATTAATTTTAGTCGTTCTATTCAAATCCATCGGCAAAACACCATTAATTTTTTTCTATTTAGTAAATATAACTTTACCAATAGGACAAAGCCAAATATTTGTATCGCCTAGTGCAGTAAAATGACCACAATCATCTTCATTATAGTCCAAACATGCACAATGATGCCAACGTTGGCATAAACCATCACAGTATAAAGCAATGTCATCGTCTTTAACTACAATATTACATTCAGGACAACGAGCGTCATTGTCATCAAGTAAAACCGAAGTGTTGGGGGAAGACATCATTATACTCGTGATATTAGCAATGTTTAAATATTCAACGGCAATAAAAGAAAACGTTATTAATGGATGATCCTCAAACATCACAAAAGCAAAACGTTATAAATGGATAATCCCAAAGTACAATTTATTATTTAAAAATGATAATGAAAATTTTATTCACAGAAAGTTTTTTTTGTATGAAAAGAAACCCGTAATTTTAACAATTGGTAAAAAAAATTCCATATTTCATAAAAGTTTTTGTAATATAAATTAGCAGAAATTCATCAAAAACATTAATACCACTATTTTTTTCACTTATAAAATTTAATGAATTTGAAATTAATTTTATTTACTTATAATATTTAATTTTATAATTTATAATTAATTTTATAGATCAATAATTATTTAATTTGTTTCTCAAATCAACAATGGCTTATTACACTAAATATATTTCTCACTCAAGTTTTGTTTTTATTTTTAGATTTAAATATAAATTAAAATTAATTTGCAATTCATGAAATTTTTCAACACCAAAAGATAATTATTCATATCTTATTAATGTTGTGTTCAAAATATTCGATGTTATAATTATATGGCTCTTGTGCCAATATATTATACAATTTCCGAATATAAAAACTGGAAGCGTTGATGTTTATTTGGACGATACTATTTTGGCTTGGCCAGTTAAATAATATCCTGTTTTAATAAATAAAACTCCAAATTTATTTAATAATTTAAACTTTATTTGTTCTGAATAGCTTTATTATTAAACATTAACTCTGTACAAAACTTTACTGTTTCGAGAGTTGCTTAACGAAAGCTGAACAAATTTCAACTCTCCGAATTACCATAAAAACCGCATTATTTATACACACTTTTTTACTTCTCAGCTTTTTATTTACATTAAAAATGTAAATAGACTTTGTTCCAATAATAATACAATTAATAATTTTGCGTAATCATTGTCAATAATAATTACTATTATTTGCATTTGTTGTTACCCAAAATTGCATACATTGCATAACTGCGCACTAAGCATTATTTATTATATGCTAAGTTTATTAACTTTATGACATAGTTAATTAATATTTTTTAATATTATTTCGCAATGCGTAATGCAAAATATTTTGGGTTCAAATATAACAAAAATACAGGGACGGCGTGTTTTATTCCACAACACCTCCCACTTTGAAGTAAAAGAAATGAATACATTTTTTTTTTTATATATATGGTAATTCAGAAGTTCTTAATTTATTCGGCTTTTGTTATACATTTTTTGTTATACATTTTTTATTTTAAATTTTTTCACAATATTTAATTACAAAAATACAATTCATTTATTTATAACTTTCTCATTTTTTTTTTCATTTTAATTTATGTGCTTTCTTTTCACATTTTGTTTTGAAAAACCGAATTATGCACTCTCAACCATTTGTTAAGAAAATTCACCTATCCTTAAGGGATTAGGCTCGGTCGTTTCCCTAACATTTTTCTTACAAATCTTTTTTTTTTTGTTTTATTCCTTTTCAATAAATTTCTCTTTTCAACGTTAATTCAAACTATTTTATAATTTTCATTTTTAAACAATATTTTTTCTCTCAATTACATATTACATTTACCATTTCTTAAATTTTTCTAATTTAACTTTTCATAGTTTTTCATAATTTTATAACTTTCATAATTATTTTTAATCCTTATTTTTTTTTTTTTTTTACAATTTCCAACTTATTAATGTTACAATATTAACTTTTACCAATTCAATATCTTTATTTCAATTACTATGTATTATTTTATTTTTCACAATTTTTTCTTTTAATAATTTATTTATTTTTTCATTCATATAATCAATTTTACAATTTATTATCCTTTTTTTATAAATTTTCGATAATTACAATTTTTCAATTTTAATTTTTTACTTTTACTAAAGTATATATTTTTTATAATCAATTTTATAATTTATTACATACCAACTATTTCAATATTTCCTTTTTACATTTATTTTTTCTTCATTTACATATTAACAATAAATTTATTTTGTCATAAAGTTTTATTTCAAATTCTTACTTTTTTCTTATTTTAATTTTATTACAGATTACATATAACTCCCCTTTTTTTACAATTTTGTTTTTTTTTTTTACATATAACCCCGTTTTATTTAAAATTTTACAAATTATTTTTTATAAAAAAAATTTTTTTTTTACCTTAATTTATATATTACAATTTCCACATTAATTTTTTGTACATATATAATTATCTAAATTATTAACAAAAATTTATTTTCTTATTTCCTCTACTTTAAATATATCCATTAAATATATCCATTTTCTTTCATTTAAATTTCTTAATTTAATTTAACTCAGTATAAATGTATGCGAATTTAAATTTAGATTATTTTAATAACTTTCAACTATATATATATATTTTTTTTTAAGTGCATTTATTTTTTAATAAAACTCTACTTCGTGTTTTAACTGTAATTGGCTAGTTAATTATTATTCGCGAAAAGTTAGAGCAGCTAGTTTTCTAGGTTCAGATTTAGAGTTTTTTGAATTATGTTGTGTAGGTTTTATTTTATTAGTAGGGAGTTCTAGTGCTCTGTTAGTGGATAGGGTGTGAGATGGCAGGTGAGGTTTAATTGGTTGTTTTTCGTTTTTATTTGTTTGTTGGAAATTCTGGATTTCCGGCTTGTTGCTTTGTGCGTCAAGTTTATTTCTATGTTTGTCCCTGTTTTCTTCTTTCGATTTTTTAGACATAATCGCAATACGATTATAATAACCAATATTATACATATGAAAGTAGTGAAACCTAGTGTTCCTATATGCCATCTTTCTTTGATTACTCCTTGTCGTTCCTTTTCTGTGCGTTTGCGTTCGTTCTCGATGTCTAATTTTAATTATTCTAAACCCCTTCCCCTTTTCCTAAATTCTTCCGCTAATGTCTTTGTATCCGTAAGTTTAATACCTGTTGTTAAATTATGTTGAGTTGTAAAGTTTAATAATATGGGGTTCATTTCACCCAGTAGTGATATGGCTGGTGGAGCCCAAATTCCGTCGTTAGTTTCGTCTATAGTTCGTTCGAAAATTTTATGAAAGGGAATTTCTAGAATTCCTAATTGTAATGAATATAGCACACAGATAGTGTATACTCAACCTTAATAAAATATATCGGTATATACATGGTGTATACCCACCTTAATAAAATATAAAAATTAAAAGATAAGAATTATGCATTAAACCTAATGCACAAAATTGTTATATGAGTAGATATATATTTTATAGTAAAATCAAAGTAAAATAATTTTGGTCAAAAATGCTGACCAAATCTAAATAATAAGAATTATATAGTTTTAAAGGGAATAATATTTCTAAGGAATTTTAATTAGGGTATATAAAGAGACAGAATTATTATAAAAAAGCTGCCAATTTGGAAGAGTGCTTCATATACCCTTTTGATCTACCTAGGATTTAGTGAAATCGAAGAATTCATAAAAATTATGATTTTTACAAAACTCCCAAAGTTGTACAATTTAAAATTACAATCAAGTTTTTATAAATAAATACTCGAAATGTAATATACATATGTTTTTATTCTATAAATTTCGAAATTTTTGCCCTTGTAAAATGAAGAGGGTTGAAGGTACGTGTCTCAATTTTGCATACAAGGTGTAGGTGTGTATTTTTGAGAAAATAATTTCTCATTTTTTCAATCCAGTCCCCCGCCGAGGTGTTGCAGCCTGTTTAATAGATATACCCCCTCACCCATATGAAAAGGGAAACGGGTGAAAATTTTGAATGATTTCGAAAGACACCAACCTATTATACCTAACTTACAAGATATAGGACCCTATCTGAAATGCGGCTTATTTTATAGTCATTTTAAGTTCCAAATATTCAATTTTCATAAAAAATATAATAAATTTTGAAATGTAACATTTCTAAGTGATGTAGCTTAGAGGGGGTTGCAGGTAGGGAAATAAATTTTTGGCACAAGTTGTAAGATAGTATTTTTAAGAAAACAATTTCTTATTTTTTCAATCCAGTCCCCCGCTGCGGTGCTGCAGCCTCTTTCATAAAATTACCCCCTCACCCATAATAAAAGGGAAAGGGGTAAATTTTTTGAATGGTTTCGAAAGATACCAATCTATTATACCAAACCTACAAGATATAAGACCCTATCTGAAATGCAGCTTATTTTATAGTCATTTTAAATACCAAAAATTCAATTTTAGTAGTCCCATAAAAATTCTTTCACCTGTAAAATCCAGGGGGGTAAAGGTACGAAGCTGATTTTTATGCACAATGTGTAACATAGTATATTTAAGAATATAGTTTCTCATTTTTTCAATTAATTTCCCCGCTCAAGGTATGTAGCTTATTTCATACATAAGCCCCCTCACCTACTTAAAGAAGGTGGGGGGTAAATTTTTTATATGAAATCGAAATGCACTTACCTGCTGCATCTATGTTAGAAGTAACAATATTTTATATAAAATCAAACCGGTTTTATAGGCATTTCAAATTTCAAAATTTTTGTTTTAATATTACTATAAAATAGGGGGGCGAGGACCTAGGGCTCCAAATTTTTACAATCTTCTTTATATGGCATCTATACATATATCTGTGAAACAATGTAAAGATCCGACTATATTTAGGGGTATTTTTTTGAAGTGCACAAAATTGTGCATTTTCAACGCTCCGCTAGGGGGGGTTGCAGGGAACCGATTTAAAAAAGGATACCATACACATAAATTTCCATCCTTACTTTATATGTGTTGCAATTTTTGTATAAATCGCACGAGTGCTTATACTATTTCTAAGCGTTTAAAAAACTGTATTTTTACTTTGCGTACGGCGTACGGCGGACACGGATTTTTTTTTTGCTGATTCTGATTCCCTGACATCTAAAACGTCCAGAAAAATCAAAATCTCGAAAAAAAAATTTTCGAAATTTAGACCGCGCCACAAAGCTTCATATATTTTCAATATATGAAGCAAAATTCACTTTTCAATCAGAAGTCAACCGAGTCTTATCTTTATTATAAAGCAACACGCTTGTTTAAATTTAAAACTCCTAAAACTAACTTCCTCAACAAAGTCGGTAATCTTGCCTGTTGACTATTGAGGTAGCATTGTTGCTACAAATGGATGAAGTTAGTATACAAATAATATATATTTAATAACCATATATAAAATATATAAACCATAAGCATAAACACTACATGGCGATCCTGCCCACCGAACACCAGAAGAAAATACAAAAAGTCATAGGAGAGAATAGCCACCAAATTGGTCCAAAACCAATAGAGGAATACAAGAAACGACATCCTGTTGTAACAAATACACCAGAACCAACTACAACAACAACAAAAAATAAGACAAGAGGAGGAAAATATGTACAATTAAGGAAGGAGATAGCCAATTTATACAGATTATCTGCGATAGCAACAACACTAGAAAAAAAGAAATTCGTACAACAGATCAAAGTATTAAAAAAGCAACAAAAGACAGAACAGCGACGACGAAAGCAGAAACGTGAAACGGCGGACAAGAAATTTTCGGAAGCATTTGATAATACATATGAAAAATATTCAAACATATTAAATGCAAAAACAAATAAATAAAATATCTTTGATAATGAAAAAATTTACTTATGTATAAAAATAGAATATATGAAGCTAAATCACTTATGTTAAAGCTCAATCACTTATGTTAAAATTACTTATATATTAAAATAAATCACTTATGTTTAATTACTTATATATGAAGATAAATTACTTATGTATAAAAATATAATATTTTATATATAAAAAAAATTATAAATAAATATATATATATATACAATCATATAAATTTAATATTTTAAATATTGTAAAATTCTTAAATTTTTTTTTTGAGTTGGTAATGTTTGTTATCCATTTAACTTTAATACTTAACACTCCATAATTTACTTTTTATTCTTTATTATTTTAAAAAAAAAATCCACTTAAAAATTTACAAAATTCTAAATTTGTTTTATATTTTCGTCTACACTAACGAATAAATAAAATCTCAAATTTGATCCACATAATGGGTGGACAAAATGCTAAACCTGAGGAGGTTATTATAAATAATAGTGCTGGTAGTGCAGCAAATATTCATGCAAAAGATGAATTTAAATTTTAAAATTTACAACTTATTGTAATAATGTTAATTTTGATTATTGCTATTAATATAGCATATAATTATATTAAAAATTTTTACATGATGAATAAATAAAATCCAAAGAAGAGATTGGAAGAAATTAAAAATGTATGTGAGGATTTAAAAAATATTTTATTAATCTTTAAGAAAAATCCGAATAGAAAATTTTCCGCGGAATATATTTTAAATAAGCAAACTAAAGTTAAAAATATATATAGACATTATTCTAGTATATATCATTCAATTTTAGAAGTAGTTGATAAAAATTTATTAGCTACTTATAAAGAAAAATTCTTTGATGTTTATAACGAGTTACAATTAGTTTTACATAATTATTCACAAAACATTTTGGATAATTCAACCATCTCCGAAGGGGAAGAGGATAGCGAAGAAAAAACTGAAACACGAAATCATATAGAAATCGAAATGGCGTCATTTGACATATCTGTTACGCACAAATTAATCCCAGAATTTGAAGGTGATACAAAGAAATTAGACAATTTTTTAAATCTAATTGATTACATACATGAAACTCTAAAAGATGACAATGAAAAGAAAAAATTAATTGAGTTTGTAATAAGAACAAAAATTTCAGATAAAGTTAGAACAAAAATAAGCTCACAACAGACACCCACTACACTAAACAACTAAAAGCTAATTTTAAGAGTATATTCAAAACAAATAGCACACCGCTGAGAATACAATCTGAATTAGCTAAAATCAGACAAGTTAATAATGTAACAAATTTTGCAAACAAAATTGAAAATTTAACTTCAGAACTCAATGCACTACAAATATTAGAGCAGGGAGATGAAAATAAAGAAATAATAAGAAAGCTTAATGACCAAATAGCATTAAATGTTTTTAGAAATGGTCTAAATGAACCAATAAAATCAACCATTTTTGCAGCCAGACCAAAAACCTTACAAGACGCTATACAATTGGCAACTAGAAATAGAACAGCCAAATGATTCAGCACGTATTTACCAATATAATACTAGAAGTCAACAACGATATAATTCAAACAGAAATTATATTCAAAGAAACAATTTCAATAATAGGAGCAATTGGCAAAATAGGGGTAATAATAGATATAATAATAACAACTTCACTAATATAAATAATAATTTTAGCAACAGAAATAATAATAATAATAGGTATAACAATAACAATAGAAACAACAATTTTAATAGTAGAAATAATAATTCTAATAGAAACAATAATACTAATACAAATCGGTACCAAAATCGGAATCAAAATCAAAGTTGCAAGTTGCAAGCAATTAACTTAGAAGTTAAAGTAGATAGTGTAATCACAAATCAAGAAATACAAAAAGGAGTATTTTTAGCGAATACTATTATACCTGCAAAAGGTGTATCTCACATAAAAATTTTAAATACGTTAGAACATGAAGTAATTCTAAAAAATATCACACCAAAAGTTGAACCATTACAGAATTATCATATAATAAATTTAAGAAAGTTCAATAATTTAGAAACTAAAGAAGAAACGTACAATAAACTGTTAACAGAATTAAAAATAGATAACTTAGATGAAAACGCAAAAGAATCAATTCTTGAAATATGTAAAGAATTTTCAGATACTTTTTATTTAACAGGAGATGTTTTAACAACAAATAATTTTTACAAACAAAAAATTTCCGTATTAGATGAAAATCCAATATATATAAAAAATTATAGGCTTCCACAAGCACAAACAGAGGAAATAAATAAACAAATAAATAAATTAATTGATGACGACATAATAGAACCATCAATTAGTCCTTACAATTCAACCATTATTAATAGTACCCAAGAAAAACGATGATACTGATACTAAAAAATGGAGATTAGTTGTAGATTTTCGACAATTAAATAAAAAGATAATGGATGATAAATTTCCATTAACAAGATTGGAAGATGTTTTAGATAATATAGGAAGAGCAAAATATTTTTCAACATTAGATCTAACTAGCTCTTTTCATAAAATAGAATTAGATAAGAAATCAAGACATTTAACAGCATTTTCGTCAAATAAAGGATTATATCAATTTAAAAGATTACCATTTGGATTAAAGATATCAACAAATAGTTTTCAAAGAATGCTATCAATTGCACTTGCGGGGTTAGACGAAGAAGCTTTTCTTTATGTAGATGACATTATAATATTTGGATGTAGTTTGAAACACCATAATAGAAATTTAATAAAAACTTTGAGCAGATTAAGAAAATATAATTTAAAATTAAATCCACAAAAATGTAATTTTTTACAAACTGAGGTAACATATTTGGGACACTTAATTACAAATGAAGGAATTAAGACAGATCCTAGAAAGCATGAAGCAATATTAAACTACCCTGTACCTACAAATGCAGATGAAACAAAACGATTTACAGCATTTTGTAACTATTATAGAAGATTTATTCCAAATTTTGCAGAAATTGCAAAACCACTAAATTCACTTACAAAGAAAAACACTCTTTTCACGTGGTCTAATGAATGTCAGAATGCATTCACAGAACTTAAAAATAAATTAATAAATCCAGCAATACTAAAATATCCTAATTTTGAAGAAAAATTCATATTAACAACTGATGCTTCACAATTCGCTTTAGGAGCAGTACTGTCACAAGGTGAAATAGGTCAAGATTTACCAATTTCTTATGCCAGCAGAACTTTAACTAAACATGAAATAAATAAACCTATTATAGAAAAAGAATTATTAGCTATACATTGGTCAATAAATTTTTTTCTACCATACTTATATGGTAGAAAATTTACAGTAGTAACTGACCATAGACCATTAGTTAGCTTATTTACACATAAAAACTCATCCTCAAAATTAACAAGAATGAGATTAGATTTACGTGACTATGAATTTGACATAATATACAAAGAAGGTAAAATGAACACAAACGCTGACGCATTATCACGAATAAAAATAGACTCCGATTACTTAAAAGCCATGATTCCAACAGTTGATGTAAAAGTATTAACTCGAGCAATGGTAAAAAATAACAAAAATAACACGAAAATAAGAACTGAAAAAGCAGATGAAATAAAGCCTGATCAACTTTATATATGGAACTGCACATCAATATCAGAAATAAAAAAATTAAAAAATTTAATATTTAAAAATAATAAAAAGCGCTATAGAAATAATGGAATAAATGAAAATCATGGAAAATTTAAGAATAAATGTTATAGAAGCTTGCCCAAAAGAAATATAAATGAAAAAGAAGTAATTATAGAAATTAGTGATAATTCATATCAATACTTAGGTATGATTTTGGAGAAGTTAATATCTGAAATGAATAAAATAAATATAAAATCGCTAGCATTAAAAAATAATGATGAAATATTTGAGCATATTAATATAAATAATTTTAAAGATATCTTTAGGTAACTAGGTAGGTAGTTACCTAAGATATCTTTAACAAATTAATGAAAAATAGGCAAGAAAATTTAGAAATAATAATAGTAGTACGGATGTAGCAACTGAGTAAATCCCATACAAACTAATAAAGGACAGCCTGATTAACAGGTCGACTATAATTCTCTTAACTGCTACAAACCCATTTAAGGCAATGTATCAAAAAGAGACAGCAATAGCACTTCCTATTGGTTTGGAACTAGTTTTGGGGGCGTGAAAATCTGTAAAACAAATGTTCATCCATGTTAAAAATATGTAAGCTCAATTCAGTGTTAAAGTCAATTTGCTCGCTACCTTCACTACTGAAGTAAATTTGTTCTATCAAAAATTTGTATTCTACATTCACTACTAAAGTAAATTTATTTTATAAAAAATTTGTAGTCTACATTCACTACTAAAGTAAATTTATTTTATAAAAAATTTGCAGTCTACATTCACGGCTAAAGTAAATTTGTTCTATCAAAAGTTCTACATTCACTGCTAAAGTAAATTTATTTTATAAAAAATTTGTAGTCTACATTCACTACTAAAGTAAATTTATTTTATAAAAAATTTGCAGTCTACATTCACGGCTAAAGTAAATTTGTTCTATCAAAAGTTCTACATTCACTGCTAAAGTAAATTTGTTCTATCAAAAATTCTACATTCACTGCTAAACTAAATTTGTTCTATCAAAAATTCACGGCTAAAGTAAATTTGTTCTAACAATAATTCTACAGTCTACAGTCACTGCTAAAGTAAATTTGTTATAACAAAAATTCTACATTCACACGGCTAAAGTAAATTTGTTCTATCAAAAATTCTACATGCACTGCTAAACTAAATTTGTTCTATCAAAAATTCACGGCTAAAGTAAATTTGTTCTAACAATAATTCTACAGTCTACATGCACTGTTAAAGTAAATTTGTTCTAACAAAAATTCTACATTCACGCGGATAAAGTAAATTTGTTCTATCAAAAATTCTACATTCACTGCTAAAGTAAATTTGTTCTATCAAAAAAGCACGGCTAAAGTAAATCTGTTCTAACAATAATTCTACAGTCTACATGCACTGCTAAAGTAAATTTGTTCTATAGCAGTTGTTGTGTTAACAGATTAAGTTAGGAACCTGTAAAAAAAAACCTGTATGACTGCATTTAGCTTGCTTGACTCTCTTTGTAAACAAAATAAACTTGTAAGCCCCGCCTTTGTAAACAAATCTAAACTTGTATGACCGCATTTTCTTTCACAACTGCAGGTTATCCTAAATTAACTTTTGTTTCAAAGAAAAAGAAAGAAAAAAAAGCTCATTGCACAACATGATAAACACATAAAATTCAAGTTGTGTTATCCCGCCTCTGTAAACAAAACAAACAAAAAAATCACTTAATATGCAAATCTGTATTTTTGATTTCATTTCACTGTCTAGGTTAAGTTCATTATCATTAATAAAATAAGAAAAAGAACAAGTTATCAAACACAATCATTTATTCAAATTTAAAAAAAAATTTCAGGCTAATATTATTTAAAAATATAAATAAATGATATCAAATTAAATAATAAACTTATGATACACATAATATAGTAAAAATATTGTGGTTTTTTGCATTGATTGATAGTTTTGTTAAATGTTATTCGTTCATATAAACCACATACCTGCAATCTGGATTTTTTTCACCTAGGAAAATAAATAAATTTAAAAAAAATTGTTAAAATTAACATTTGTATATTTGTGTAATTTTATACAAAAAATTTTTTATTCTTACCATTTACTCTTTAATGATAAACCGTAATATGGGAGTATTGAATTTATCTTCTTCCCTCTTATCCAAAATCATGTGAAGATTTCTAGGGATTTCATTTTTTAGTTTTCCTGCAAAAACATTGGTAAATCTGTTTGGAAAAAAATATATGTAGTCATCTAAACAGGCTACTAGTTTTTTACCAAAACGCGTCTTGAAAGTTGTTATATCATGAACTCTATATTCCATTCCAATTATAAGATCAGCTGATTTTATAATTGGTTTGGACACAGATGGTTTTGAACCAACAGAATTTAATGTATTTATGAAGTCTGCCTGAAAATATAATTAAAAATAATTAAAAAATTTAAAATAACTTAAATCTTAAAAAGACACTTACCATTATTTGTCAGGATAATATGTATATGTCTCAGAACTGTGTTATAACACTGAAGATACATAAAATTTTCACCATGTTTTATACAAAAAAATTCTAAAAAAATGCATATAAAACAAAGACCAATAATAATTTTGGTAAAATACAAAATTATACAAACAAAGGACCTCTTGAATTTGGTAAATCTGTTTGGCTACATATATATATGTATATATATGTATAATAAATTTGTATTGACTCACAAAAAAATTTAAAACAAAGACAAATAATATTTTTTGGTAAAATACAAAATTATACGTACAAAGGATCTCATTATATATAATATATATGTATAATAAATTTTTATTAACTCAAAAAAAATTTTGAAGTTAATAAACTAATTACAATTAAAAACCAACAAGAAACAAGAAAACCAGGACATTTATTTTTTATACATCGACATTATATATCGTTCTAAAGAAAGAAAAAAAAACAAATTATATGAATCATAATAATAATAATAATAACTTTATTTATAATTAATTAAATTTAAGTTTTAACATTTTTGAGGTCAAGACCCGTGGAAAATTTTATTAAAAAAAAAAACAATGTTTTGATAATAAAATATTGATTTTATTCATAAATAATACTATAAGGTAGATTTTTTTATTAAGTTTAATATTCATAAATATTCATAATATATAATTAAGTAAGAATATTTAGTATTCATTAAACAAAATAATCATTATTAAAAAAACCCATTTTTTTTAACTTTTTAAACTAACAAAAAAAAAAGTTTTCAAACTAAGTTGCAACATATTTTTGTATATAAAATGAAGACGCTGAGCAGTTTTAAACGAATTTTATAAAACAAACATTCAAATAAATAATTGTAAGTAATTTTTTTTAAAAAAAAACAACATTATTATTTATAATGGATATTGTAAGTTCAAAAAATAATTCTAGCAACAAAAAAAAAACTTAAAAAACTAATGTTATTGTTTAAATAGACATCAAGAAATTTATCCGCAAATCTTATTGGACTGTTGAGAGATTTGTTTGTTTCAAAGAAAAAGAAAGAAATCTGTAAAACAAATGTTCATCCATGTTAAAAATATGTAAGCTCAATTCACTGTTAAAGTCAATTTGCTCGCTACCTTCACTACTGAAGTAAATTTGTTCTATCAAAAATTTGTATTCTACATTCACTACTAAAGAAAATTTATTTTATAAAAAATTTGTAGTCTACATTCACTACTAAAGTAAATTTATTTTATATTTTATTTTAGTACTTATCAGAAATTTTAGTGAAACAAACAATATCGAAATGGAAGAACATATTGCAGGACAATCCCGTATTGAAGAAATAATTCAATGAAGGATAACAGATGGTACATCAACGAGTACGAGTACAACTGAGCCATCAACATCAACGAGTACGAGTACAGCTGAACCATCAACATCAACGAGTACGAGTACAGCTGAACCATCAACAATGAGTACGAGCACAGCTGAACCATCAACATCCGCACCCTTAATACAAATAGGTGGTAGTAAAAAAAAGTATGTTTCTATTATCAAACAAAATGAGGGGTTTAGTTCTAAATTTAAGGTTAAAACTAAAAATATTACTTTTAAGTTAAACGATTTTATCGACGATTCTGAAACAATTATTGACTGGTTAGATAAATGTTTTCAAAACATATTAGACATAGTTAAAAAAGATGTAAAAGCCAACGACTTAATGGGGATCCAAATTTCAATTCCCTCATTTACAAATACAAGACCTATCGGACTACCATTTAAAAAAGTAGAAACTATCACTTCACAAATGATTACTGATTTAGTATCAGCAGTTATTCAATCAAATCAGAGTTTTCTTTCTACTAATTTGATAGAAATTTCAGTTAAAATAATTGAAGTACAAAACGGTAAAGGACGGTTAAACCCTTCTCACATGTCTGAATCCGAAATTTTAAAGCGTAAGACAAGTATAATTGATGTAGGCTCCAGATCAAATAATAATTGCTTAGCACAATCAATTATTATCGGTAAATATCTGGCAGATGGTAATAATGAAGCATTAAAAAAATGTTTACGAAAAAATTCCAAATTATTATCCGGAGAAGTAAAGAAACTTTTGAAAAAATCAAATGTAGTTCCCAATGATAACGGTTGTAATATTGAGGATATATTTACATTCCAAAAATATTTACCACAATATAATATTAACGTGTATTTGGATAAAAAATATCACAAAAAATTTCCGAAAACGTTTGGTTTAGAAGAAATTCATAAAGGGGATTATCCACACTTTTTTAATACAGGAAAAAATTATAATTATGTTGGTGAAATTCCTGAACTAGATATGTTTGCCACACAAAGTTTAAGTTCAAGCGAATTGCAAAAACTTGAAAAATGGTGGCAAGACTTAAAAAGTCGTAATTATATATTTAATAACCGTAACGAACTAATAAAATATTGTAAAACGGATGTTCAAATACTTAGAAGGGGATGCCTTAAATTCATGAATGACTTTATATCTTTAATGGATGTAAACCCTTTTCTAGAAAGTTTTACAATTGCTCAAGCCGTAATGATTGTATATCGAAAAAAATTTCTAATTGAGAATACAATGGGTGTTATACCTTCTAATAATTATAATTCTAAACAAAACCAATCATTTATAGGTTTAAAATGGTTAATATCTGAAAATAATAATGTTAATGGTCAGATTAAGTTTGAGGTAGTTCTACCAAACTGTGGTCTTCAAGTTGATGGTTACAATACCTATACAAATACTGTATGCGAATTTTTAGGTTGTTATTATCACGGTTGTCCTAAATGTTTTTTTAACAGATCTGAAATGCAAAAAGGTGCTTCATTTGAAACTCGTTACGACAATAGTTTGTTGAAACTCAAATTTCTGAAAGAGAAAAAAATTTAATATTAAAACTATGTGGGAATGTGACTTTAAACAATATTTAAAACAAAATCCTATTGTAGACAAAAGTTTAAACAATAATCATTTAATTTTATATAGTGCTTTACAACCTCGAGAGGCAATATTTGGGGGCCGTACTGAAGTTTTTAAACTATACCATAAAACTAAACCTGGTGAAACAATTCGATATTTAGATTTTACTTCGTTATACCCTTACGTAAATAAAAACTGTACTTATCCGATCGGTCATCCTAAAATTTATAATAAACACGAATGTAAAAATATAACCGATATTACAGCAATTGACGGTATCATCAAATGTCGGATTTTACCTCCTAAAGATTTGTTTATTCCTGTCTTACCAATACGACTTAATGAAAAATTACTTTTTGTACTATGTAAAACTTGCGGTGAAAATGAGAATGTTACAGAGAGTTGTACTCACAATACTGACGAACGTAGTTTAGTAGGATCATGGGCATCTATAGAAATTAGGTTAAGTTTAGAAAAAGGATACAAAATATTGGAATTGTTCGAAGTATGGGAATATGCAACAACAACATACGATACAGTTACCAAAACCGGAGGTTTGTTTGCAACATATATGAATACATTTATAAAACTTAAACAGGAAGCTAGTGGTTTTCCAAGCGGCTGTGACACTCCAGAGAAACAAAAAAAATTTATCGAACAATATCATCAGAGAGAAAATGTTTTATTGGAAAAATCTAAAATAATTGCAAACCCGTCATATCGTAATACTTCCAAGTTATGCCTTAGCTCCCTTTGGGGTAAGTTGATACAAAGACTGCATTTAATGAAGACAAGCGTAATATCTTCAACTGATGAATTTAATAAGATTGTGCACTCCCCAGGGGTACAAATTGAAAATTTGTATATAGCCAATAAGGAACAAATTTTATTAAATTGGAAATATTTAAATACAGAGTGTGCAACACCACTGAAAAATGTTTCGTTACCTGTCGGTATTTATACAACGGCACATGCCCGTATAAAGTTGTATGAAGAACTTCATAAAATAGGAAAAAATCTTTTGTACTGCGACACTGACTCTGTCATCTTTGTAGAAAATAAAGATTCGCCGTATAAACCTATTACAGGAAATTTTTTAGGAGAATTCACTAATGAATTAGAAGATTATGGTTCAACAACTTATATAACTGAATTTGTATCCACGGGTCCTAAATGTTATTCGTACAAATACTTTAACCCAGAGACAAACCAAAGTGGAGAAGTTGCCAAGTGTAAAGGTGTTACATGTAACTTGACAAAGAAAAAAATTTTAAACTTTGATAATTTAAAAAATCTTATTATGAATCCTATGTCTAGTGGCACTTACACAATACACAATGAAAAGAAGATTAAAAGGAAGAAGAATTTTGTAGTTGTTACTGAAAGCGAAAATAAAAAATTTGGGTTTACATTTACAAAAAGAGTATGCGTCGGAGATGATTTTGAGACAATACCATACGAATATCAATTCCAAAATATAATATAGTTAAGAATCTTTTATGTAAAAAAAATTATTTAATATGAATATGTATTGCAATTAAAATGTTTTTAAAAAATACAAGATTTTTTATTTTATTTTATTTAAAGAAAGATATATTATATATATAGTATATTATATATATAGTATATATTGATTGAAAATATATATTGTATACATTTATTCTAGTTGTTCCTTTCACTAAGAACGTTTGCAGTTTTTTAAATCAAAACAAAAAATAATGGAAAATAATGTCTTATTTGTTGATCTTCAGTTTGTAGTAGGAAAGGGACGTCATCATTTTTTAAAAGAATTAGCAGTACTTTGTCAGGGTTCCATAATTCCAACACTTTATTATTTTAAACCACCCTATCCTAAAGACGAATTGAATGATGAAGATATCCAACAAGGAAATTTCATAAGGTCCAACATTAACAATTTGGAATGGAATGATGGTTTCATCCCCTACAACGATGTTCCAAATATTTTGAAAACATTCGCTAATCATAAAATTTATGTTAAAGGATTACAGAAAAAAGTTTTTTTACATCAATACTTACAACAAGCTACAACAGATATTATAGAGCTCGAAAATGAAATACCTAAATTAAGCTCTTTAAAAAATTATGAGTCTTATTGCGATATTCATTCAAACACCAACAAAAATAATAGATGTGCTGTACGAAACTGTGTGAATATGTATATGTATATGTTGCGAAATAATAAAATTGATTATTAAAGTGTATTTTTTATTAAAAAAAAAAATTTTTTTTTACATTTCAATATTAAAAGTAAAATCTACTAAGTTTTTAATTAATTTGTTTGAACAGTATATTGGTATTTCGAAAAACAAGCGGGAATAGTTGCAGTGCACATGCGAAAGCTTCACTGGAATGTAATAGTCGTCAAATGATAATTGAAATAAATTTCGTGCTTTACATTTTTCCATATATTTGTTGAAATATTCTTTTACATTGCAGGAGGCATTGTTGTTGTACGACATGACAATATTCAAAAACTCTATTATATTCAAAAATTGCTGATGCTCATTTTTAAACATTACAAAAATTTTGTTGTTATTGTTTTTGTCTGTATTAAAGTTTATTAATATTTTTTCTGAAGTTGGTGAATTAATATTTTTCAAAAGATCTTGCATTATTTGAACGTCATCTGTAGAACTTTGCTTTTCTAATTGCTTAAAATTGTCAAAAAAATTTTCCCATTCTGTATAAGAAATGTATAAAGGAATTTCTTTAAAACGATGGAAAATTATTTCAGCTTCAAAGGTATCAGCGTTAAATCCGATAATAACTTTACAAGTATGATTCTCATTCAAGAATTAAGTGTAAGACAGCAGTAAATTTTTTGGATTAATATTTAACTTGTTGCTCTTGTTGTTGCTTTTCAGCCTTTTTTTAACGGTGGTCCTAATTCCTTTTGAAGAATTGCGTTTTTTGGTCTCTTTCACAGTATTCATCTTAGAACAATAAAACTTTTATGAAAACGTACAAGCATTTTATACATTTCCAGATTTACAGATTTGTCTTTTATTGTTGGATTTTTTACTTTTACTTTTGTTAACATGAATAAAAACTTGTTTAAACAAGTTTTTATAAACAAGTTTTAAAAAAATTCTTCTATCATTTTCTGCAAAATTATGTTTGTCAAATCTATTTAAAAAACCTTGCATGCTTTTTCCATGACATCGGTGCCATAAATAAACACAACAATAATGACCACATACAACCGACATTAATCCCTGCAATTGACGGCCATTTGTAATATAACAATTTGAATTACGTTTTAAAAATTGTATAAACTCGTTTTGACCAGGTTCTCGACAATATGAATCAAAATATTCTGTACAGCCTACAGAAGGTCAATAAATTGCAATCCAGTGAGCTCCAGGTTTTGTTGAAGGATCTGTATTTACAACGATTATTGCAGGTCTTTTAATAGTTTTTGGAATTTTATTTAAAGGAAAAACTCCTCTAAATATTTTTCTGGTATAATTGTTGCATTTTAATATATTTGTTATTTGTACTGTGTCCATAGTATACCAAAACGGAGAAATCAAAAATTTTTGTCTCTCCTTCAACGAAATGTTGTAAAAATTATTTTTTTTATACCATTGATAAATATAATATTGATGAACTTCAATTGTGGTAACCTATTTATAGGTTTGTATATACGTTACGATTTTTATCAATTTGCAAACTACCATCAAACTCTCCATAAACAATACATGTTACTGTCGTATTTAAAGATCTTGAAAACTTGGCTTCAATTCTTACAGTTCCTTGGTTTAATAAACTTTGACAAGAATTATTTCCAGATAAATCTGGCGTTAGATCAAAGGCAAGAATGTAAAAACCTTTGCCGAACATTGATTTTGTGATTTGATGGCCTCTGTCCGAATGATGAATTCCAGTTCCATTAAAAAGAGTATAATATGCACGTGTATCAAAACGATGTTTGTCAGCAAAACTAGTTTCAATTGGTAAATTCGGCATTTGAACGCCATTAACATATAGCATAAATTGAGTCATTTCAAAACGTTTAAAATTAAACGGATTTTTTGAACGTTTCCCAGTAAAAGTATCATTATCTGTCATACAAAATAGTATAGTATTTGGGAGTTGTCCTATGAAAACATTGTCAACCGATATATTAGTACTACTTGAGGGTACTGTGAATGATTTTATTTCAACACGTTTGTAATTGTATTTTGCATTCGCCTTTTCTAAAACAGCATTATGTGCAAGTAAAATACTAGGATTTACTGTGACATGTCTCATAAATAATGTAGCTTCAATTATTTTCATTTGACTTTCATCATTATCGTCAGAGAAAAAGTAAAAATCTGGTTTTTCCAAAGTTAGCAAAACTCTGACATCCACACCATTTATTAATAATGTGGGTTGATTAAACATATCAACATGGAGTTTACCCATCAATTCAACAACACCACTATTATTATATTGTTTTTTACGTTCTGAGGAACCACTATTTCCAGATTTTCCTACATCATGTTTATCTAACGACCAACCAGCACATTCTAAATGGGTATTGGCAGCATCATTTCCATAGTTAAGTAAAGACTCGATGTAAGCTCTATAATTATAATTGTTGTCAGATGAAATATTATTTTTACCATTTAACTGAACATTGCATTGTTTAATCATAGAATGTAATAAATTGTTAACAATTGCCGGCTGGGCTATTAATTTAGGAGGTGTAGAAGTATCTTTATCATCATTCCACACTGATCCATCTTTCTTTAATATTTGTATTCTTAATTTTAAATATGTTGATGACAAATCTCTATATGTATCGCCATGACCCAGCGAAACAAATTCAATAGTCGACGAATTATCTAAAGAAGCAATTGGGTTATAAGCAACTTCTTCTGATTTTAAGATGCTTGATTGAATAGGTGGTGAACTAAATATATCTAACTCTGATTTCATACACTCCAACATCTTTAATCAAAAATGTCTAATACACGTTTTCTGTTTTTACTACTTTTTTTTTAACTTTACGTCTCTTCAATTTCAAACGTAAATGACGCGGTTTTGTAGAATTCTTTCTTTTTATAGCCGTCCTTTTTCCATAACCATACATGGAATGCATTTTATTTACAGCTTCGCGTCTCAAATTTGTTAAGGCTTCTTTACCCCTATCTTTTAAGACTTCTGTGGGATTTGCTCCTGAAGCAATATCTGATAAAACACCGATTCCACTTGAAACTGCTTGTTTGTGTAAGAAATTTTGACCTGATGATAAAATAGGCTTTATATAACGAAATAACCCCCCAAAAATGTCTCCTAATCCTCGGCCTCTCTGATAATTTACAGCCGAATGAAACAGGGGTCCTATTTCTTCAATATTACCCCCTGTTTGAGATAAGTAGTATTTAATATAATGACGGTTCATTGATTAATAATTAGGTTGTAATGATTTCTCTTTATTTATATTAATTTTTTATAAAATGTAATAATATTTTTGTAGGTATTACACTCCTGCTAAAATTTATATCAAATCCAAATTTATCAGCTAGTTTTATGGATATGTTATCAAAAACTTTTTTTTCAACATTATGATATTGTATACGTTTATACTTGATTATTGTTGATTCAAAAGAGTTTTTTGTTTCAATAATATTAAGAACTCGTACCTTTGAATCACCCACAAAACATGGTTCTATTATATCAGTGTACGTAAACAACATTGCTGCTTTTGATATTGAAGTAAAATCGTTTAAAAATACTTCAAAAGCTTTGACAATTTTTGTTTTATGTGATCTAATATTTTTAACTTGGGAAAAAATAGTTTTCATAAAGCTTTTTACTGCATATGATCTGCTAATAGGAATCTTTACATCTATTTTAGGGCTAGTTACACACACTTCAATATATTTTGACTCTTTAATATCTAGAATTTTGTCCGGATCCTTATAATTTTCATCATCAGTGATAAAGGTGTAAATCTCCGAAATCAAATATCGTTCACATTCTTTTTGTTTAAGCCTGGTCCCCCAGATATATTTTCAAGAAGTATTGGTAAAATAGAGGCTTTCCAGTCACATTTTACATCATCTTTGTTATATGGAATATATGTTTTCCCTACGCCTAATTTATTTTTTTCCGTACTTCCAATTATTATAAATGCGCTTTCTTCATAATTTTCGTTATACCTATTCGGTATAAAATCGTTAATATAGATTTCCGAAACACCTACTTTCCAATTATTATGTGTTAAGTTAATTTCAGTTGGAAATTTATTTGTAAAACGTGTCAACGTGTTATTGTTATAATAATTATTAGAAGCATCACTCAAGAGAGTAATGAAAAAATCATCTGTTTGATTCATTTTATTTATACGTTGTCCACTGTGAAAGATTTAATGGAGTTGCAGTTTTAGGTTTGAACTTATCTTTTTCTGATTTGGCTTGTAAATTATCCTTTTCTGATTTTAATATTTTTTTACGATCTCAATAAAGTTTGAGCGGATGCTTTTTTAGTAGAAGAACGTAATTGACGACTTATACTCGTATCTTTTTTAGGTCTATCATATATAGGCACTGAAATAATATCACCTTCATCTGTTTCAAACATACGTACATCTGCTGAACCAATAGATTTTCTTTCTTTTATACGTTTTCCTGTTGGTGTTGCTGAGAGTGCTAAATTTCGTATTTCGTCATCATTATCAAAAACTTCGTCATCCGTTTCAGAATTAGCATTATCTTTATCAGATGTTGCAATTATCTTACCAGGTGTAAATGTATACATATCGTTTTCGAGGTTTTGGTGTTGCACATCAACATTTTCAGGTTTTTGGTGTAGCCCAACCACATCTTCAGGTGTAATTAAGACTCTTTGTGTTCTTTTTGCTTTGGTAAATGGTTCGGTTTGGGTGCTCATACTTGAAAATATTTGTTTTGTAAAATTACTTGCGTTTATAGAAGGTGGGTGTTCTAATTGTTGTGGCGGGGAGTTATTATAAGCTCTTTGCTGTAATTGATGTCTTCTTTTGTTGGCAAATTTTATTAGTTTTTGACGATATGTATACCATTTTTCATTATCTGATAATTTTTTATTTAAAAGTATTTCTTTCATACTTTTGTCAAGGTGTGAAAGCTCTGCGTCATTATTGAAATTCTCTTTTAGCTTGTTATAAAGCTCTGGAGGTATAACAATCATCCGTTGTAAATTATTCATGTTTCTAAAAAGCTACTTTGTTATCAAACTTCCAAGTAAGCCTGATAGTACTGAACCTATCAACATAGGTAAAAACCCTCCTTTCTGTATAATAACTTTTCTTTTTACTTTCAAAGATTTTTTGGGACAAGCTAAGCAACGCAACACTTTTTTATTTTTATTTAATTTATTATAAATCTGTTTAGACACTTTGTGATGTGGTTTCCATTAAGGGTATTTATAGCTATTTCACAAATAGTTTTAATAACTTCTGGATCACAGTTTTTAAGCAAAATTTGACGAAATTTTGGTTTAGATTTTTTTAATACGTGTAAGATATGACGGTTTGTTGTCAAACGTTTCATTTTTTTCCGATAACTCTGTTAATTGTTTTAATGTACAAAAACATTCAAAATAATTTGAATTAAATATATTTGATCTAAAGCGAAATATATCGTTGATATCTTGTGTCATATCTAGAATAATATAACCATAAGGAACTGATGTTACTTCACTATATACTTTTAGAAATTCCTTTGAATTTTCAGGATAAATTTGTTTTGCCAAAGGAATTATTTGTGACTTGTCTCGTGGGTTTTTAAAAAGAACCAAATATTTGCAGTTAAGTGATATATCACGACAATGTTTTCCTTGATGAAACACATTTTGGGTAATTAAAATAACTGATAAATTTCGATGGTGTGAACCCTTCGTAAATAATTCACATACTTTTGTATTGTAAGCGTTTAACATTAAGTCGTCTAAAACAATTAATATAGGTTCGTTATTTTCATTGCTAATGTTTTCTGGCACTTCATTATGATATTCTAAATTCCTTATACTTTTAGGTACAGCACTAAATTCAGGGTTACACCATAAAATTTTTGTTGGTACAGGTTCAATATATTGTTTTATGTTTCTAATTAATTTACATATAAATGTAGTTTTACCACATCCTGAAGGCCCCGCTATCATCATTGTAAACGGGTGAGTAAAAACTATCATTTTTTATTAATTTTTTGAAGCTCTTGATAATAAAATCTTCCTTCAACTTCTCGTCCCTTTAAGTCTTTTAAAATAAATAAAGGATATGGATGTCTATTTATAACTTTATACACTTGAAAAATTTCTCTTGTCCATTTTTCTGTATATCCATGTTCAAATATAGCTTTTTTTCTTACTATACGTACAAAATCTCCTACAAATATATCTATATTAATTTGAGGGTCATTTTGATGTAGATTTCTGTAAATATCATAAATCTGTTTAACATGTTTATGGTTGACTTCTGATGGTTTCATTTTAATTGTACGGTGATAAGAATTGTTATAGGCTCTAATAAGATTTGGTAAAATATCAATATATCTTTTTGTTCCAGTTTCTGTAAAGTATTTAAACATTTTTTCTTTTATGGTACGATTAAATCGTTCAACAACTGCAGCTTTTTGTGTTGATAGAATTTGTGGAAAACGTTGACGAATATTGTTTTGTTTTAAATAATTTTGGAAATTCACATTTTTAAATCCTTTACCTTTGTCTGATTGAACTGTCATTGGTTTTCTACCACGAATTCTATGAAACATTTTAGTTATTTCTTTACCTGTTTTATTTTTTAGTGGGTATACCCAACCATATTTTGAAAACACATCAATGACTGTTATCAAAAACGTGTAATTATCGTTAAATTTTTTATACATTTTCATATCACATAAATCAATTTCCCAAAGCTGATCAATATCTTGAACTACGTAGTGATTTCTATAGAACTTCTTTTTAGCAAAGCGATGTAATGTATATAACATCTAGATATTTAAGCCATTCTTTAATTTTATTATGGCTTACTTTAGATTTTAAAGCTTTATGAATATTTGCTTTAGAACCATATATATGTGTTCCTTTTTTGTCGTAAAATACTTTCTTGATTTTTGAATTAATGTTGACCATAACGTCGAAACAGTATAAATATCATGGGTAACTCACGAACTTTATTTATATAAAAATTGTTCTTCAATATGACACTTTTAAGCAACTTGGAGGATCGTCTTAAGACGTTTAAATTTTGGCCCAAAACTTTTATTAGCAAACAAGAGTTGGCGTCGAATGGATTTTTCTATTTAAATACAGGGGATATGGTACAGTGTTATTATTGCAACACACAGCTTTACCATTGGAATAAAGGCGATGATATTTCAGCTTTGCATAAATACTATTCTCCTAAATGTTATGTATTTTCTGACACCTATAAAGAAACGACATTAACAAAGGACCAAGGTACAGATGTATGTGGTTTATATGAACGAATAACAATTAACAAAACTATCAATCAATGCAAAAAACCACAATATTTTTACTATATTATGTGTATCATAAGTTTATTATTTAATTTGATATCATTTATTTATATTTTTAAATAATATTAGCCTGAAATTTTTTTTTAAATTTGAATAAATGATTGTGTTTGATAACTTGTTTTTTTTCTTATTTTATTAATGATAATGAACTTAACCTAGACAGTGAAATGAAATCAAAAATACAGATTTGCATATTAAGTGATTTTTTTGTTTGTTTTGTTTACAGAGGCGGGATAACACAACTTCAATTTTATGTGTTTATCATGTTGTGCAATGAGCTTTTTTTTCTTTCTTTTTCTTTGAAACAAAAGTTAATTTAGGATAACCTGCAGTTGTGAAAGAAAATGCGGTCATACAAGTTTAGATTTGTTTACAAAGGCAGGGCTTACAAGTTTACTTTGTTTACAAAGAGAGTCAAGCAAGCTAAATGCAGTCATACAGGTTTTTTTTTTACAGGTTCCTAACTTAATCTGTTAACACAACAACTGCTATGGAACAAATTTACTTTAGCAGTGCATGTAGACTGTAGAATTATTGTTAGAACAGATTTACTTTAGCCGTGATTTTTTGATAGAACAAATTTAGTTTAGCAGTGAATGTAGAATTTTTGATAGAACAAATTTACTTTATCCGCGTGAATGTAGAATTTTTGTTAGAACAAATTTACTTTAGCAGTGCATGTAGACTGTAGAATTATTGTTAGAACAAATTTACTTTAGCCGTCAATTTTTGATAGAACAAATTTAGTTTAGCAGTGCATGTAGAATTTTTGATAGAACAAATTTACTTTAGTCGTGTGAATGTAGAATTTTTGTTATAACAAATTTACTTTAGCAGTGAATGTAGACTGTAGAATTATTGTTAGAACAAATTTATTTTAGCCGTGAATTTTTGATAGCACAAATTTAGTTTAGCAGTGAATGTAGAATTTTTGATAGAACAAATTTACTTTAGCCGTGTGAATGTAGAATTTTTGTTAGAACAAATTTACTTTAGCAGTGAATGTAGAACTTTTGATAGAACAAATTTACTTTAGCCGTGAATGTAGACTGCAAATTTTTTATAAAATAAATTTACTTTAGTAGTGAATGTAGACTACAAATTTTTTATAAAATAAATTTACTTTAGTAGTGAATGTAGAATACAAATTTTAGATAGAACAAATTTACTTCAGTAGTGAAGGTAGCGAGCAAATTGACTTTAACAGTGAATTGAGCTTACATATTTTTAACATGGATGAACATTTGTTTTACAGATTTTCACGCCCCCAAAACTAGTTCCTAACCAATAGGAAGTGCTATTGCTGTCTCTTTTTAATACATTGCCTTAAATGGGTTTGTAGCAGTTAAGCGAATTATAGTCGACCTGTTAATCAGGCTGTCCTTTATTAGTTTGTATGGGATTTACTCAGTTGTTACATCCGTACTACTAATAATATATGATGCTCCCATTAATATAGAAAGTGACGTCACAAGAAATAAAATAATAAAAGAATTCCATGATTCACCACATTCAGGAGGGCATACAGTAGTAAAAAGAACAATAAATAAAATAAAGCAGCGTTACGTTTGGAAAAATTTAAATAAAATGGTAAAAAGATATATAAATAATTGCGAATTATGTGCAAAAAATAAACAAACAAAACATACAAAAGAAAAATTAGTAATAACACCAACACCTACAAGCAGTTTTGAAATAATTTCAATAGATACAGTAGGACCATTGAGATTTGTAAATAATTACAGATATATTTTAACAATACAGTGTGAATTAACAAAATATATAGAAGCTATTCCGATAGAAAACAAAGAAGCAAAAACAATTGCGAGAGCACTTGTAGAACAATTCATATTAAAATATGGAAGTTTTAAAATATTAAAAACGGATCTAGGTACAGAATTTGTTAATGAAATATTTAAAAATATTTGTTCATTCTTCGATATTAACCATATTACATCGGCACCTTATCACCATGAAACTCTTGGATCAACAGAAAGAAATCACAGAGTTCTGAATGAATACTTATTATCTTTTGTAGAAAATTTTAACTGCGACAAATGGATACCATATTATGTATTCAGTTATAACACAACACCGCACACTGATACAGAAGTATCACCATATGAACTTCTTTTTGGTAAGCTCGCAAGACTACCATCAGATGACAAATTAACAAATAATACACCAATTTATAATATAGATAATTATGCTGAAGAACTAAGATTTCGTTTACAACAAGCTCATAAAAAAGCCGTAACTCTCATTGAAATAGCCAAAAAGAAAAGAAAAGAATTATTTGATAAAACTACGAATACACTAAAAATATCAATAGGAGATTTTGTATGGTTAAAAGTAGGTACTCGTAAAAAATTAGAGTCACCTTATAAAGGGCCGCAAATATATACGCAATTTCCTTCTAGTTTTAAAATACCTACTCCAGTTAACTTTATTTTTGTTGTAATAGGATTGCAATAGCTTACTAATTCCTGATTGCTATTGAACATGTAAATCCAACTATTTGTGGAGTGCATGGGTATTAATTGATTGTAATTACATATAATTAATTGATTGTAATTACATATAATTTATAATTACAATTTTTATATTTTGTTTCAAGGTCCTTTTCCTGGTGTTGGAAAATTTTAACACACAGTTATTAGGTGGCGCCTGTAACAATTTTGGTTGTGTTTGTTTACACATTATAAATTTATTTATCCCTGATTCACCTACTGAGACACAATTTGCGTTAAATTCTTGATTTGAAAAATGTAAATAATGACCCCAGTCACTTTTTCCTAAATAGTCCCATTCTTAAGTTACCATTGTAAAATGATGATTTTCTAATGGAATAGGTAGTGGGTGGATATAATTTAAAAATCTGAAATTGCTCCTTTTCGAGCCAAGGTATAATAATTCTAATCCTACATGTCCGTCTTGCTGTAAAGTTTCTATAATTGTTATTTGATTCAATACTTGTATGGAATGTAATGCATCATGAAACATACCTTCTGTAATATTGTAAACTAAATGAGATAAAACTGTTGAGTCCAGAATTGCTGGGTGCAATTTGTGATTTTGTAATGCGTTTATTACTTTCCCTTGCTCTCTTATCAGATTTTGTACTTCGTTGAATTTATTCTGTGCCACTGCTATGGCTTGGTCCATTTCTAACTGGTATGTATTTGTTTTGATACCCATTCCCATTGCATTGTGTTCTGACAAAATTTTTGTTTCTATCAGTTGCATTTTTCTACCCATTTCTTCTTCGTGTTTCGTTAAATTTAATACCGATTCTTTAATATAATCTAAATTTGAAGTTACTATAGCTGCGTTTTTTGTTATTAATTCGAGTCGTCTGTCCCCCTCATTTTGTAATTTGTCCAATCGTTCATATATTTTCTCTGAATCCTCATTATCCATTGTACCGAATAATGTTTTTGAAAAACTTCCTATGAAATTTATGTAACCCCTTTTTACCCTTCGTGAGAAAAAATGGTTTGTTTTGTCTAATTCGTTTTGTAATTTCTTTGCGTATTTATTTAAATTTTTAAGCCGCCAATTACAGTTTTGGTCCTGCTTAACTTTAATTTGTGTTAGTAAAATACAAGTTTGGTTAATCATTTATGTTAGTAATGTAGAGAATTTCTCGATCTCCTCCCTTGGTGTAAGGTTAAACTTGGTAAATACTTCAATTTGTCCGCGATGTATAAGCATTTGTCCCTGATTTTCGAAAAGCGCTGGCGTTGAGTGCAATTTTCGTATTTCAATCTCGTTTGCTTTAGTTGCGGCGATAAATAATATTACCCAAATGACCCTCATTTTCACACCCTGTTATAAATATGATAAAAAAAATTTTATTTATTGTCTATAATAAAAAATTTTTTTTTTTGACAACAACTAATTACTTTAAATTAATTAATTATTTTAAACTAATATATTATTCCCTACTATTTTTCCTATATAAATTTACTTTCTCATTTGCTAAAAAAAGTTTACGAAACTGTTTATTTAATTATTATTACTCCTAAAAATATGTGCAGATAAAAAAATTTTATTCGCGTATTTATTAGCTAAATCGCGGAAATTGTTAGAATCTCGACTAAAGAATCCTTGCTAAACATTTTTAAGTAAGCGTGATACTTCTTTAAAACCTTAGTGCGCTAAAAACTAGAATGTTTTTTATAGTTATCTAAGTATTGTGTTTTTTTTTATATATATATATTAGTGTATTAAAAAGGAAATTGTGTGTGTTTTTTTTTATATATGATATAATATATTTATTTTTTTTGTTTTTAAATTATTATTTTTTATGTGAAATAAATGTAAGTGAATAAAAAAAATTTATTACCTTGACTATGCAGTTTTCAAATTTAATTATTTTATAAGTACGTTTATAATAATTTTAGAATTCAAAAATAATTATTCTCGTTGTAACTTCCGACCAGTTTACATAAAAAAACCCAAGGAATATGCCGCACTCACAGTTTCTTCCTCGGGTGCCACGCTGGGTAAGTTTTTTTTTTTAATTTAGTTTTTATTAATAATATTAATTTAAATATGTTGACTAAATTTTTAAATAATCTTTTTTAGTATTTGTCAACTTTTTCTGGTGGCACCGAGTTGGGTTGCATAGTAGAATATTCTAAGTTAATGTCTGAAATGAATAAAATAAATATAAAATCGCTAGCATTAAAAAGTAATGATGAAATATTTGAGCATATTAATATAAATAATTTTAAAGATATCTTTAACAAATTAATGAAAAATAGGCAAGAAAATTTAGAAATAATAATATATGATGCTCCCATTAATATAGAAAGTGACGTCACAAGAAATAAAATAATAAAAGAATTCCATGATTCACCACATTCAGGAGGGCATACAGGAGTAAAAAGAACAATAAATAAAATAAAGCAGCGTTACGTTTGGAAAAATTTAAATAAAATGGTAAAAAGATATATAAATAATTGCGAATTATGTGCAAAAAATAAACAAACAAAACATACAAAAGAAAAATTAGTAATAACAATTAGTAATTGTTAGTAATAACAATTGTTAATAATAACAATTTTTTTTTTTTTTTTTTGAATTTAGTTTTTATTAATAATATTAATTCAAATATGTTGACTAAATTTTTAAATAATCTTTTTTAGTATTTGTCAGGTCTGCTTGTAGATCGCCTCCTCGTGGTACAGACGGGGTAACGCTAAAAGATCTAGCAGATAGGGGGGACTAAGTCGCACGTCGGCTCCGTATCCTATTTATATATAGGGGGGAACAAGTCGAATAGTTTACTATCGGCTCCGTATCCTATAGGGGGGATTCAACTGAACGGCTTGCTGTCAGTTCCGTATCCTATCACAGCATTGATTATCATGAAAACTGGTCTAGTCATGTTTTAGGCAGTGATCAAGATGTCAATGGTCATAAAAGGGATTTATCCCTCTTATGATTCGCAAGTGTATGTACTACCTCAGTGGTGGCCATGAAAGTACAACGCTAGAGGAGTAAACCTTGGAAATAAAAATCCCCCAATCTACGGTGGAACAGCATATGCCTAAAGATGAATGGTTAGTGGGTTAACTAACCATTAATATGCGAACTCCGGATACCTGGCGCCCTCCGGTTTAAATCTAGCCTTCCTGTGGTAATGCGGGGCTCTGGCACAGGTGACCTCTTTTCCCTAGCTATTCGTGGGAATCATATGGATAATAATACAAAAAAAAATGAAGAGATGGATGCTGCTCTAAGTGCATTAATTACAGAAGAACCAAAGGTCACTGGGCCTAGTTCATCATATGAAACAGCAGAGGCTGACCTCAGTCCTCCAAACTCAGATGATGACCAACTACTACTCTCTGAAGAGGAAGAAATTCCTCCACTATCGCAGGGAGTAGTAGACAAACTACAGGAGCAGACAAGCAAGCTCCGACTAGCTGACACACGTGTCAAGCTGAGTGGTGCGGCGCGCAAGCGGCTCAAGTGGTTTTTGGCCCACGGGCATCCGACGGAAGAGGCAAGACTATTGGCCTTAAAACCTATAGAGCCTAAGAAGGCAAATAAAAAGAACCGCTCGGATGGCACCACTCCAGAAGCGCCAGAGAAAAGGATCAAGGGTCCTTCAGGTGGTGCTTGTAGCTTAGTGCGGACACTCTACTTCCAATGACAAAGGTGATAACTTGCCTAAAGGAGGTGCATTAAGCTACAAACAAGTAGTCGAAGGGATAAAACTGGGCATCTTATCCAAAAACTATCCGGAAGAACTCTTGACAATTGAGCAAATGACTGCCATTCAAGAAGCCTTCCTGGACAAAATTGTTGAACAAAAGGATGCGGTTACTAAACCGAAGTTCCTTGGTTCTACTTTTAAGCCAGGTTCGTTAGTTCTAAATTGTGCTAACAAACTCACTTACGAGTGGGTTCGCAGCACAATTTCCGGAATAGTGCCCAGGAAGAACGCACAGCTTGCAGCTGTAGAGGAATGTAATATTCCTAAATCCCAAATTATTACTGCGTTCTTCCCAGCATGCTCAGACACGCCTAACGAGCGTATCTTGGGCATCATACAAGGGCAGAACGAAGGCCTCAACGTTGACGAATGGAAGGTCATGCGCAGAGAACAACACGGCACCGCAACTCAGCTGACCTTATCTGTCGATCATTCGTCTGTTGAAAACCTGAAGAAAACCGACCACAAAATCAACTTCAGGTTTGGCTTCGTTCAATTTCGACAGAAGAAAGCCAAACAGGATGAACCGGTGTTACCCAGGAGCTCCGATCCAAAAGTGAAAAGAGATCTGCCTACAAGCTCTAAAGCTTCAAAAGGTATAGACTCTTCACCTAAGATCAGTGCTTCGAAGGGTACGCAAAGCCGGACATCCTCAACACGTCCATCAACCTCCAAAACCGCCAAAGCTAGCACCAGCTCTAGCTCCAAGGGTCAAAAATCGGCCCAGGTGAAGAGGTTGAAAAAAAAATCGAAATGGATAGCAGCAGCATAGACTGCATCCAAATAAACTTACACCATGCAAAAGCAGCAACATCAACGCTTAGCTGTAGGTTTATTTAAGAGAACGTGGACATAGCGCTCATCCAGGAGCCTTGGATCCATAAAGGTCAAATAAAGGGCCTACCAACAAGCACATGTAAGTTAATTTATGACAACAAACATGACAATCCAAGAGCAGCTATATTGCTCAACAAGAGAATTAATTTTCTTCCCATTTCAGAGTTTATTTCGAGGGATACTGTTGCAGTATTAGTAGAGGTGCAATCTGAAAGGGGTAAGCAAGAAGTCGTTTGGGCTTCGGCTTACTTCCCTGGGGATTTGGACACAACGCCTCCTGAAGATGTTACACGTCTAATCAAATACTGCCAAAGACTGAGAAAACAGTTTATCATCAGTTGCGACGCAAATGCACACCACACTGTATGGGGCAGCATTGATGTTAATAAAAGGGGTGAGTGTCTTTTAGAATATCTTATTACTGACAACATAGATATAATTAACAAACCCACTTTTATAAACTCGATTAGGCGAGAGGTCCTTGATTTAACCTTAGCCAGTCCAGTTATAAGCCCCGTCTGACCAATTGGCATGTCTCCAAAGTAGCCTCCATGTCTGATCATCAACAAATCAGATTTAGATTAGAGGGTTCATGCCAACAGTCTTATATAAATAGGGTCCCGAAAAATACAGATTGGTGCTCCTACACCCACCATACAGATACAGAAAAATACAGATTGGTGCTCCTACACCCTTCTTTTAGGAAATCTAAAAGAAAGACGTGGAGGAATTTCTGTGAAAAGGTAAACGATGTGCCCACTGCAGCTCGCCTCCCAAAAGTCTTATCTAGTGATCACACTAACGGAATTAGCTTACTTGAAAAACAAGACGGTAGCTATACTGAGAACCGAAAGGAAACAATTGAACTGCTTCTGGCAACTCACTTCCCTGGTTCTACCAGTACACAAGAACCCAGTGGCACAGAGGGATCGCTTTCCCTCACACATAGCCGCTATCCAAATAATCGGACTAAAAGCCTATCAGGTAGACTATTTACTCCGAACCGAATTAGATGGGCAATTAGCTCATTTAAACCTTTCAAATCGCCTGGAGCGGATGGTATATTTCCGGCCCTCTTACAGAAAGGGCTTGAAGAATTGATCCCAGTACTAGTTAAACTGTTTAGAGCTAGCTATATCTTCCAACATATACCAACCATTTGGAGGATGGTTAATGTGGTCTTTATTCCAAAGGCAGGAGGGCGCCCAGGTGCCCAGCCTAAATCATATAGACCCATTAGTCTATCATCCTTTCTCCTTAAAACAATGGAAAAGGTCATTGACCTACACATAAGAGAAAACGCTCTCAAAGTGTCACCACTTCACAAACACCAGTTTGCTTATCAAGCTGGTAAATTTGCCCCCAAGGAGGGTACTATCCCCTTTGCTATGGTCTATAGTGATTGATGATCTACTGGAAAAGCTGTCAAATTTGGGGTATGATGTACAAGGTTATGCAGATGACCTTGTAATAATAATAAGAGGAAAGCATGATGTAACCCTGTCAGAGCTCATGCAGAGGGCCCTAAATTTTGTGCAAAAATGGTGCCTTGACGAAGGCCTAGGTATGAACCCTAATAAAACTAAACTTATACCATTCACAAAAAGAAGGATGATGCATTTAAAATCTCCCAAACTGAACGGTATAAGTATTGAGATTGCCAACGAAGTGAAATATCTAGGAATAATCCTAGATACGAAACTAAATTGGAACTCACACGTAAAGAAAACGGTTACAAAAGCCACAAGGGCTTTATATGCATGCAACCGTCTTCTTGGTAAAACATGGGGAATGAAACCTAAAATGATATATTGGTCATATAGCGCGATCGTTAAACCCATTTTGACCTATGCCGCGTTAGTGTGGTGGCCAAAAACACAACAAAGGTTCACGCAAACCCAGTTGCAAAAAGTGCAACGGCTTGCATGCCTAAGTATAACCGGCTATGCGAACCTGTCCGACTGCAGCCATGGAAGCCCTCCTGGACCTGCTTCCCTTACACCTTCAGGTGCAAAGGGAGGCTCTCCTAAGCGCGCTCAGATTGCAAAGGACAAAAAAAATTCAAACCTGGAAATCTAGTGGGTCATCTGGCAATTCTAGCTGACCTCCAAAAGTCGCCATCGACTATGGAAATGTCAGACTTTATGGAAAAGCGACTAAACTTCGACAAACCCTTCAAAGTGGTCCTCACGGACCGCAACGTATGAAGCTCAGGGGGCCCACTCTTAGGAACAATTCGATAGTTTGGTACACAGATGGCTCAAAAATGGACGATGGCGTAGGTGTAGGGGTATACGGACCCCGTTTTCGCCTTTCCAAACCTCTTGGTGTTACACCAACAATTTTCCAAGCGGAAACACATGCCATAGAGCTTTGTGCTAGAGAATGTGTCAAAAGACGCATATGTAGCGCAAACATTTACATTATGTCGGATAGCCAAGCGGCCCTTAAAGCTTTAGATTCATTTACCTTTGACTCAAAACTTGTATGGGAATGTCTATCCTTCCTCAAGCAACTGGCAAACAACAACAGGGTTACTCTAATGTGGGTGCCAGGGCATGAGGGTATTACCGGCAATGAAATAGCCGATGAACTTGCTAGGAAAGGTGCTAACACACCTCTCATAGGACCCGAACCCTTCTGTGGAACATCCAGAAGCCACATAATGAAGGAAATTGGGGAATGGGAACAAAATTTGAAATCTAACTATTGGCATAACTCCCCGGGCATAAGTCAGGGGAAGAAATTCTTAGACTTTTCAAAAAAGAGAGCTAATGAGATTCTCACACTTAGCAAATCTGAGCTTCGTGTTATTACTGGTCTTCTCACAGGCCACTGCCCATTTAGGTATCACTTGAATAAAATCGGAAAGTATGACACCAGGGACTGTCGATTGTGTTCAAATAATGATGAGACAGCGGAGCATATCCTTTGCGACTGCGAAGCCATTGCCCGGAAAAGGCTGAATTATCTAGGTAAGGGTTTTCTGTTCCCTCAGGAGATTAAAATTCTGCCGGTCAGGAAAATATTGGGGTTTTACAATAGCCTTAATATCAACTGACCCAACTAATTAGGGAATGCACAATAGATCTTTTAGGTCGCGGTGTAGAGAGGCAACAGTATTGCCTTAACGTCCCACTTACTAAACTAAACTAAACTAAACTAGTATTTGTCAACTTTTTCTGGTGGCACCGAGTTGGGTTGCATAGTAGAATATTCTAATTCTACTATGCAGGTGGAGAATTTCCGTGAGGCTTTGGTGGAAACGTGGAGGCCTAACACCAATATCCCGCTGGATGTGTTCCTCACCTTATATGACTCGCGGAGATGTCCGCTATTTTCCGTCTGCCCTCCCAAACGGGTAGACGTGATTGCGTTTTTAAATGGACCAGATGAATATTTCGAGGTTTAGTGTTTTGTTTTTGTATATATTTTTTTTTGTGTAAAGTTCAAAATAAAAAAAATTATTTAAAATTTACAAAAATAATTTTTGTATTTATTGGCTTTATTTATAGAATATTAAAATGATTTTTTCTTATTTCCTCTATAAAAAATATATATATCTTTTTTTTTATAGAAAATCTTAAATAAAATAACATTAAAAAAAAAAGCTTCATTAATAAAAAAAATAAATAAATAAAAATTAAAATATTTAAAAGTTTAAAATTTTAAAATAAATTTTGGAAATTTTTTGTATAAAAAAAATCTTAAAGAAAAATTTAATTTTTTTTTCTTGTAATTTTCGCAGTAAATAAAAATTTGTTTTAAAAATTTAACATAAATATTTTTTTTATCTTTTATGGCTACTTTATGCAAATTTGAAAAAAAAATGCTATAGTAGAAAATGATTTTTTATATTGTTAAAGTTATAAAGTCTCAATTAATGGCATTTAATTTATGAATTTGTTATAATTTTTTAAAAAATTATATTTGATAAATTAAAATAATCCCTTTGCTTTCGTTTTTTTATATATATATATAATTTTGGTACTTCAATAATAATCCATTTGCTTTCATCAAATTCCTAGAGTTTTTTTTTATTCTTTTTTTTTCGTATAATGTACCCTGGTGTACTATTCGAATGTTAGACTTTTTGTTGCTAATAAACGAGGAAATTATAATGTACCATGGTATGGTAGTAATTTTTTCTATTATGGACAAATCTTCACTAAATTTTTTAGCTAAGTTTTAAACCTGCGTTAAGTATTTTCCTAAACCTGCGCTGAATACTTAAATGATTCTATTTCGCAATAGGTGTCGTTATGTGTGTGTGTAATTTTTAATAGATGTGGCATGTTGAGTTTATTTTGACATAAATGATTTAAGTCAAAATAAATTGGATATAGTGTTTTATATAATTTTATGTGAAGGCTTGTAAATTATCCTTTTCTGATTTTAATATTTTTTTACGAACTGGGAATCTCAATAAAGTTTGAGCGGATGCTTTTTTAGTAGAAGAACGTAATTGACGATTTATACTCGTATCTTTTTTAGGTCTATCATATATAGGCACTGAAATAATATCACCTTCATCTGTTTCAAACATACGTACATCTGCTGAACCAATAGATTTTCTTTCTTTTATACGTTTTCCTGTTGGTGTTGCTGAGAGTGCTAAATTTCGTATTTCGTCATCATTATCAAAAACTTCGTCATCCGTTTCAGAATTAGCATTATCTTTATCAGATGTTGCAATTATCTTACCAGGTGTAAATGTATACATATCGTTTTCGAGGTTTTGGTGTTGCACATCAACATTTTCAGGTTTTTGGTGTTGCCCAACCACATCTTCAGGTGTAATTAAGACTCTTTGTGTTCTTTTTGCTTTTGTAACTGGTTCGGTTTGGGTGCTCATACTTGAAAATATTTTTTTTGTAAAATTACTTGCGTTTATAGAAGGTGGGTGTTCTAATTGTTGTGGCTGGGAGTTATTATAAGCTCTTTGCTGTAATTGATGTCTTCTTTTGTTGGCAAATTTTATTAGTTTTTGACGATATGTATACCATTTTTCATTATCTGATAATTTTTTATTTAAAAGTATTTCTTTCATACTTTTGTCAAGGTGTGAAAGCTCTGCGTCATTATTGAAATTCTCTTTTAGCTTGTTATAAAGCTCTGGAGGTATAACAATCATCCGTTGTAAATTATTCATGTTTCTAAAAAGCTACTTTGTTATCAAACTTCCAAGTAAGCCTGATAGTACTGAACCTATCAACATAAGTAAAAACCCTCTTTTCTGTATAATAAATTTTCTGTTTACTTTCAAAGATTTTTTGGGACAAGCTAAGCAACGCAACACTTTTTTATTTTTATTTAATTTATTATAAATATGTTTAGACACTTTGTGGTTTCCATTAAGGGTATTTATAGCTATTTCACAAATAGCTTTAATAACTTCTGGATCACAGTTTTTAAGCAAAATTTGACGAAATTTTGGTTTAGATTTTTTTAATACGTGTAAGATATGACGGTTTGTTGTCAAACGTTTCATTTTTTTCCGATAACTCTGTTAATTGTTTTAATGTACAAAAACATTCAAAATAATTTGAATTAAGTATATTTGATCTAAAGCGAAATATATCGTTGATATCTTGTGTCATATCTAGAATAATATAACCATAAGGAACTGATGTTACTTCATTATATACTTTTAGAAATTCCTTTGAATTTTCAGGATAAATTTGTTTTGCCAAAGGAATTATTTGTGACTTGTCTCGTGGGTTTTTAAAAAGAACCAAATATTTGCAGTTAAGTGATATATCACGACAATGTTTTCCTTGATGAAACACATTTTGGGTAATTAAAATAACTGATAAATTTCGATGGTGTGAACCCTTTGTAAATAATTCACATACTTTTGTATTGTAAGCGTTTAACATTAAGTCGTCTAAAACAATTAATATAGGTTCGTTATTTTCATTGCTAATGTTTTCTGGCACTTCATTATGATATTCTAAATTCCTTATACTTTTAGGTACAGCACTAAATTCAGGGTTACACCATAAAATTTTTGTTGGTACAGGTTCACTATATTGTTTTATGTTTCTAATTAATTTACATATAAATGTAGTTTTACCACATCCTGAAGGCCCCGCTATCATCATTGTAAACGGGTGAGTAAAAACTATCATTTTTTATTAATTTTTTGAAGCTCTTGATAATAAAATCTTCCTTCAACTTCTCGTCCCTTTAAGTCTTTTAAAATAAATAAAGGATATGGATGTCTATTTATAACTTTATACACTTGAAAAATTTCTCTTGACCATTTTTCTGTATATCCATGTTCAAATATAGCTTTTTTTCTTACTATACGTACAAAATTACAAATATATCTATATTAATTTGAGGGTCATTTTGATGTAGATTTCTGTAAATATCATAAATCTGTTTAACATGTTGGTTGACTTCTGATGGTTTCATTTTAATTGTACGGTGATAAGTATTGTTATAGGCTCTAATAAGATTTGGTAAAATATCAATATATCTTTTTGTTCCAGTTTCTGTAAAGTATTTAAACATTTTTTCTTTTATGGTACGATTAAATCGTTCAACAACTGCAACTTTTTGTGTTGATAGAATTTGTGGAAAACGTTGACGAATATTGTTTTGTTTTAAATAATTTTGGAAATTCACATTTTTAAATTCTTTACCTTTGTCTGATTGAACTGTCATTGGTTTTCTACCACTTTCTTGTAGAATTCTATGAAACATTTTAGTTATTTCTTTACCTGTTTTATTTTTTAGTGGGTATACCCAACCATATTTTGAAAGCACATCAATGACTGTTATCAAAAACGTGTAATTATCGTTAAATATTTTATACATTTTCATATCACATAAATCAATTTCCCAAAGCTGATCAATATCTTGAACTACGTAGTGATTTCTATAGAACTTCTTTTTAGCAAAGCGATGTAATGTATATAACATCTAGATATTTAAGCCATTCTTTAATTTTATTATGGCTTACTTTAGATTTTAAAGCTTTATGAATATTTGCTTCAGAACCATATATATGTGTTCCTTTTTTGTCGTAAAATACTTTCTTGATTTTTGAATTAATGTTGACCATAACGTCGAAACAGTATAAATATCATGGGTAACTCACGAACTTTATTTATATAAAAATTGTTCTTCAATATGACACTTTTAAGCAACTTGGAGGATCGTCTTAAGACGTTTAAATTTTGGCCCAAAACTTTTATTAGCAAACAAGAGTTGGCGTCGAATGGATTTTTCTATTTAAATACAGGGGATATGGTACAGTGTTATTATTGCAACACACAGCTTTACCATTGGAATAAAGGCGATGATATTTCAGCTTTGCATAAATACTATTCTCCTAAATGTTATGTATTTTCTGACACCTATAAAGAAACGACATTAACAAAGGACCAAGGTACAGATGTATGTGGTTTATATGAACGAATAACATTTAACAAAACTATCAATCAATGCAAAAAACCACAATATTTTTACTATATTATATGTATCATAAGTTTATTATTTAATTTGATATCATTTATTTATATTTTTAAATAATATTAGCCTGAAATTTTTTTTTAAATTTGAATAAATGATTGTGTTTGATAACTTGTTCTTTTTCTTATTTTATTAATGATAATGAACTTAACCTAGACAGTGAAATGAAATCAAAAATACAGATTTGCATATTAAGTGATTTTTTTGTTTGTTTTGTTTACAGAGGCGGGATAACACAACTTGAATTTTATGTGTTTATCATGTTGTGCAATGAGCTTTTTTTTCTTTCTTTTTCTTTGAAACAAAAGTTAATTTAGGATAACCTGCAGTTGTGAAAGAAAATGCGGTCATACAAGTTTAGATTTGTTTACAAAGGCGGGGCTTACAAGTTTATTTTGTTTACAAAGAGAGTCAAGCAAGCTAAATGCAGTCATACATGTTTTTTTTTACAGGTTCCTAACTTAATCTGTTAACACAACAAGTGCTATAGAACAAATTTACTTTAGCGGTGCATGTAGACTGTAGAATTATTGTTAGAACAGATTTACTTTAGCCGTGATTTTTTGATAGAACAAATTTACTTTAGCAGTGAATGTAGAATTTTTTATAGAACAAATTTACTTTATCCGCGTGAATGTAGAATTTTTGTTAGAACAAATTTACTTTAGCAGTGCATGTAGACTGTAGAATTATTGTTAGAACAAATTTACTTTAGCCGTGAATTTTTAATAGAACAAATTTAGTTTATCAGTGCATGTAGAATTTTTGATAGAACAAATTTACTTTAGCCGTGTGAATGTAGAATTTTTGTTATAACAAATTTACTTTAGCAGTGAATGTAGACTGTAGAATTATTGTTAGAACAAATTTATTTTAGCCGTGAATTTTTGATAGCACAAATTTAGTTTAGCAGTGAATGTAGAATTTTTGATAGAACAAATTTACTTTAGCCGTGTGAATGTAGAATTTTTGTTATAACAAATTTACTTTAGCAGTGAATGTAGACTGTAGAATTATTGTTAGAACAAATTTATTCTAGCCGTGAATTTTTGATAGCACAAATTTAGTTTAGCAGTGAATGTAGAATTTTTGATAGAACAAATTTACTTTAGCCGTGTGAATGTAGAATTTTTGTTAGAACAAATTTACTTTAGCAGTGAATGTAGAACTTTTGATAGAACAAATTTACTTTAGCCGTGAATGTAGACTGCAAATTTTTTATAAAATAAATTTACTTTAGTAGTGAATGTAGACTACAAATTTTTTATAAAATAAATTTACTTTAGTAGTGAATGTAGAATACAAATTTTTGATAGAACAAATTTACTTCAGTAGTGAAGGTAGCGAGCAAATTGACTTTAACAGTGAATTGAGCTTACATATTTTTAACATGGATGAACATTTGTTTTACAGATTTTCACGCCCCCAAAACTAGTTCCTAACCAATAGGAAGTGCTATTGCTGTCTCATTTTAATACATTGCCTTAAATGGGTTTGTAGCAGTTAAGCGAATTATAGTCGACCTGTTAATCAGGCTGTCCTTTATTAGTTTGTATGGGATTTACTCAGTTGTTACATCCGTACTACTAATAATATATGATGCTCCCATTAATATAGAAAGTGACGTCACAAGAAATAAAATAATAAAAGAATTCCATGATTCACCACATTCAGGAGGGCATACAGTAGTAAAAAGAACAATAAATAAAATAAAGCAGCGTTACGTTTAGAAAAATTTAAATAAAATGGTAAAAAGATATATAAATAATTGCGAATTATGTGCAAAAAATAAACAAACAAAACATACAAAAGAAAAATTAGTAATAACACCAACACCTACAAGCAGTTTTGAAATAATTTCAATAGATACAGTAGGACCATTGAGATTTGTAAATAATTACAGATATATTTTAACAATACAGTGTGAATTAACAAAATATATAGAAGCTATTCCGATAGAAAACAAAGAAGCAAAAACAATTGCGAGAGCACTTGTAGAACAATTCATATTAAAATATGGAAGTTTTAAAATATTAAAAACGGATCTAGGTACAGAATTTGTTAATGAAATATTTAAAAATATTTGTTCATTCTTCGATATTAACCATATTACATCGGCACCTTATCACCATGAAACTCTTGGATCAATAGAAAGAAATCACAGAGTTCTGAATGAATACTTATTATCTTTTGTAGAAGATTTTAACTGGGACAAATGGATACCATATTATGTATTCAGTTATAACACAACACCGCACACTGATACAGAAATATCACCATATGAACTTGTTTTTGGTAAGCTCGCAAGACTACCATCAGATGACAAATTAACAAATAATACACCAATTTATAATATAGATAATTATGCTGAAGAACTAAGATTTCGTTTACAACAAGCTCATAAAAAAGCCGTAACTCTCATTGAAATAGCCAAAAAGAAAAGAAAAGAATTATTTGATAAAACTACGAATACACTAAAAATATCAATAGGAGATTTTGTATGGTTAAAAGTAGGTACTCGTAAAAAATTAGAGTCACCTTATAAAGGGCCGCAAATATATACGCAATTTCCTTCTAGTTTTAAAATACCTACTCCAGTTAACTTTATTTTTGTTGTAATAGGATTGCAATAGCTTACTAATTCCTGATTGCTATTGAACATGTAAATCCAACTATTTGTGGAGTGCATGGGTATTAATTGATTGGTTAAATCCGATATTATTTTATAATTACAATTTTTATATTTTGTTTCAAGGTCCTTTTCCTGGTGTTGGAAAATTTTAACACACAGTTATTAGGTGGCGCCTGTAACAACTTTGGTTGTGTTTGTTTACACATTATAAATTTATTTATCCCTGATTCACCTACTGAGACACAATTTGCGTTAAATTCTTGATTTGAAAAATGTAAATAATAGTCACTTTTTCCTAAATAGTCCCATTCTAAAGTTACCATTGTAAAATGATGATTTTCTAATGGAATAGGTAGTGGGTGGATATAATTTAAAAATCTGAAATTGCTCCTTTTCGAGCCAAGGTATAATAATTCTAATCCTAACTTGTCCGTCTTGTTGTAAAGTTTCTATAATTGTTATTTGATTCAATACTTGTATGGAATGTAATGCATCATGAAACATACCTTCTGTAATATTGTAAACTAAATGAGATAAAACTGTTGAGTCCAGAATTGCTGGGTGCAATTTGTGATTTTGTAATGCGTTTATTACTTTCCCTTGCTCTCTTATCAGATTTTGTACTTCGTTGAATTTATTCTGTGCCACTGCTATGGCTTGCTCCATTTCTAACTGGTATGTATTTGTTTTGATACCCATTCCCATTGCATTGTGTTCTGACAAAATTTTTGTTTCTATCAGTTGCATTTTTCTACCCATTTCTTCTTCGTGTTCCGTTAAATTTAATACCGATTCTTTAATATAATCTAAATTTGAAATTACTATAGCTGCGTTTTTTGTTATTAATTCGAGTCGTCTGTCCCCCTCATTTTGTAATTTGTCCAATCGTTCATATATTTTCTCTGAATCCTCATTATCCATTGTACCGAATAATGTTTTTGAAAAACTTCCTATGAAATTTATGTAACCCCTTTTTACCCTTCGTGAGAAAAAATGGTTTGTTTTGTCTAATTCGTTTTGTAATTTCTTTGCGTATTTATTTAAATTTTTAAGCCGCCAATTACAGTTTTAATTTGTGTTAGTAAAATACAAGTTTGGTTAATCATTTATGTTAGTAATGTAGAGAATTTCTCGATCTCCTCCCTTGGTGTAAGGTTAAACTTGGTAAATACTTCAATTTGTCCGCGATGTATAAGCATTTGTCCCTGATTTTCGAAAAGCGCTGGCGTTGAGTGCAATTTTCGTATTTCAATCTCGTTTGCTTTAGTTGCGGCGATAAATAATATTACCCAAATGACCCTCATTTTCACACCCTGTTATAAATATGATAAAAAAAATTTAATTTATTGTCTATAATAAAAAAATTTTTTTTTTTGACAACAACTAATTACTTTAAATTAATTAATTATTTTAAACTAATATATTATTCCCTACTATTTTTCCTATATAAATTTACTTTCTCATTTGCTAAAAAAAGTTTACGAAACTGTTTATTTAATTATTATTACTCCTAAAAATATGTGCAGATAAAAAAATTTTATTCGCATATTTATTAGCTAAATCGCGGAAATTGTTAGAATCTCGACTAAAGAATCCTTGCTAAACATTTTTAAGTAACCGTGATACTTCTTCAAAACCTTAGTGCGCTAAAAACTAGAATGTTTTTTATAGTTACTAAGTATTGTGTTTTTTTTTTATATATATATATTAGTGTATTAAAAAGGAAATTGTGTGTTTTTTTTTTATATATGATATAATATATTTATTTTTTTTTGTTTTTAAATTATTATTGTTTATGTGAATTAAATTTAAGTGAATAAAAAACATTTATTACCTTGACTATGCAGTTTTCAAATTTAGTTATTTTATAAGTACGTTTATAATAATTTTAGAATTCAAAAATAATTATTCTCGTTGTAACTTCCGACCAGTTTACATAAAAAAAAAACCAAGGAATATGCCGCACTCACAGTTTCTTCCTCGGGTGCCACGCTGGGTAAGTTTTTTTTTTTTTAATTTAGTTTTTATTAATAATATTAATTTAAATATGTTGACTAAATTTTTAAATAATCTTTTTTAGTATTTGTCAACTTTTTCTGGTGGCACCGAGTTGGGTTGCATAGTAGAATATTCTAATTCTACTATGCAGGTGGAGAATTTCCGCGAGGCTTTGGTGGAAACGTGGAGGCCTAACACCAATATCCCAGCGTTAATAGTTAATTAGTTAAGTTAATATCTGAAATGAATAAAATAAATATAAAATCGCTAGCATTAAAAAATAATGATGAAATATTTGAGCATATTAATATACATAAATAATTTTAAAGATATCTTTAACAAATTAATGAAAAATAGGCAAGAAAATTTAGAAATAATAATATATGATGCTCCCATTAATATAGAAATTGACGTCACAAGAAATAAAATAATAAAAGAATTCCATGATTCACCACATTCAGGAGGGCATACAGGAGTAAAAAGAACAATAAATAAAATAAAGCAGCGTTACGTTTGGAAAAATTTAAATAAAATGGTAAAAAGATATATAAATAATTGCGAATTATGTGCAAAAAAATAAACAAACAAAACATACAAAAGAAAAATTAGTAATAACACCAACACCTACAAGCAGTTTTGAAATAATTTCAATAGATACAGTAGGACCATTGAGATTTGTAAATAATTACAGATATATTTTAATAATACAGTGTGAATTAACAAAATATGTAGAAGCTATTCCGATAGAAAACAAAGAAGCAAAAACAATTGCGAGAGCACTTGTAGAACAATTCATATTAAAATATGGAAGTTTTAAAATATTAAAAACGGATCTAGGTACAGAATTTGTTAATGAAATATTTAAAAATATTTGTTCATTCTTCGATATTAACCATATTACATCGACACCTTATCACCATGAAACTCTTGGATCAATAGAAAGAAATCACAGAGTTCTGAATGAATACTTATTATCTTTTGTAGAAGATTTTAACTGGGACAAATGGATACCATATTATGTATTCAGTTATAACACAACACCGCACACTGATACAGAAGTATCACCATATGAACTTGTTTTTGGTAAGCGTAAGCTCGCAAGACTACCATCTCACAAGTTCATATGGTGATACTTCTGTATCAGCCACGCTGGGTAAGTTTTTTTTTTTAATTTAGTTTTTATTAATAATATTAATTCAAATATGTTGACTAAATTTTTAAATAATCTTTTTTAGTATTTGTCAACTTTTTCTGGTGGCACCGAGTTGGGTTGCATAGTAGAATATTCTAATTCTACTATGCAGGTGGAGAATTTCCGCGAGGCTTTGGTGGAAACGTGGAGGCCTAACACCAATATCCCGCTGGATGTGTTCCTCACCTTATATGACTCGCGGAGATGTCCGCTATTTTCCGTCTGCCCTCCCAAACGGGTAGACGTGATTGCGTTTTTAAATGGACCAGATGAATATTTCGAGGTTTAGTGTTTCTTTTTGGATATATTTTTTTTTTGTGTAAAGTTCAAAATAAAAAAAATTATTTAAAATTTACAAAAATAATTTTTGTATTTATTGGCTTTATTTATAGAATATTAAAATGATTTTTTCTTATTTCCTCTATAAAAAATATATATATCTTTTTTTTTATAGAAAATCTTAAATAAAATAACATTAAAAAAAAAAAGCTTCATTAATAAAAAAAATAAATAAATAAAAATTAAAATATTTAAAAGTTTAAAATTTTAAAATAAATTTTGGAATTTTTTTGTATAAAAAAAATCTTAAAGAAAAATTTAATTTTTTTTTTCTTGTAATTTTCGCAGTAAATAAAAATTTGTTTTAAAAATTTAACATTAATATTTTTTTTATCTTTTATGGCTACTTTATGCAAATTTGAAAAAAAAATGCTACTAAATGATTTTTTATATTGTTAAAGTTATAAAGTCTCAATTAATGGCATTTAATTTATGAATTTGTTATAATTTTTTAAAAAATTATATTTGATAAATTAAAATAATCCCTTTGCTTTCGTTTTTATATATATATATATAATTTTGGTACTTGAATAATAATCCATTTGCTTTCATCAAATTCCTAGAGTTTTTTTTTTATTCTTTTTTTTTCGTATAATGTACCCTGGTGTACTATTCGAATGTTTGACTTTTTGTTGCTAATAAACGAGGAAATTATAATGTACCATGGTATGGTAGTAATTTTTTCTATTATGGACAAATCTGCACTAAAATTTTTAGCTAAGTTTTAAACCTGCGTTAAGTATTTTCCTAAACCTGCGCTGAATACTTAAATGATTCTATTTCGCAATAGGTGTCGTTATGTGTGTGTGTCATTTTTAATAGATGTGGCATGTTGAGTTTATTTTGACATAAATGATTTAAGTCAAAATAAATTGGATATAGTGTTTTATATAATTTTATGTGAAGGAGTAAAAAAAAATATTTTTTATTTTAATAATTGAATGTGGATTTCTTTAAAATTGGAGGAAGTGAAAAATTAGGTAAGTTTCTTTTTGTGTGTTAAATATTATTTCATGTTTTATTTTTTGTGTTTTACGAAGGTATATTGAACTGACAGGAATTAACATTGGTACCTACTTGAGGATTTAGATAAGTATATTTTTGTGTTTATCGTTAAATAAGAATAATTCTTTGTGTATTTTTTCAGGTTTTCCAAAAACAAATGTGTCAACCGGGGTTTTGGTGTTTTTTGTGTTTTCTCTTTTTTTTTTATTTAAATTTTAATTAATTATATATATACTAACTATGTATTTTGTTTTTTAGATGCAGAAGCAAAAAAAAATACCTTTTTGGGACAAATAAAGAAAACTACTCGACGTGGGATAGAGACTACACAAATGCAGATTGTATATTATCTACGTGGGATTCCCTTTGGGGTTAGTTCATTATACTACCCCAAAAAACCGTGAGTTATTATTTTTTTTTTTTGACTGTCCTTATTAATATTAACCCCTATTTTTTTATATATTTTTAACTAAAAAACTTTTAAATAAACAGAGTTTGTTTTATAAAAAAAATTTCATTGTTAACTTAAAGTAAATTTAAATTGACCGTGGTGCAGTAAAGTAGATTGCTTTTGTAAACTTGTTTGTTTTGCACACGGTACCCGGTATAAAAAAAAACGAATTATCAGGTAATATTTTGTAAACCTGATAGTTCATAACATATAATTTTAAGTACTATTTTACTAATTTTATTAAATTAACCCTACCATTCTACTTAGCTCGCAGTACTAAGTAGTATGTTTCTATATTTAAAATATTACTGCTACTTTAAGTATTATTTTTTATCGCGAGTTTTGATGAATTTTTAATATCAGAGTTGTAACAAACCTTGTTGCACTTCTTGAGTATGTTCAAGAAATATTTACCTACTGGCTGGTTGACAACCTGGCTAGTTAGGCTCTGATGTTATTAAAAATGCGGTTCGCGTTAGTTAATTAATTCTATAATTAATTCTAAATGTTACTAAAAAAAAATATGAAAAGGTTATATAATTATAATTATATAAATGAATTTTAGTTATTATTTTAAATAATGTAATTTTTTTTTTGTTTTATTTCTATTATTCGTGCCATAATTTTAAACGGTTATTATGGACGCGTTTAATCTTTTTCCCTATTTTAATTTTTACGTTGACTGAGTCCATTACTTCAATTATTGTATATGGACCTGACCACCCACTGCTTAGTTTGTGGTTTTTTATTTGATTTTTTAGTAGGACTTTGTCCCCTATTTGAAATTCCGTTTCTGTTTTATTTTTGTCGTAGTACTCTTTCGATTTTATTTTCCCCTGTATTAATTTTTCCCGCGCTACCTTGTGAATTTTTTGCATTTTAGCTTTTACGACTTGACAATGGTCGTCAAAGTTATAAATTGGTTCAGGGTTTTGTTTAAAGGTAGTGGGCAGTGGTTCGCAAAAACCATAAAGATCGAAAATGGGCGAGTATTTGCTCCCCATATGCGGTGTATGGTTATAGCCGCTTCTCCTAGCCATTCGTCCCAACTTTGTACGTTTTCATTAATAATGGTTTTTAAGTATTTAACTAAAGGCCCATGCCTTCTTTCCAAAGAACCGTTGGATTGCGGGTGGTATGCCGTAGTTTGTACTTTTTTTATTTTCAGCAGTTTACATAACCGCTGAATTAAATCGCTCGTAAAATTTGTACCTTGGTCTGTAATTAGCCTACGTTGAATTACAGAATATTTAAGGATTATTTTCCTATAAAATGCATCCGCTAAATACTAAAAGTCCGTAATTACCATAGGCATTTTTGTTATTCTTCCTCTTTTAACTCGTTGACAGTTGGTACATTTTTTCACAAATTTGCTAATGTCATAAAACATTTTTTCCCATTTATAGAATTGTCGAATTCTATAGTATGTTTTGTGTACCCCCATGTGTCCTCCTAGTGGGGAATCGTGATATTTTTTAATTACTGCTTCTATTTCATCTTTAGATGTTAGTGTTATTGCTTGATTGCCTTTTTCGGATATGCTTGAACTAGATGAGTCACTCTCATAATCGACGTCCACGGTATTTTTTACTGGTTCCGTTGTTACCGTGGGTGGATTCTTTTGTTTTGCATTTTCTGGTTTTGGAAATTCTTGATTTTTTTGTATTTCATTTTTGGCTTTACTCCTAGTTATTGCGTTTATTGTACCTTCGCTACTGGGTTCTTCGTTTTGTTCTATTATGGGAATGCAACTAAGTGCGTCCGCATTTGTGTTATTTTTTCCTGCCTTATACAGGATTTCAAAGTCATATTCAGCTAGACGGACCTTCCATCTATTAAGTCTTCCTTCCGAATCTCTCTTTTTATATTCACTTATCAAAGGTTTGTGATCCGTATATACTTTGAATTTTCTTCCTAAAAGATAACTGCGGAAATTTTTGATAGCCCAGTATATGGCTAGCATTTATTTTTCAATAGTCACATAATTCCTTTCCGCTTTGTTTAATACCCTACTGGCGTATACAATTGACTTGTCTTTTCCCACTTCACCTTGAGATAATGCAGCTCCCATCGCATAATAGCAGGCGTCAGTCGTCAAATTAAATGGATGATTAAAATCAGGATATGCTAGAAGAGGTGGTTGAATAAGTAGATTTTTAACCTGCTCGAAAGCTTCCTGATGTTCCGAAGTCCACTTATAAGGCTGCGATTTGGTCGCCATTTTGTACAATATAGCCCCTTTTTTGGCAAACTCCGGCATACATGGTCGATAGTAGTTTACTAGACCCAAAAATGATTGTAATTCCTTGGTGGTGCGTGGAGCGGGATGTTCCTTTACACATTTTGTTTTTTCAGGATCAGGTAGAACTCCTTCCGAAGTGATTTGATGTCCCAGATAAACAACTTCTCGTTTCAAAAATTTGCATTTTTCCGGTTGCAGTTTTAAGTTATTTTCTCGTAATCGTTGGAAAATAGACTTTAGCTTTTCGTCATGATCCTGTAAGTTTCTACCATATATGACAATGTCGTCTAGGTAGACGAAACACTTTATTCCTTGTAACCCTGATAAAACATAATTCATTAACCGTTGGAAAGTAGCGGGCACTCCCGTAAGTCTGAAGGGCATTCTTTTGAATTCAAAGTGCCCGTATGCTGTACTGAACGCTGTTTTTTCCCGATCGCTGGGTTCCAGATGCACCTGATGATACCCACTAGCCAGATCCAAGGTACTGAAGTATCTGGATCTTCCTAGTTGATCCAATATTTCTTCGATTCTAGGGAGTGGAAATGCGTCCCCCACTGTTACTTCATTTAACTTTCGATAATCAATTACCACCCTGTGGCGTTTTTCACCATTTGGACCCGCCTTTTTTGGGACTACCAGTAATGGTGCGTTCCAAGGACTTTTACTGGGTTTAATAATGTCCTCCTCTAAAAGTTTTGTTACTTCCTCGTTTATCACTTGTTTGTGGCATTCCGCTAAACGATATTGTCTGCTATTTATTGGACTTTGGTCCTGTTTTATTGGAATTTTGTGAGTTACACTGTTTGTCCCGGGAAGGTTGTCGCCAGGTAAATGAAAAATATCCGAGAATTCTGTGGGTATTTTTTCCAGGCTTTTCTTTTTCTCTGCATTGAGATCGGTTTTTAAAATAAGCTCCTCTTTTAATTTTTTAATGCGCGTATTTTCCGTCCTTTTTTCCTCCTTGAAATCGTTAAATATGTATCTAATAAATCCTTCTGTTTCCTTATTTTTGTCCTTATTTTGTTGTTTCTCCCTTTTACGTATCGGGATTTTATGATTATTCCATTGTTCATTTTCTTTTGTTTCTTTTACATGTTTTTCACTATCTACTTTTAATGTGCGTATCTCAAAATCCTCTAGTTTATGGGGTTCAAGCTTTATTTTCTCTATAATTTTCTCTTCGTTAATTATGTTCATTATTCCCACTATTATTTTACCCCTTTTGGCTTTACAAATGCCGTTTCCCAGAAAGACTCCTGGTATAATTTCCTTTGAGGTGACTATTAGTTCTCCTTCTAACGTTGTAGGTATCTCTATTATTTTTTCTGTACGGGCTGGTATTTTTATTATATTTTTTCCTTTTAGTTTTGGCTTTACGTGAATTTTCATTACGTGAATTTACTTTCTCTATTGCATAGTTATTTTTATTTTCTATTTTGTGGTTTACCATTAATGCTGACTCTTCCTCATTGTGTGAAACACTATTGGTTTGAAACGAGTGAACACTTAGTTGGTTGGGTTGCTCCGTAGTTGCATCTACGAAAGGAACTTGGAATTCTTTTTTCATCCTTTCAAGCTGGGTGAATTCTAAAATTTTAGAAGGACCCTGTATGTTGCAATGTTTCGATAAAAAATCGTAACCAAGAATACCATCTCCTGGTATTCTTTCTTCCATATTAGTTACTTGAAATTCACATTGTATTCCATTAAAAAATGTTCCTTTACAACCACCTAGTGTTTCGTTTTGTCCGTGAAGTGAACGTAATGCAATGCTGTTGATAGCATTAATCCTTGCGTCATTATTTAAGGAATTTCTTTTTAATACACTAACTTGTGCTCCTGTGTCTATTAAAAGTTTAGCTACTCCTGTTTTCGTTATATTCAATGGTAATTCCACTATTGGATCTAAATAAGCTTTTTCTTGTAAATTCCGTCCCCCGATGAGTTTATATGCAGAAATGAGTCAGGGTTTTTTGGCTCACTTCTTATTCGTTTCCCGACTGCATGGCTGCACGTGCCTCGTATTTTTGCCTGGCTGGGCAGTGCAAAATTACATGTCCTGGAAAATCGCACCATTCACAATGTTGAACCACTGCTGATTGGGTCATTTCAGTTGACCTTGTGTTGTCCATTGATCTATTTTGTATTATCCGTACGTTCGCGGGTTGCATGGCTCCTGTACATTGTTCTCTAGAATGTCCCTGTCGTTTACAAATAGTGCAAAATTGGGTGTTTGGCTGATCCTTTTGCAATAACGACTAGTGTGGCCTGGTTCACCACAAGTATAACATTTTAGATGGTTTCTAAAATTATTGTTGGTTTCTGGTCTGGAATGATTATTTCTGTTATAGTTCGATGTGTTTCGTTCATTTTTGTATGTTGAATTTGGCATATTTTGCCTTTGAAAACTTGGCTTTCCTGCTGTATATCCTTCCCTAGGGTAGTTATCTCTTTTATTTTTATGTTGGAAGTGGTTGGGTGTCCTTGAGGGTGGATCTCCTATTGTCCTGTTGCGTTCTTCACCGCTATCTATTTTTATTAACAGTTTTTGCAATAATGTAATGTAATTTCTTCCGTTAATACCCTACTTTCTCCTGGATAGGTATTTTCGACCATTGTTGTATAGGCCTCAAGTTTTTGTAATAGCCTACTCCCAAAATTTTCTACTCCCTCGTCCGGCCCTTGGTAACACTCCTCTACTTCCCTAGCTAATTGGGGAAGATCGTTATAAGGAACGAAGTGGTTACTCAGAATGCTTTTGAATTCATAGAAATCAATTATATTTTTATTTTGGAAAAGCGCATTTGCTTTTCCCCTTAATTTGCTTCTCACTAAATTTCTCAGAATAAATGCCCTTCCTGTATCTTCCGTAATATAGTAAGCTTCCTCAGCTAACGTTAGAAAGTTTTGTAAGTCTAGAGCAGGATTGTCTCCTGTTCCAGAAAATATTGGGACATGTGCCAAAAATGTTTTGAATGTCTCAGTGACTGACAACATTCCGTCACTAAAAGACATATTTACCGTTTGATGAAATCTGTCGTTTCCTTGTCCTAACAGTATGGTATTATTTTGACGTAAAGGTGGTGTTAGAGCTTTTGGAAACGGTTCGTAAATTCTTTGTGGAAAGTCATATATGTGTGGTTCTCTTAATGTCTTAAATTCGCTAGGGGGCGCCATAGCGTCCCGTGATTTTTGTTGACCAAAAGTTATTTGGTCATTAACATTTGATTTTACCCGTTCTTTGTTTGGGGTAGATCCTAACAAATTTCTCTCTATGTCAGATTTGTCCTCTTCTTCTAAAATATTTAAACTGGGCCTTGGATAAGTTTTCTTTGACCTAAGTACCCTGAAACTACTCGTTTTTGGCACCGCACCTCCTACGGCGCCTTGCTGTTCGTCAAAAATTGATCCTTGTAAGGGTGTAGAAATCATAATTGAAGTACTACTTGAATCAGTAGTAGAAATATTTTTTGGGCTTGTGTTAGTAAAAGAAAAGCTCTCAATTTTTTTTGAGAATTTTCTAATACTTTTTTCCATTAACTAGCCAAATACAAAAAAAAATTAATTTCCTTTAAATTTAGATCTAAAGATCCCAAACAAAATAAACTATGTATAAAATAACGATTTATATAAATCATGTATAAGAAAAAAACCTATAATTTTATTTTCATTTCATTTTTTTTTTTTTTTTTATGCGCTCATAATAATATATATATATTAGAAAAAAAAATATTTATACATAAAAAAAATACAATCTCTTTATTTATTCTTTTAACCAAAGAAGAGTTTTATTACAAACTATACAACTGTACGGTTTTTTCTCGAATTTGAGATAAGTAATACTTTGCCAGTTGCGTATACAATTATTGCATACTTTACCGTGCTTAGTATTATGTATTGTTCCCACCGTATAAAAAGTTACCGGCATTACTTTGTTTATTATTAAAAAAAACGACAAGAAAACGGTATATAAAAATTAAAAAATGGATATACCTAAAGTAAATATTTGTTTTTTTTTATATCCTTCTTTTGTGAATACAAAAAACTAAATTATATTTGTTATGAAACTAAACTATTTAAATCTACTAACAGTAAAAACAATTGCAAATATAACAAAAAACTACTACTTTGATTTGTATTTTGATACCAAAAAAATTTAAAAAAAAATACACAATTTTAAACAGAAACTACGCGAAATTGCGTCGTGTTTATCCCTTGTTCGCTTCACGCGAAGTACAAGGGTGTTTATTGTATTATTTTTATTGTTTCGTTGTATTTGATACTGACGTACTCGTTGTAGGCTGCTTTATAAAATTGTTCTCTGCTTGATTACCAAAAACTGTCTTTTCGGTCTTCTTTTAGTTCTTCGTCTGTGAACGCAATGTTGCTTTTTTGATTTTCCCAAAAAAAATAAGCTTCAAATAGTTGTCCAATAAAGCAACGTAGTACTTAGTTAACCGGCTGCGCCAATGTTGTATTCAAAATATTCGATGTTATAATTATATGGCTCTTGTGCCAATATATTATACAATTTCCGAATATAAAAACTGGAAGCGTTGATGTTTATTTGGACGATACTATTTTGGCTTGGCCAGTTAAATAATATCCTGTTTTAATAAATAAAACTCCAAATTTATTTAATAATTTAAACTTTATTTGTTATGAATAGCTTTATTATTAAACATTAACTCTGTACAAAACTTTACTGTTTCGAGAGTTGCTTAACGAAAGCTGAACAAATTTCAACTCTCCGAATTACCATAAAAACCGCATTATTTATACACACTTTTTTACTTCTCAGCTTTTTATTCACATTAAAAATGTAAATAGACTTTGTTCCAATAATAATACAATTAATAATTTTGCGTAATCATTGTCAATAATAATTACTATTATTTGCATTTGTTGTTACCCAAAATTGCATAATAAAGTGTTAATTAAACACCGCAAATTCTACAGTATTAACTATAAATGCCCACTTTGAACTATGGCCTTGAGGTTTTTTCTGGATATTTTTATCGTCGCACTATAATGCGGCTTCATCGCACTATTAATGCGGCCGTTATATTTATCTTTAATCTACGTTCAAGGGATCACGTGTCGGCGTATACGGCTAAGCTTCTTGGTACTAGTTTCAAATCTTATTTCTCTCAGACTTTTACAATTTCTTTACAAGACGATTCAAAATCAATCTCCTTCCTATTTGCTAGATCGTTTTAACTTCTCTTCCTCGAGTAGAGTACGGAAGTTAATCCTACCTATAGTCTTTTAATTTTATTTTAGTTTTAATTGTAGATTGAAATGTATTTTTATTTGAACTTTCATGGAAGTTAGTTTAAGTAATTTGTAAAGAATCTAAAAACCTTTTTTTTTTATTCTTTTTTTTTTTATTTTAGTTTTTTTTTGGCATTATTGTCTATATATAAGGACTGTACAATCTATATGGGCTTAGTGCCTGATTGTATTTGTATAATATATAAATAAATAAATAATATAATAAATTTTATTTTTGAAATAAAACAACTGAAAATAAATAAAATCTTGTTAACAAAAAAATGTTTAAAACATAAAAATTTTAAAGTTATTATTTTCAGCCATTTGTAATTTTAAATAAAAATTAAAAAAGTACAATTTGGAACCTTAAAGTATATTAACAGGAGAGAGATGCAAATAAAAAGAGATTTTATACAATACAATTACATTGTACATACAATTTCGTCAATATCATGCAATCTGACAGTGATTCCAGGCACACTGACAGCAAAATTATATACAATATCTGAAAATTTAAGACCGATCTCCAATGTAGGCTTCAGTGCAAAACTTCGGCGGTGAAAAAAGTTGAACGCCAGTTGAAAAGCCAAACAATCTCCAATGTGAGCGTTGAATTCAAAACTTCTAAATAAATTTTAATATTTCTAATAAATTTTCTAAAATCATTTTTAAAACGCCTACAGAATTTTTTAAATCACTTTGAAAAACTCAATACAGCTAACTAAGGAAAAAAAATGTGCAAAATATGTTGGCAAAACTGAAACTTCAGTTTCCTTTTTTGAAACGTTTTTTAAGCCAAACGCCAGCTCTCACATTGAAGATACTTACATTTGGTGTGTTTCTTATTTACGCTCAGACCAGTCTGATCAATCTGATTAATCTGAAACTGTTTCTTATTTTTGCTCAGATCAATGTGATCAACAATTGGCTGTGTCTTATTTTAATTTCAGATTAGTCAGATTGATTTTTTTGATCGGAGAATTTTTTCAGATTTTTCCAATTTATTATTGTTTGTGCCTAACTTTGTGCTTGATTTCGTTGTTTTGGCTGGTGTTATCAGATTGTCCTATCTCAATAATTTGTTTAACCAATTTTTTTTAATTATTTATATTTTTTGTAAATTAATAATAATAAAAAATTTTAAGAAGTAATATTTAATGAAAAATATTACAGAAATTGTTATTTTAATTGAAAAATAATTTCGAAAATTTGAGAATTCCAGAGTTGCCGACCAATATTTTCTTTGTACCCGACAACATTGTAGCATTTTTTTATCTGAAAAAAATCAGACTGTTTCTTATTTCACTCGACAGATTAATTTTATTTCAGATTTTAAAAAATCTAGTCCATCTACAGATTTAAATAAGAAACACCAATTGTTTCCCATTTGATGAACTTTGTGAGGCAACAGCTTTATAGGGGAAAAGTATACTGTAGCGTGTAGCATCCCTGATGATCAATTTAAACGATGAAATAGCGTTCAATGAGATTTGTTGTGCAAAGAAGTTCCAAATAGTCTGACATTTAAATTAACTATTGTTGTTGTGCAATTTTCTGTGCTAAAATGTGCTCTCCAAAACTATTCTGAAAAGTCTGAACTATAAGCTATTTTAACCTTTGAGTATATAGAACTGGAGAAGCTATAATATAAATTTGCCCCTACAAGCTATGTCACCAAGTTTTTGACAATTTTTAGAGCATTACTTGTCAAAAAATTGCAAATGATTGTCAAAAATTTGCACATTTTATATAGAAATATATGAAATATTTCTCTTTACCCCCCAACAAAAAAAAATGCTTCACTTTATTTTAACTATAGCATCTCCTGTTCTATATACTCTAAGATTTTAACTTACAATTATGAAAGGGAGAGTCGGCATCACTAAAATTAAAATCAATCTCATAAAACGGGGTCTCCATAATCCATAATGTTGCACATAAATGGAAACCATTATTGATAATGTAGACCACTCGGACATCAGCCATTCCATAAATGGCAAACTTTATGGACGTCCATTTATGGATAAGTTTATGAATGTATATGTCGAAAAGAAAATGGCGGAAAGTGGTTTAATTTATAAATTTGTTATATTGTGGTTAATTTATTATTGTGGTTAATATTGTGGTTAATTTATTTATTGACTTTCATTCTGTATCAGAACATACTATATTACCAATACAAAACATTTTACAAGTTGAAAATCAAAATATAATACAAATTTTAATGATATTTCGAATAATATTTCAGTCCATGAAATGCCCAGTTTTTCCTCACAAAGGCCCAACAGCCACATTTTGACATTTCATTGTATTGTATAATTTAAATTGTATTTATTTTATAATTTAGGGTGTGTGCCAAAGAGTTTAAATTTTAAATTTTGACACAAAAAATTAATTTTTTTTGCTGGTGAGTTTTTTTAATATTTACTATCAAGTTTGCTGTGCCAATTGGTTTAATTTAAAAAAAAATTGGTTGAAATTTTTCTTATTTTTTGCTCTCTAATTTTTTAAATATTTTTCAAAAAAAAATTTAAATTTTTTTTTTTTTTTGTCGGAAGAAGGTGAAAATCTCAAAGACACTAGCCGCGCGCGCGAGGCTAGTACTGTGGGACTTTAACCCACTAAAAACACCTCCTTACCCCAACTGTCTATTAAAACTAGTCACCTGGACTAACCATTAATTTTAGTCTGATTTTTAATTTTCGTTACTTAATTTTTATTATGTATGCACTAACTCAAACGGCTTTGTTCTTTTCAGTCGTCTCGTTAAGTTAGAGTTATCCAATAGCTTATGTGCTCCTATGTTTACATTTGCAAGACGAGCTTGGTGTTTTATTGCAAAACGTTTAACCTCATCTACTACTTTTGGAATCCTGAGATCTCTATGAATGTCATTGTTTCGTACGTACCACGGAGCATTGACGATGTTTCTCAATACTTTGTTTTGAAACGTCTGAATTTTGTTGATGTGTGTCTGTTTGGCGCAACCCCATAGTTGTATACCATAAAGCCACATAGGCTTAATCATCTGGTTGTACAATAACACTTTGCAGTGGATTGAAAGTTTAGAAAAACGGCCTATGAGCCATAGCATCTCCCTGAGTCTGAAGTCCATTTAAATGTTTTTCTTTTTGATGTGTTCGTTCCATTTTAGTTTTGCGTCCAATGTCATTCCTAGGTACTTAGCTGAGTTTTCATGTGGTATATTTACTTCATTTAATCTTATCATTTACGTACTCGTAATTCTTCTGTTGGTGAAGTTAACGTGAACCGATTTAATTTCATTCAGTTTGATTTTCCATATTTTGGTCCAGCTCGCGAATCTGTTGCTTGCTACTTGTAGGTTGCTCGTTGATTCGTTTATGTTGTCACCTAGCGCAATTAGCGCTGTATCGTCCGCAAATGTAGCTATTTCCACATTGTCTAAGTCCGATATATCACTGGTGTATATTAAGTACAGTATTGGACCAAGTGTACTCCTGCTTTTATTTGTCTTATTGTTGAATATTCATCGTCCTGCTTGATTCTAAAGAACCTTTGCGTTAGATATGATGTGATAAGTTCAACGTACTCTTTTGGAAACATTTGGTTCATCTTGTGAATCAATCCCTCATGCCAGACCTTGTCAAAAGCCTGCGCCACATCACGAAAGATAGTGGAGCAGATTTTCTTCTCTTCTAGCGCTTTTTCAATTATGGTTGTTATTCTATGGATTTGTTCCGTTGTTGAATGTTTTTCTCTAAATCCAAATTGATGATTCGGTATGATTCCTTTACTCTCGATTATTGGTTTTAATCTTTGCAGTAGTAATTTCTCAAAAACTTTTGTAATTGTCGGCAGTAGTGAAATAGGTCTGTATGACTTTGCTTCCGTTGGTTCCTTTCCAGGCTTTTGCAGCATGATGATTTCGGCTACTTTCCATGAGCTAGGAACAAATCTGAGCTTTACTACCGCATTAAAGATTTGCGTGAATTTGCAAATTCCTTCATGCGGTAGGTGTTTCAAGATCTCTCCCGTGATTAGATCAAAGCCAGGAGCTTTTCTAGCTTTGATTGATGATTTTATTACTAGCTCTGTTTCACTTGTGCTGATGCTAGGAATGTCACTAACGTCATGTTATAATGATCCTCTATATCTTCTTGCGTTTCAATATCGTTTGGTTTGAATATCTCCTCTAGATGATCTGCAAATGTTTCTGCTCTTTCCTTGTTATTTCTGGCCCAAGTTCCGTTCTGTTTTTTGATTGGTCCGTGGTGTGCTATTGGTCTTGTTATCTTTTTGGTTGCTTTCCATAACGAGTAATTTGTCTCTTCTTTGCATTTCTGTATGGCTGTTTCTATTTGTTGGCATCTATTGTTCAACGTTGTCTTGTGCATAGGATCTCTTGTGTATTGCCATATTCTTCTGTCTATCCTTTTTTGCTTCACCATTTCTACTATTTCTCTAGGATAGTTTGCACATTTCTTTATTTTCTCATGTAGTGATGTGTTATTCCAAGCCGCTATCTGTATGATTTTGTTAAATTTTTCAGTTTCTTCCTCTATTTGCGCCTCGCTATTTATCTGGGTCCGATTGTCTACGTTATTTTGAATTTCCATTCTAAACGATTCCCAGTCCGTTGTGTTGTTTGTTAATGTATGCTTGTTTAGTTTTCTTACAATTGTCTCATTAAGCTTTAGGATTACTGGCAAGTGGTCCGCGTTCATGTCGTAATTGTTTTCGATGGTCAGTAATTGTCAGATACCTTTTTAAAAATGTAGAAATCTAACAAGTCCGGTTTTTTGTTTCTGTCTGTTGGCCAGTACGTCGGTTCTCCTGTCGAGATGAAGTTACATCCAGTCTTCGTTAGTGCTTTTCTAAGCTCTCTGCCTCTGGTTAAAGTTATTCTCGATCCCCAGTCCCCAGTCCGTGTGTTTAGCATTATAGTCTCCACCTAAGATAAATCTGTCTCCTAGTAGTCCGATTACTCTTTCAAAAGTTTGCTGTTCTATTTTCCCTCCAGGTGGACAGTAAAGTGCGCCGATATTGACGTGTTGTTTGGTGGATTCCAATTTAATTATTGTAAGTTGTAGTTCGTCCGTTTGCATGAGGCCAACTTCATGTTGTTTATAAATGTCCTTTACTAAGATTGCAGACCCGCCTCTAGCTCTATTGGATTGGGTGGTTTGTTCTGTATGTCTTATAGTCTCTTATCTTTGTACTTGTTGTTGTTGGTAAATGCGTCTCCGAGATAAGACACATGTCTATATCTTGTACCTTCAAAAATGTTTCCAGTTCTGTTTTTTGTTGTTGATGCCATTGGCGTTCCATGTAGCTATTCTTAACTCCTTGTTATATGTTGTCCTTGTCATGTCGTTTTTCTTGGCGTGTATAACTTTCCATGTCCAGATTCTAGCTTGGTTAGTCTTGTAGATATTTCATCCATCCTGTTTTGCATATTTTGCAGCATTAGTATTATTGTTGTATCTGCCTGTGAGTTTTATTTTGGCTCTTCCGATTGTTTTTTATCCATGTTCATACGTGCAACTTGAGCGTATGGCATTCCTTTTGTTACTTTTAATGTTACAGTTGCTTTTTTGTTATCTGTTTCTGTAGCTGTTTCCTTCGTTGTTTCCTTTGTTGTGTTTCTTCTTCTCTGTAGTTCCTTAGTAATTAGGCATCCTCTGTAGCTAGCAGGGTGATCTTCTTGGCAATTCGCACATTTTGGTTTAGTCGATTTGTCTTTTACGCATTGAGCTGTTAAATGATTACCTGCGCATTTTACACATATTGGCCTTCTTTGGCAGAATTTTTGAGTGTGTCCAAATCTCTGACACCTTTTACATTGCGGTATTGTTTTACTATTTCTCACTGCTTCAATCTTAATTTTCATGTGCTGGATGAATTGAATTGCATATATTTTTTTGATATCTTCTGTGTTATCGAATGTTAACATAAATAATGGGAGTTTTATTGTGTTTATTTCTCCATTTTTTCTCTCTTTTTTATATTTATTTATAACCTCTATTATTTTGAAACCTCTTTCTGCTAACTCCAATTTAATATCTGTTGGGTTGCATGTAGGATGTAAATTTCTCACCATTACTTTTATCGGTCTAGTTAATTTGTTTTCATATGTGTGCCATTCAACGTTAGAGTTACTTATAGTTTTCGTTAGTTCTCTGTATTCTGTCACTGTTTCCACATTCACTTTTAGCTGGCTGTTATTTAACATATTAACTTTGTATTTAATTTTACCTTCCTTTAAGATTCCGTTTACAAGTGGGTAATCGTTCACCTTACTTATAATTACTGGCGGAGGCTTGATGTTCTTTCCCACTTTCTGCTGCGTAACTCTTTTGCAATTTCCTTGGATTGTGTGTTCATTACTTTATTGACCGTTTGTATTTCCGGTGATGATTCAGCTCTCCTCTTTTGTTTGGTCTCCTAGTTTGAAGTATCCATTGTGTTTCAGCAGATGGGCCCGCTGTGTTTTGCTCGTTTTCCTCATTTATAATTGTTTTATGTATGGTGACTTCTTTTTTGTTATTTCCATTTTGTTGTTAGCGTTGCTTTGTTGGGTTTTGTTAGATTTCAAGATTGCCATTTCAGCTTTTAGTTCATCTATTTGTTCGCTCATTTTAGAAACTACTTCATTCAGTCGTTCATTTCTGTTATTTGCTATTTGCAATTCCTCGATTAATACTTTTATTCTATTTGAGTTGTACTGATTTTCTGGCAAGCGTGATCGTGAGCTTGCACGTAAAGCTACGACTTTTTGCTTTTGAAGAGGTTTTTCTTGCGGCGGCGACCTAGCAATTCTACCTGATCTACATATGGCTGAGGTAGCATTCTTCGGATCGTTATGTTCCTGACTGTTCTTATTATTATTTATCGTTGTGTATTCATTAACCAAAATCGTTCCATGTCTATTTCCAGATTTCCCCGCTGGCGACTTAGTGTTACTAGCATGGGGGTTCGTAACACCAAGCCCGCCAGGAGCCGCGGCTACTACTCCTGACGTGTGAGTTGATATCCCAACTCGAGTTGAATTCATATTTGATTCCATTTTTCATCTTTTCACATGTTTTGGTTTGGGGCCAAGTATTCGCATTCACCCTTTCTCGTTAGCCTTACTAATGTAAGTATCCAGGTGGCACCCGGCAGATAACTATGTTACCTACCTTCGAGGAGGTGAGAATATGATTTGTTGGCAGTGCTGTAGATGTTAATTTCAGAAGGCTTTACCTAGGTTTTATCGGAGCAGATGTTAGTTACTCCGCCTAGCGCCAATACCAACCTTTGCCCCCTAAATAAAATTATAAATGTGTACGAGCCCTATCTCATATGTGTTGATCCATTACAATACTTTATAATTGATTTAACATTTTTGTAAATTCTTATTTATTATTATTAATATTTCTTTAATTTCATAGGAAAAAAGCAAATTTATTTTTATTAATAATTCTAGTATAAAACATTAAAAAAAAAAAAATATTGGAATGTTTCAATACATATGAAATGGGGTTCGTCAATAAAAAATCTGATATATGAATATTAAAATAAATCAAAATTTAATCTGAAGTGTCAAATTTAACGTTAAATTTGACTTTCTATAATCACCACGCTAGTGTCATAATTTAATTTTAAACAAATTTTGGCACACACCCTTAAAATACATTTTTTAATTTAAACCTTTTGGCACACACCCTTAAAATACATTTTTTTAAAATACATTTTGAAATATTTTTTATAATTTATGGGCTTATTCTGACAGTCGTATTTTCTCTCGAACGTCACGCCTTAGAGAAAATGGTATTACGATACTCGTATTTAACGACAGATAGCGTTAAAATACGACACAGATGAAAAAAAATAGTATTCTCTGAGTCGTTACGAAACTGTCAAAAAAGTAAAGTACAAAATTTGTCGTAGGCAATTTTGCTTACGACTTTAGAAAATCGTAAAGTAAGTAAAATGAGTTTTTTGTACCATAATACAATAAATATTTCCACAATGTTGTAAAATTTCTTTTACAATCATAATTTTTTATCTTTATTTTAATTGTTTTATCTCACCTTTTTTAATTTGAAATAATTTCTTTCTTAAATAAAAACAATTTTAGTCTTTTAACTTTTATTTATTTTATTTATTAATTTTATTATCAAAGTCACCTTTAATTTCATTTATTTTATTATAATTTAGTCTTAATTTTATTATAAACGTAAAAACTTAATTTTATTATAAATCTAAGAAATGTTATTTCTTAGATTTGGTAATTAATTTTATAATATTTTTTAATTAAATTTTATTTTAAACTTTCTAAATTTTCTTTTCTTTTTTAAATAAACACGATAATAATTTTGATCTTTCAAAATTCACGGTAATAATTTTTTTATTTAAAATCAATCATAAATTTTTTCCCCGGATCGACTGACTTATTTTATTTTTTACAAATTTAAAATGGCTTTTTTAAATCATACTTTAACCGACCGATTGAACATAATAATTCCGATTTCAAATTCAAACTTAATTTTTTTTATCAACTCGCCTTGATTTTAATTTTTCTTTCTTTTTTATTTTGTTGGAGAGCTTTTTTGGCTTTCCAAAATCTTTCCAATAAGATTTTGGAAAACCAATCAGCTTCTCCAACAAAATATTTAAAATCAATTTTAATTTAATTGGCTGATTGATTTTACGCGTTGTCAGCACAGAGAAATTATTATTAATTAAATTAAATTATTTCTCTGCGCACGAGCAACGCGTAATTTGAAACTTTTGTTTTTTATTAATTAATTTTAATAATTTAATTTATTTTGAAATGGATTGGAATTTTATAATTTCCGTTGTCAATTGAAGGACAGGGTGCCTCAATTCACAACACCTTCCCTCTTAGAAAAAATATAAGGGTCGAAGAAATTTTTCTTCGACTCTGATATTTTAAAATTATATATATATATTTTTTTTATATATTGTTTTTGATTTTTTAATAAAAACTATGTATATTTGTATATATTTACTAACAATTTCTTTTATTAATATATATTTTGTATTTTAAATTTTTTTTATTTACTTTTTATATATATATATATTTCTTAAACATTTTTTTTGTAAATATTGTTAAATATTTTTTACTAAAAATTTTTATATCTTTGTATACTACTTTTTCTTTTGTACATTTTTCCTTTCTTTAATTTAATAAATTTCTTTTAATTTTATTTATATATTTATAATTTTTATTTGATATTTATATATTTTATATATTTTTTCTAAATATTTTATATTCTTGTAATTATATTTTTCTTTACATTTATTATATTTTTTTTTTATTATTTATTTCAATACAGTTACAATCTTATCGATTTTATATAATATTTTATTTTATCAAATTCTATAAAAAATATTTTAAAAAAAAATCCTTTTGTTTTATTTATAAAAATTAATGGTTAATAGTTTTATAAATTATTTTTAATTATAAATTTATTTTATTTATATAAACAAAAAAATTGCATATATATATTACAAATTTAAGAAAAGGAATAAGAATTTAAGGAATAAGGATAAGATTTTTTTTTTTATATTATCCCTATTATTTGTTTTTGAGCGTTCACGCTCCCCTTCCTATTTTATTAAAAAAAATTTTTTTTTAAAAAAAAAACTTAATTACCCTGTTGTTTTTTTTTTTTTTTATTTAATAATGCTTACTAATACATAATTATAATATAAAAGGTAAAAATTTAGTGCAATTAATTAATTATGTCTGATAACGGCAGTGTAACAAGTTTAGCCACGACCGTGGTTTTCCCTAAAAATAAGGAGAATATTCCACCTCGGAAGGTATCTTCCTTGGTGGTTAACAATTACCTATTTAGGGCTTATCGCCCTAAACATAAAAATCATAATTTACCGTAAGTAAAGAAAATTTCTAGAAAAAAAATTTTGTTTTATACATTTTGTTTACTTTTCAGGAGGTAATGAAAAAAATTAGACGGTTGAAAAAAAAAATAAATCTTTATTTTGATTTTATTTCAATTTGAAAAATTTTTATAAGTAAATAATAAATAAATAAAATCAATTTTTTATATTACATACATATTTTAAATTTATTATTTTGTAAAAAAAACTTGAAAATATTTTTTTTTTTGTTATTCTTGTAATTTTGTTATTTTTGTTTTGTAATAAAAAAAATTATCAATTATTTTGAAGAAAAGAGAAAGAAAAAGATTGAATTTTTAAATTGGAAAAATAACAAAAAGTAAAATCAATATTAGATTTCTGTATTTTATTTATTGTATCAATAATAATAAAAAATCAAATCTATGCCAAACTAGTTTTGTTTTCTTTAGTTAGATAATAAAATTATACAATATTAAAGGTAATATAAAGATAAAAATAAAGGACAAGATTGTAATATACATTATTTTAAAACTTTACTATCTATGTAGTAAAACATATAAAATCTCCAATTATTTTTGTACAACATTTTTATGAGTTTTGTTGTAGGATATTAATTATTCAAAAAAAAACCATGATTAAAAAAAATTATTGATGATACATAAATATTAAATTAAATGAGACATAATTACCAATTACTCTAAAAGAACTCTCTCTTTTTTTTATCTTTCCCATATAAATCCACCTTATTTCGCTTGCATAAGAATTGTAAAATTAAAAAAATCGTATAATAATATGTATATGTAAAGTATGTTTACTAATGCACACAATTATCTTATATACCTAATTGAAAATACAATCAACTTATGTATTTGTTCATTAGGGGTTTTGTGTAAAAATTGTATTAAGATAAAAAAATGATAATTTTGTGCTATCCAATGCACTTTTTGGATGCATTATTAGTTTTTTAATGCATTATTAAAGATTTAATTTAGTATTAATTTATACTTCGTACAGTTAAAAAGTTATTAAAAGAAAAATTACTGATTTTTAAAAAAAAATTATTACAAATACTAAAAAATGTCATTCCAGTAAGTAAAAATATTTTTTGTGTATTTAAAATTTATTATTAACCTTAAATTAAATGTATTAATTAATTAAATAATGATTAATCCTATTTTTTTTTCAGAATAAAAAATTGTTTCGTACTTATAAAAAAAATAAAGATAATTGGTAAGTATATAAAATTTTAAAAAACTTAAAAATATAAAAATTTTATATATATTTTTTTTTATATTAGAATCTGAAGAAAATATCGAAACAGAGTTAATTACTATAGGTGATAATATTAACGTTGAGGCTTCCGAAAAAACTATTGAGGAGGTTGCGGTCGACCGGGCCGGCCAGGCTACTCAGCCTAGTGCAGCGGGCCGTTCCCGGTTGTGTGCCCTCTGTGGGTACCAATCGAGTCATAAGGGGCATTTCACCCGGCACCTTATGACTCATAACCCTCAGAAGGCATGGCAGTGCGTGGTTTGTAAACGGCCTTTTAGCCGCAAAGAACACCTTACATACCACTACTCCCACCTACATCCGGGGGTGTCACTGCCCCGCAACCTTTCCAAGCGACGAAAATACTATAAATATTATAATGAAATACAATAAAGGTTAGTTATTCTGTTAAATTATTACAATAAAAAATAATAAAAATTTCCTTTCTTTTTTAGGAAATTTTAATAAAATAAAATTATCAAAAAAAATGTAAATTATAATTAAAAATGTGAAAAAAAAATTTATTTTTTGTTTTAAAAAAAAATCTTAATCTTAATATTAAAATATCAAAAACATTTGTACATGTAAATTAAAAAATTTTATTAATAATAAAAAAAATATATTGTAATTGAAAATGATAAAAAAAAATTATTAATATAAAAAAAATGTCATAAAAAAAAATAATATTACATAAAAAAAATTATTTGGAGAAAAAATTTTTGAATATAAAATATAAAAATATTTTTTTTTTTAAAAAAAAAATTCTTAAAATATGAATAAAATTTTTTATTTTCTTATTGCCTGTTTTCTTTTCTCTTCGTTATTCCCTGTTTCGCTATTCTTATTGTTTGTGAATCTAAGTGAGAAAATTTTTAGGGTTTTTTTTTGTTTTGTTTTTTCTATATATCTTATTACTATAAAGTGATCGTATTTATTAGTTAATCTTATTATATAGGGGTCTTATTTATTAGTTAATTCTGTTATATAGGGGTTTTATTTATTAGTTATCTCTATTATATAGGGGTTTTATTTATTAGTTAATTGTATTATATAGAGGTTTTATTTATTAGTTAATTCTATTATATAGAGGTTTTATTTATTAGTTAATTCTATTATATAGAGGTTTTATTTATTAGTTATCTCTATTATATAGTGGTTTTATTTATTAGTTAATTCTATTATATAGTGGTTTTATTTATTAATTAATAATTAGTTAATTATTCAACTTAAGAGTTGTGAAGTACCGGTAATTCCGGTGTAGGAAAAGATAACTGTGAAAAATTCAAAGTTTTCGAACTATTGCCTATTGCGTTTACAGTACCTGGTCCCACGAGTTTCTTTTCAGATATATAAGATAATGGGATTTCCACATTAGATTGATCCGTTTTTTGAACTTTATTATTAGTTTTCTTACAACGATTAATTATAATTTTGTAAATAACATATATTATTATTAAAACCACTAAACTACCTAGCCCTCCTATTTGCCAACGACTTGTTAAGTGTTGGTAATTTGTAATTTCTTCCCTTTTTTGTTCCTCTTCCCATTCTAGTTCCAATTCATTCAATGTTTTTCCCTTTTTGTCAAATTCCCTTGTAAGTTCCCCTGCGTCCGTTAATGTAATTTACGTGGATTTTAATAATTTTGTATTATTTTTTAGAATTTTTAGATTTATTTCATTTTTTATTGGAATTGATGTAGAAAGCCAACTTGTTATCCCCGTTTCGTTTGTATTTGTTTTAAAAGTATGTCTATATGGTAAATGCAAATTGCCCACAATGAAAACGCAATTGTCTAATAACCTTAAAATTCCTATGCCATATATTATAGTTTTGGTAGTTATTGGATTACAATAACTAGTGAGTTGTTGCTCATTTTTGAACAAATATAACCATGAGTTTTCTTCATTCAATGGTATAAGATGGTTAGTTATTATTGTTGTAATTTTATTTTGACAAATTTTAAAAACGGTAATGTTATTATTTTCCTGCTGTTCCATTACGCAATTATCCTTTGGAGCTTGCAACAATTTAGGTTGTAATTGTTTACATATAGTAAAACCTAGACCGTTTTTACCTGGTAATATACAATTTTGTTTAAATTCACTTGATGAAAAATGTAATAAATGTCCCCAATTATTACTACAAATAAAATCCCATTCCAAAACTAAAATAGCATAATTGTGATCTGTTATTTCTACTGGAACCGGATATATTTTATGCAATTTATACAATTCTTTTTCCAACCATGGAATTGTAATTCGTATTCCTATTTGTCCCTCATGATGATTAACGTCTATTACCGTAATTCTGTTAAGTGTCCGAACTGAATGTAGTATGTCATGTCCTTGTCCATTCGTTATATTATTTACTATGTTTATTAGGACTGTAGAGTCCATAATATATGGATGCAGCTTATTAGTTTGTAAAGCAGTTATGATTTCCCCTTGTTCTTGTAATAATCCTTGTAACTGTCCAAATTTTGACATTGCCATATTTACTATTTGGTCCATTTCTAGTTGATAAGAATTTAATTCTACTTTTGCGCCCAAGGCGTTATTTTCCCTTATAATTTTTTCTTCTAACATCAGAACTCTTTTCTCTAAATGTTTTAACCCCTTAGTTGTGTTTAAAGTCACGTCCTTTAAAAATTCGAAATCTGTACGTATAACTGCTGCATGTTTATTTATTAATTCTAATCTTCGATTGTTATCTGTCTGTAGTTTGTCTAATAGTCCGTAAATTTTCTCAGCGTCCAGTGCGTCCATAGTTCCGAATAAACTTTTTGCAATATTACCTATTCCATCTATTAAACTTCGTTTTTTTCTAATGGTAAAAAAGTGGTTTGTTTTAGTTATTTCACTAGTTAACATTTTCCCATAATGATTTATATCATCTAACCACCAATTACAATTATTTTCCTTTAATACTTTAGATAATAAGGAACAAGATTTATTTAACATTTTTTCTATATTATCTATGAACAAATTAACTTCTTCTATTGGTATTAATTTAAATTTTGAAAAAATTTCTATATTACTTTTATAAACTAATAGATTTCCTTGACTCTCGAATAAAACGCCTGTTGAATTTAATTTTGTAATTGATAATGGTGTTCCCTGCACTGCCTTGGTTAATATGCATAATACTCCCAATATAATTTTCAATAAATAAAACATGGTGCTAAAAATATACCAAAAAAAAAACAAGAGATTTAGTCTTTAGTTATAGAAGTGTGCTGGGATAAATTATATAAAAAAAATTCCTTAATCCTTCCATCTTTTTAATCTATTATTATGTACATTTCTAACTTTTTTGTTAATTTTAATTAAGGAGTTTACTTGATCCGAACCTACCACCTCATATGGTCCTAACCAATTTTCGCTCAATTTGTGAATCTTTACTGGATTCAATAATAACACCTTATCACCTATTTCGAATTTTTCTACCTTTTCATTTTTGTCATAATAAATTTTAGATTTAACTTTGCTTAAATTTAGATTTCTTCTCGCTATTTCATGTACTCGTTGCATTCTTGCTTTCATTGATAAACAAAAATCATCAAAATTATATAAAGGTTCAGGTTGCCTTTTAAGACTACTAGGTAAAGGCTCCGAAAAACCATACAATGCAAATAAAGGTGAGAACTTTGTACCTATGTGTGGAGTGTGATTGTGTACGAAAGTTGCTTCAGCTACCCAATCATCCCAAGTTTGAGGATTTTCATTTACAAACATTTTTAAATATTCAACTAGTGGTCCATGTCGACGTTCTAGCGAACCATTAGTTTGTGGATGATATGCAGTAGTCTGAATCTTTTTTATTTTTAGTATTTTACATAATTTTTGAAGTAGTTTACTAGTGAAGTTGGTACCTTGATCCGTCAATAATTCTTTAGGAATTATTGCATATTTTAAAATTATTTTAGTATAAAATACTTCAGCCACCGTTTCTGCTTCTTGATTTGAAATAGGAATACCATCCAATATTTTCGTTAAATCATCCTGAAATGTTAATATATACTTGTTCCCTTTTAGAGTTATAGGAAACGGTCCTACTATGTCCATATATACACGATCAAATGGTTTTAAAGCTGTCCTTGTCAGAATCATTGGCATCTTTGTGATCCTACCTCTTTTATTTTTCTGACATTTGGGGCATTTTTTAATGTAATTGTATATATCTGCTAACATTTGCTTCCAAAAATAAAATTGTTTTATCCTTAAATATGTTTTTGTGACTCCAGCATGACCTCCTAAAGGGGAGTCATGATATTCCTTTAAAAAAGCTAGTATTTCTTCTCTGTTGTTTAACATTATTTTTTCGGTATTTTCTGGTATTAATTCTTGTTCCTCATTCAAAGTTTCATCCATTTTGTCAATTTCCATTGTTTTGTCCAACTTTTTAATTTCTTCCTTTGTATTTAAAGTTTCTATTTCTTTTTGTCGAGTTTTTGCCCTCGTTATAGCAAATGTTTTGGTTACTTCGTTATTCTCCTCTTCTGGAATTCCAATTAAAGCATCGGCGTTAGTATTTAATTTACCTGGTTTGTATAATATTTTAAAATTATATTCTGCTAATCTCGTTTTCCATGTATTTATTTTTCCTTCGGGGTCTTTTTTCTTGTATTCACTGATAAGTGGCTTATGATCAGTATAGATGTTAAATTCCTTTCCTAATAAATAGCATCTAAAGTTTTTTATTGCCCAATAAACCGCCAACATCTCCTTATTTATTGTAGCATAATTTCTTTCTGCTTTATTTAACACCCTGCTTGTATATGCCTTTCCTACCTCCACTTGCGACAAAACTGCTCCTAGCGCATGGTTACTGGCGTCAGTAGTTAATAAAAACGGTTTTGTAAAATCAGGATAACTTAATATAGGTGGTGACGTTAACAACTTCTTTATTTCCTCAAACGCCTTCTGATGTATCTCTGTCCATTCGTATTTTTTATTTTTTGATGCCATTTGATACAATGGTTTACCCTTTTCCGCTAAAAATGGCATACTTGCACGATAATAGTTTACCAGCCCCAAAAACGATTGTAATTGTTTTGTTGTTTTAGGTACTGGGTGTTCAGCAACACACTTTGTTTTTTCTGGATTCGGTAATATTCCGTCCGTTGTAATTCTATAACCTAAATAAATAACTTCCTTTTTGAGAAATTTACATTTTTCTGGCTGAAGCTTCAAGTTATTTTCCCTTAATACTGCTCTAAGTTTTTCGTCATGATCCTTTAAAGTTCTTCCATAGATAACAATGTCATCTAAATATACAAAATACTTAAAACCTTGTAAACCGGATAAAATATGGTTCATTAATCGCTGAAATGTTGCTGGTGCACCTGATAAGCCAAAAGGCATTCGTTTAAATTCGTAATGTCCGAAAATAGTGCTGAAAGCCGTTTTTTCTCTGTCTTCGGGGTCTACTGCTACTTGATGGTATCCACTTGCTAAATCCAATGTTGAAATACACAGATCCTCCTAATTGATCTATTATGTCTGCTATCCTTGGTAGGGGAAAAGCGTCTCCCAATGTCACCTCATTAATTTTCCTAAAATCTACTACCACTCTGTATCTTTTTTCTCCCTCCGGACCAGCCTTTTATGGAACAACTAGTAAAGGTGAATTCCAAGGACTTCGACTTGGTTGTATTATCTCTTCCTCCAATAAATTTTTTATTTCTTCATTAATCACCTTTTTGTGACATTCCGCTAATCTGTACTGCCTGCTATTGATTGGGATTTGTTCCGGGGTCGTTCTTATTTTGTGTGTAATAACATCAGTATGAGTTAATCTATCTCCTTTTAAATGAAAAATGTCATTACATTCTTCACAAATTTTATCTATTGTATTTTGTTCTTCTGTTGTTAATATTGAATTCTTTTTTAAAATTTTCTTCTGAGATTCAATTCTCTCTTTAACAGCTTTATTTTCTGTTTCGTCTTCCTGATAATTGATACAGTTACCTTCTTCAAATAATCTAAATATATCCGCCAATGGTGTATCCTTGCGTCTCCCTCGGGTTTTTTTTTCTTTTTTGCTTTTAATCTCATGAGTCTTTAGGGGTCAATTTTTTATATACCTAGAAGTTTCATTTTTTAGGGGTCTTATATGAAAATTTTCTATAGGAGTCAATTTAAGTTTTATATTCTCAATTTTTACTTCTTCATTACTTACTATACATACCTTTACCGGCTATATATGGCTATACATACCTTTACCGTATTATTTTTTGCTTCAACAAAACAATTCCCTAATAATACACCTGTTGTAGGTAAACTTATTAATTTTTCCATACGTTCCGGAATCCATATTTCGCCATTTTTTTTCGTTCCATTTTTTACATTAACATTATCCATTATAATATCTTTTTCATTTAAAATATTTCCTGTGTTAATTTTTTCTTCATAAATTTCTCCAACATTTATTTTATTATTTAAATCACTATTACTAACTTCCACTGAATCATCTGTGATTTCAGCATTAACTAATATAATTTCATCATTTATTTCTTCCTTTATTTCAACAATTTTTTCAACATTTTCTTCATTAATGTTAAAAAATTCTTTTTTCTTAATCACTTTCTCTTCTTCTTCTTTTACTATTAATTCTGTTTTTACCTTATTTATCTTCGTCTAATAAGATTTCATCCTTATTTTTATAAAACTTACTTTTTATGTTGTCGAAAATTCCCTGAATTTCTTTTTTTTTAATTTGATCTAATTGTTTAAATGGATTCTCAATGTAATGCGTCTTTATTATACCTATTTTACTTTTCCTTATAAATGGAATACAGAATTCTGTTGTATCATTTTCCGTTTTTGGGAAATGAAGTTTTTGTTCTGGTCCTAAAATATTACAATTTGAAGATAAAAAATTATTTCCTAAAATACCATCAACAGGTAAATTTATGTCATTATCTGTGACTTGAAATTTGCAATCGAAATTATTTCCTAATAAAAATTTTCCTTCACAGGAACCTATAGTGGAGCTTACATCTTTTGTTATTGTACTTAAATTTGTTTTATCATTTGTTAGTATAGGTGTTCCTTCTTTTAAAGTTGTATTTTTAATCAAACTAACTTGTGCTCCCGTATCTACCAATAATTTAATTTTATCTTTTTTAGCTATATCTAATGATAATTGAACTATGGGCTCCTGTAAGGTGGTTTCTTCGCCCTTTTGGAGGAATGAGCTGGGTGTTGTGTTCAAATGTTTAGGATATATTATATTTCTGGCTATAGCCAATCTATATAATATATTTTCCTATTGAACTGGGAGCGTTGATATATTTGTTATTTGGACGATATTATTTTTGGCTTTTGCCAGTTAAATAATATCCTGTTTTAATAAATAAAACTCCAAATTTATTTAATAATTTAAACTTTATTTGTTCTGAATAGCTTTATTATTAAACATTAACTCTGTACAAAACTTTTACTGTTTCGAGAGTTGTTTAACGAAAGCTGAACAAATTTCAACTCTCCGAATTACCTTAAAAACCGCATTATTTATACACACTTTTTTACTTCTCAGCTTTTTGTTTACATTAAAATGTAAACAAACTTTGTTCCAATAATAATACAATTAATCATTTTGCGTAATCATAATTATTTTGCGTCATCATAATTAGTAATAATTATTATTATTTGTATTTGTTGTTACCCAAAGTTGCATACATTGCATAAATGCGCACTAAGCATTATTTATTATATGCTAAGTTTATTAACTTTATGACATAGTTAATTTATTTAAATAATATTTTTTAATATTATTTCGCAATGCGTAATGCAAATATTTTGGGTTCAAATATAACAAAAATACAGGGACGGCGTGTTTTATTCCACAACACCTCCCATTTTGAAGTAAAAGAAATGGGTACATTTTTTTTTTTATATATGGTAATTCAGAAGTTCTTAATTTATTCAGCTTTTGTTATACATTTTTGTTATACATTTTTTATTTTCAATTTTTTCACAATTACAAAAAATTTTTTTTCTTATTTTTATATATACCTCTTATATATCAATTATTCTCTAATTTTATACAATACAATTCATTTATTTATAACTTTTTCATTTCATTTTTTTTTTCATTTTTAATTCCTTTTCAATAAATTTCTCTTTTCACCATTAATTCAAACTATTTTATAATTTTCATTTTTCTTTTAAACAATATTCTTTTTTTTCTCAATTACATATTTAGCATTTCTTAAATTTTTCTAATTTAACTTTTCATACTTTTTCATAATTTTATAACTTTCATAATTATTTTTAATCCCTATTTTTTTTTTTTTTTACAATTTCCAACTTATTAATGTTACAATATTAACTTTTACCAATTCAATATCTTTATTTCATTTGCTATGTATTATTTTATTTTGCACAATTTTTTCTTTTAATAATTTATTTATTTTTTCATTCATATAATCAATTTTACAATCTATTATCCTTTTTTTTTATAAATTTTTGATAATTACAATTTTTCAATTTTAATTTTTTACTTTTACTAAAGTATATTTTCTTTTTATTCATCAATTTTATAATTTATTACATACCAACTATTTCAATATTTCCTTTTTACATTTATTTTTTTTTTCTTCATTTACATATTAACAATCGATTTATTTTGTCATAAAGTTTTATTTCAAATTCTTACTTTTTTTTTTCTTATTTTAATTTTATTATAGATTACATATAACTCCCTTTTTTTTAACAAAATTTTTATTTTTTTTTTTTTACCTTAATTTATATATTACAATGTCCATTTTAATTTTTAGTACATATATAATTATCTAAACAACAATTTATTTTATTATTTCCTCTACTTTAAATATATCCATTAAATACATCCATTTTCTTATACATCCATTCATTTAATTTAACTTGTATAAATGTATGCGAATTTAAATTTAGATTATTTATTTTTTAATAAAACTCTACTTCGTTTTTTAACTGGAATTGGCTAGTTAATTATTATTCTCTAAAAGTTAAAATTTATAATAATAAATTTACTAAAAGTTTAATTTTAAGTACTAACAAAAAATTTTTAAACTGAATATTATACCCCCAAAACTTAAAATTATATTTATTATGTTATATTACTAAAACTACATTAATTTATATAAAAAAAACTAATTTGATTTTAAATTTTTCTCCTAAAAATATGCACCAAAAGATTAATTATTCTATCAAAGACAATAGTGTATTGTACATATAAGTATAGTATATTGTCTTTGGTTATATATATTTTTTTCTGATTAATGCTAAACTATTTTCCGAGTACTTATTTAACTAAGTTACTGAAATAGTTTTCCCAAATAATTATTAATCTAAATAAAAAATTAAACTAATTTTAGAATTTAATATATTTAATCTATAAAGTTATAAAAATTATTATTTTCGAGTTTCTTCATTTTATGCATGTTTCCTAAAATATTTATAATTCCGTGGAATTATTGTAAGACTATATTTATGAGTTTTGTGCGCATTTACTAGCGAACAATTTTTATTCAATTTTTCCTTTACTATTTTTATTTCAGGATATTGGGTTAAATTATTTATTTTTACAACAAAATTTGTATTAAAGTTGGTCCATACTTGACTCTTATCCTTTTGTTGAATCAATTCTGTTTCTATTTTTTCTTCGTGCTTTTCGATATAATTTTCTGCATTTTCATTAAATTGTATTATTTGATAATTTTTCTGCTGTGGAACTATACTCGGTTTAAGTTCCGAAATTAACATTTCTTCGTTTTTATCCTGTACTTCTTCATTGTTATATAAAAGTCTAATATGACTTAATGCTTCTTCCGAATTTTCTTCATATATTTGTATCTTTTTATTTCTACTTTTATTTTTTCCACATTGTTTTTTTACGTTGCTTATAGTTTCAGTTTTTTTATGCTGTATTTCTATAACAGTTCCAAATTCTATTTTTTCTACGTCCAAGTTTTTACTCTCTTCTACTACATTATATTCTTCTATTACTTCGGATTTATTTATTACATTGTTATTTTTTAATTTATTTTCTCCACAAAAATTTACTGGATTTAATTCATTTTCCATTTCTTTTAATTCTGGTTTTTTGAATGCCGAATTCATCAATACTAAATAGTTTGGGTAGTACCCAAGCGTGGTACTACTGCAAGGTTGAAATGAACATAAATTTGCTTCAGGTTTCCTAATTGGGGTTTTACCAAAAGGAACTTCTATCGCCTTTTGTTTATTTATGGTACTCGAAATTTCCTGTAATTTTGATGTACCCTGAATATTGCATTTTTTATATAAATTATTATAAATAGAACTACCATCTTTGGGTATTCTTTTCTCCATATTAATTACTTCATATTCATTATCTAAATCATTATTACTACAAAAATCTTCATTACTATTTCTCAATGTTTTACTATGCCCTTGTGGCGTATTATATGCAATATTTTGACTCCTTTTTTCCTCAATTTTAAATGAATTTCTATTCATTATGATAACCTGAGCTCCATTGTCATTTGAAAGCTTTGCTTCATCTATTTTTGATATATTCATTGGTAATTCAATATTTTCTTTATAAGTTTTTTCCTGTAAATTTTGTCTTCTTAATAACATATTTGTGGGGGATGAATCAGGGCGTTTTGATTCATCCCTTATTAAAGCACGCGATTCATACTTTTGCTTAGCAGGGCAGTGAAATATACTGTGTCCTGGGCTGTCGCACCAGTCACAATTTTGCGCCACTAAATTTTCTCTATATGTTGTACAAAAACGGCTAGTATGACCTAGTTCCCCACAACTATAACATTTTAAATTATTTTTATTAGTTCTATAATTATTATTTTTATTAGTTGCACTAAAATTTCTATTGTAGCTATTTATATTGTTCGTGTAATTTATTTTTTGATTTCGTTCCGAGTTCCTTTGGAAATTTTGTAGTCCAGAAGAATAATTTTCGTTATTGAAATTATTATTATTTTCATTTTTATGATAACCTGTCTTTTGATCATCAATTTTCATTAATAATTTCTTTAACAATGTGGAAATAACATTTTCCCTTGACAGATTTTCTGTTGAGTTGCTCAATGTGTAGTTTTCCCTACCGTATTCGATCGCCTTTTTTACTGCTATGTTTAAATTTGAGCAATTTTGTGATCTCACATAAAATTTCAATTGTTCCGAACATAATCCTCTTATAAAACTGCGTTTTGCTACTTTCGTCATTTCCTCTTTTAGAATCCTACCCTCACCTGGGTAAGTGTTATCTACCATAATTGTGTAGGCCTCCAGCTTTTGCAAGAGTCTATTTCCAAAATTTTCTACTGTTTCATCCTGTCGCTGATAACATTCCTCCAATTCCCTAGCTAATTGAAGGTCCTTATAAGGTACAAAGTAATCACACAAAACATTTTTAAATTCCTCAAAATCTATAATATTTCTATGTTGGAAAAGAGCATTCGCTTTTCCTTTTAATTTACTTCTTATAAGATTGTTTAGGACAAAACTTCTTCCCCTAAATTCAGTTACATAATAAGCTTCTTCAGCCAGATATAGAAAATTTTGTAAATCCAGAGTCGGATTCTCTCCTGACCCGGAAAATACTGGTACTTGTACTAAAAAAGTTTCAAATGTCTCAGTGACGGACAGCATTCCGTCGCTAAAAGACATTTTTTATAAAAAACGAAAGCTACATAAAACACATAAAATTTTTGGAAAAACCCATATTACCAAACTAAAAGAAATTATACAGAGCCAAATACAAAAAAATTAATTTCCTTTAAATTTAGATCTAAATTATAACTAGCCAAATACAAAAAAATTAATTTCCTTTAAATTTAGATCTAAAGATCCCAAACAAAATAAACTATTTATAAAAAACGATTTATATCAATCATGTATAAGAAAAAAAACTATAATTTTATTTTCATTTCATTTTTTTTTTTATTTTATGCTCTCATAATAATATATATATATTAGAAAAAAATTATTTATACATAAAAAAAATACAATGGTATATTATTACAAGAAAACGGTATATTATTTATTCTTTTAACCAAAGAAGAGTTTTATTACAAACTATACAACTGTATGGTTTTTTCTCGAATTTGGGATAAGTAATACTTTGCCAGTTGCGTATACAATTATTGCATACTTTACCGTGCTTAGTATTATGTATTGTCCCCACGGTATAAAATATTACCGGCATTACTTTGGTTAAAAACGACAAGAAAACGGTATATGAAAAATTGAAAATGGTTATACTTAAAGTATATAAAAAATTTAATGATTTATTTTTTTTTTGCAAACAAACTAAACTATTTAAATCTACTAACAATAGTTAAACAATTCCAAAAAAAACTACTACGATGATTTTTATTTTGATACCAAAAAAAATTTACAACAAAATAATATACAAATTAAACAGAAACTACGCAAAATTGCGTCGTGTTTGTCCCTTGTTCGCTTCACGCGAAGTACAAGGGTGTTTATTTGTATTTTTTTTGTGTTTCGTTGTATTTTACTGACGTAACATACTCGTTCTCGTTGTAGGCTGCTAAAATTGCTCTCGACTTGATTTCCAAAAAAAAACTGCTTTTGCTCTTCCTTCGATTTTTTGTCCGTGAACAAAATCCTGATTTTTTTTGATTTTCTCAAAAATTTCCAAAAGTGGTCCAAAAAAAATTGTGGTTCTACCAAGAAACGTAGTACTTGGTTAACCGGCTGCGCCAATGTTGTTCAAATGTTTAGGAAATATTATTATATTCTGGCTATAGCCAATCTATATAATATATTTTCCTATTGAACTGGGAGCGTAATAATTTAAATAAAACTTCAAATATTTAAAGTCTAAATTAACTATTTATTTACTCAAACTTACGTTAACAAATTAGCCTTGTACAGAACCTTTAATTCTGAAAGCTGTTAACTGTAAGCTGAATAAATTTCAACTCTCCGAATTACCATAAAAACCGCATTATTTATACACACTTTTTTACTCCTCAGCTTTTTGTTTACATTAAAAATGTAAATAGACTTTGTTCCAATAATAATAAAATTAATCATTTTGCGTAATCATAATTATTTTGCGTAATCATAATTAGTAATAATTATTATTATTTGTATTTGTTGTTACCCAAAATTGCATACATTGCATAAATGCGCACTAAGCATTATTTATTATATGCTAAGTTTATTAACTTTATGACATAGTTAATTAATATAAATAAAATTTTTTAATATTATTTCGCAATGCGTAATGCAAAATATTTTGGGTTCATATAACAAATATAACAAATATACAGGGACGGCGTGTTTTATTCCACAACATGGGCTTCTTTAGTTCACTCCATCCTCGTTTCCCGATTCCAACGCTTTTTTAGATTCATATGCTTGACGTGCTTCGCAATGCACGATTTTATGACCTTTTCGTGCACACCAGTCACATCGATTGTCAGCTATATTTTCACTGTCTAATGTAAGTACTCTCTGATTTGTTGTATTGACATTTCCTGATCGCAATTTGAAACAATGAGTGGAAGTATGTCCATTCATTCTGCAGTGTGAGCATCGTAGAACTGAAGAATTTATATTTTGTGGTGCTTCCCAAGTACATTCCCTACTAATATGTCCCGGCTTACCACACTTGAAACATTTAATCGTCGTATTTGCAGATGTTCCTTTAAATGGCACTTTGTTGTTACCATTATTATTATTACCATTATTATTGTTCCTGTTGTTATTATTATTATTGTAATTATTATTATAATTATTATTATAATTACTTGTATTATTTTTATTGTTGTTTGGAAAATTATTACCACTAACCATATTGTAATTTCTGTTAGGGGACTTATTGTTGTTATTAAAATTATTGTTGCTACTACTGTTTGAGAATTGTTTATTATTATTATTATAATTATTATTATTTGTAAATTGCGCATTATTGTTGTTGTTGTTGTTGTATTTAAAATTCCCTGTTGATCCCCGGAAATAATTATTATTACTATTATTTCTAAAATTGTTTCCATGATTTAACCGGTTATTACCTATTTGGTTGTTGCCCATGTCCGCCATTTTCATTTAATTTTTTCATCATAGTGGTTAATAAATTCATCATTTGGTCCCCTTGATTATTACTACTATTTTTATCCGAACTCCCTATATTTCCTAAGTTCCTTGTTTCATTCAAATACTGTCGAGCCGCTCCTATGGACTCTCTTAAGTTTTCGGGGTTTTTAAAAATTAAATATTGCTTCAATTCTGATGAACGCAGTCCTCCTAAAAATATTCTTTTTGCGGTTATCTCCATTTCATTGATTAAAGCTCGTCCCTCGTTTTGATATCTTTCGTTTACTCTGTTTCTATATGCCGCCAATTTTTCTTCTATTCTTTCTCCAAATAATTCCACTGATTCGTTTTCGTATTGATACATTCCCATCATTTCCGATGCTAATGTAGCCATATCCTTGCTCTCTATAAAACGATTACGTAAAATATCTTTATATTGGTTAAAGTTTTCAACGTTGGCATATCTGAAAAGTGCGTTGGCTGCACCAGTCAGTTTACTTGTAATCAAGATTCTCAATAATATACCCTTTTGTTCGTCTCTGGTCAATTCGTACGCTTGATGAGCTAATTCGAGAAAATTGTTCAACTCATTCTCAATATCCAACCCTACACCCGAAAATGTTGGAATTTGTACTAAAAATGTTTTGATTATTTTTTCAACTGGTAACAAAGTTGGTTCCAAATGATATGAGTTGTCGTTTGTAAAGTTTTCCGCAACGTATTCATCTCGATGTGCAATTGGTGGTGGTGGTGGAATAGGGGTCGAGTTTAATCCTGATGGTCCCGGTTTATTTATTGTTCTATTTGTGTTATTTGATTTTTGGAAATTAAAATAATGGGGGTCGTTTATTGGATTCATTTTGTCACTTGTTTTTATATTCAAACTTTTCCTTTCCGTTTTGGCAATTATAACTTTATTTCTTCTAGTTTTCCTTGGTTTCAATTCTGTTGTATTTTGCTCCTGACCTCAATGTTCTAAAACTTTTTCTATTTTCTCATATTCGTTCTCCGTGTACTTGATGCAAAAAATCAACAAAGTTATTTCTATCCAATACTTCTAAATTTGGTTCCGCTTCTATATTTTCTACGTTTGTTTTAGTTTGTTCGTCCGAATTTTCAAATTCCGGACTTGAATTTAAAAATGAAAATGTTGATATTCTCTTTGAAAATTTTAAAATTGATTGCGCCAACGTTGGGGGTTTTGAATTTTGCGACATTAGTTAATAAAATAAATTTTAAACAACAACAACAATATATATGTACTTTTTATTATTTTGTGATTTAGGGGTCATATTTTAATAAATTTTAATAAAAAAAATTTTTTAGGGGTCATTTTATATAAAAAGTTCTGAAAAAATATATTTTAGGGGTCGAAAAAAATTTTATTTGTTTTTTGCTACAAATTATTTTTATTTAATTTATTCATTTAAAATTTTATTTTATTCAACGTAAATCATGTAAAATAAAATTTATTTAAGATAAAATACTCCTTTATATTTATTTTATTTTTATTTTTCTCTTTCCCTAAAAGTATGCAATAATAAAAAATGTTGTTTCTCAAACAAAACAGTAAATCAATAGAAAATATAAGTTTTCCAACTACTAAATTTATGCAAAAAATATTTTATTCATTTCCAAAAAAAATTTTGTTTTATAAATCTTCATAGTATGATCCTTAAATGATTTTACAAAAAAAACGCGCTTTGTTGTAATGAAACTTACGTACGTCTAAAATATTAATATTAATATCAATTTAAGTTGACTATAATATTTTATATAAAAACGAACAAACGTAAATTGAAAATATATATATATATCATTTTATATTTATATATATGTATATATAATTTTCGTCATTACGAACAAAAAATAAATGAAATTTTAATATAAAATGAAAATATAGCGTAACGAAAAAAAATGTTGGTTATTAAAACCAATTTTTATTAAAATTTTTTAACACTTATGTAAAAAAAAAATTTTATTAGTTCCTTATTTTTACACAGCCCTGTGTCAACTTAGTGCACAATTTTATTTTGCACTTTCTGTATACAGTTTTGTGTTAAATTAAATAAACTTAACCTGTTACACCGTAATTAGTTTTGTTACCCTATTTTTATGTCGATTTTACTTTGATAATAATACACTTCTATGGATATTATATTTCACGTAAACAAAACTTTATTATAAAATTTTTAAATTACAAATTGATCAAAAAAAATTGAATTGTACCCCAATTTTATTTATTATATACCTATTTTATTTTAAAATTTTATTGAAGAGAGAAAAATTGAAATTAGGTTAACTATTAGGATAGGTTAAGGTTTTTGGTAGTATATAAGAAAAAATATAATTTTTTTTGTATATGTATATTTATACATATTTTATTTTAGGGGGTTCTTTCATATGTATATGCATTTTATTTTATTTTGTATTAACTTTGTATATAAAGTAATATTTTGATTCATATTTTGATTGATTTATTTTGATAACATTTGTATTCACTAGGAAATTCAAGTAAAAAAGGATTTTTTATATATATATTTTTTATATAATTTCATTAAGGATTTTATATATTTTTTTATATAATTTCATTAAGGATTTATACAATTTTTTTGTCATTTAATTAGATTCAAAAATTTAAATTTTTTTAATATTTTGCCAAAAAATAAGTTTTATTATTCTCCATTATTAAGACTATTAGATTTGGAGTAATAATAATTATAAAAAATAATGAAGATCCGTATCTTCCTAAAGATTTCGATTTATTCATTTGTAAAAAAATTATTTTTACAAAAAAAATTGATTTTATATTTTGTTATATATATTTTCTATTATATATATATATATTTTTAAAATATTTAGCAACCCGTGTTTTTATATATTTTTATATTAGAAAAAAAATGACTTACTACTTTACAAAAATTTTCTGCTTCTCTGCTTTCTCCGCTACCAGCTTTTTCTTCTATTATTTTGTTAAAAAAAATTTCTGCTATTCTACTGCAACTTTTAACTGCTACCTTTATTTAATCTGCTACCACTTTTCAACTGCAACTTTTCTGCTATCACTGTTTTTATGTTAATTTTATTAAAATTCTGCTACTATTTCTTTTTTTTAAAAAAAAATTTTTTGATATATTTTTTTTTTTTATATTATTAACTTTATTAAAAATTTTTTTTTTTATTTTTTATATTAATGTCCTCTTTGATTTGCGATAAAAATTTTTATTTTTACTTTTTTTTTTAATTTTAATTTCCCGTTTTACCTTTACACAAATTCTTTTGAATGAGAAACGTACTTCTCATCCTGTCCGCAGCGCCAATGTTGTAAAATTTCTTTTACCATCATAAATTTTTATCTTTATTTTAATTGTTTTATCTCACCTTTTTTAATTTGAAATAATTTCTTTCTTAAATAAAAACAATTTTAGTCTTTTAACTTTTACATAAATTTAATTTTATTTATTTTATTTATTAATTTTATTATCAAAGTCACCTTTAATTTCATTTATTTTATTATAATTTAGTCTTAATTTTATTATAAACGTAAAAACTTAATTTTATTATAAATCTAAGAAATGTTATTTCTTAGATTTGGTAATTAATTTTATAATATTTTTTAATTAAATTTTATTTTAAACTTTCTAAATTTTCTTTTCTTTTTTAAATAAGCACGATAATAATTTTGATCTTTCAAAATTCACGGTAATAATTTTTTTATTTAAAATAAATCATCAATTTTTTCCCCGGATCGACTGACTTATTTTATTTTTTACAAATTTAAAATGGCTTTTTTAAATCATACTTTAACCGACCGATTGAACATAATAATTCCGATTTCAAATTCAAACTTAATTTTTTTATCAACTCTCCTTGATTTTAATTTTTCTTTCTTTTTTATTTTGTTGGAGAGCTTTTTTGGCTTTCCAAAATCTTTCCAATAAGATTTTGGAAAACCAATCAGCTTCTCCAACAAAATATTTAAAATCAATTTTAATTTAATTGGCTGATTGATTTTACGCGTTGTCAGCACAGAGAAATTATTATTAATTAAATTAAATTATTTCTCTGTGCACGAGCAACGCGTAATTTGAAACTTTTGTTTTTTATTAATTAATTTTAATAATTTAATTTATTTTGAAATGGATTGGAATTTTATAATTTCCGTTGTGAATTGAAGCACAGGGTGCCTCAATTCACAACAACAATTATTATAAGAATAATTGCGGAAATATATTAGTATTATATTATTGTGGAAATCAAGATTCGAATGATCCAAAATGATAAATAAAACCCTAATAATTTATAGTTTATAAATGTATATATTTTTTTATTCCAATATGAGAGTTAAAAACATGAATGGAAATGTAGTCATTGTTTATCTGAAATAACATCTGGAATGATGAAAAAATAGAACTCTTATTCTTATGAGACAACAACTTGTTCCGTTTTTTCAACAATTGCTTCAACCGCATCTTTTTTTTTACTTCTCATCTTTTTTGGCGATTTGTTAATAAAAGTTCTGTATCAAATCTGGTACAACATCGTCTTGGGCAGAAGCTAATTTTGTTTTGGCAACCAATTTACTAGCTAATCTGCCGCTAATCTATTACTTATATTTTAAAGTACACGTATTTACGAACATTTATAAATAATTCACTGTTTAATAAATGTATATAATTTAAAACTGTAATTAATATTGCAAAAAAAAAAAATTCCCGTGCAATTGAATTTTTTTATAACTCAATATTTAGCCAATAAACATTGTATCTTGATTGTCAAAATAACTGGTGGTACCAACATAAAAACGACTTTTTTCCCCAAAGCCATCTATTGGGCATTTTATTTTTCTGTTTTCACGTTGGCAATAAATTTGTCGTTTCGTACGTCTCTGGGAATACCATTTTAGAGTCGGTACGAAACGAAATATTTATTGGGTGTCAAATACGACACGACTCTGAGAATAAGCCCATTAAAATAAATTTCCTTATATTGTATAATTTGAAGTACTATTTTATAATTTAAAATAGCCCGGCCCCGGCATAAATTTTAGTTAGTGAAAATCATCGTGGTTAACAGCCACAAAATAAAATAAAAAATAGGTACAGCCACGTCGAATATTTGCCACATTGATCACGGTCTAGCGCAACTTGCGCTCGAGCAATTTTTCTACTGAACGGATATTATATATATATTATATATATATATATATAATATATTATATTTTATATTATATAAATATATATATTATATAAATATACGTATAAGTATAACTATTTAGTACATATATAATATTATAATATCTGATCAGATAATATTATATACTATATACAGATTATATTATATAAAATAATTGTATATTCAATAAAGGAAAAGTAAAATGAATTCGTTACCCATAAATATCTGGTCAAGCAATAATAGATATATTACATATATTATATTATCAACTCGTTTAAAAACAAATCAAAATTTGTTGGATAATTTTATCATCACATATTTAATTAATAACATATACATTATTAGGCAACTCCGCGTTCTATTTACTTATAAAAAAAAAAACATCAAATAATGTATTACAAACGCATACACACGAAAAATATAAAAGCTCTTTTTCAGAAAAAACAATGGTATGACCTGACGTCACGATTGACGCTCCTCTAAGATTTTTTTTTTTTTACCACAATATTCAATTATACCTAAACATTTATAGGTCTTTCCCCTTGGGGCCTCCTCCAAAGAACCCGCAAGACCTCTACCTTTAACAATGTTTCTATTATTTGGAGCTATCCAATGACACCTCTACTTTTACCCATCATTGTGGATTAAAAGTACGTTTAATTTTCTTAAACAATGAAATAAATTTTTGTTAATTTTTTTTTTGATAAAAACAAAAAAAACTTATAAAAAACAAAAAAAAATAATTAAAAAACCAAATATAAACAATAAAAAAAAAACTTAAAAAAACCAACAAAAAAAAAAAAAAAAAAAAAAAAAAAAAAAAACAAGAGGAACAAGTCTCCCGTTGGAAAATAGATTAAAAAAAAAAAAAATTTTATAAGAAAAACTAGATTTGTTAAAAAAACGAGATTTTGTTACCTTCTGCTAAAAAGTTAATAATTGTTCTTTTGGAAAAAAGATTATTAGTCGGAAAACTAAATAACTAAAAAGGTTAAAATTAATAAAAAGTAAATATGTAAAAGTAAATATTTGGAGCGAGTGGCGACGACCTCCTAGTGTGCGTGACGTGTCCATCACGCCGGGTTCGCTCTGGGCAATGCGTGTCTACGTAGCTAACAGTCGCTTCCTTTCTCACCCCAATCCATATCCCAATCCATTCCAACTTCCCATTCCCAAACCTAATGTCAGTGGTGGTGTGAGCGCCGTGCCGAGGACTGAAAGGCTGGGCGTCAAACCAGTCGCTAACGAGCTCCCTCCGATGCCCGGGCAAGGTCGGTTGTATACGTGCCTTATCATGGTATGTCGGCTCTGCCATGATGGACTAACATTTCCGTTCATACTCGTGGGACCAAAATATGATGAAAACTAAACAAAAACAACAACAAACATCGGCTCATCCTCGGAGGATGAGCTCTTAGCCTCTAGCCAGGAGACTGTTATAGACGGAGCAAGCAGCAGTGCCAGTTTCAGAACTCCTGTTAAAGACACCGCAAGCAGTACCAGCCATCGTACGCCAATCACTGATAAGCCTGGATGTATTGCAAGTACCAGCCATAGTATTACCTTACATCCAAGTCAAACAAGTACCAAGCCGGTACTGTGAAAAAGCATAGAAGCGCCGGCACTCTTCTCAAGCGTGAGTACTCTAAGGCAAAATTAATTTTGAACAACATCGCTCGAAATGAAGCTGAAGGGAAAGCGCATGAGAAGAATTTCGAAGATAAGATAAAATATGCCGGGATCGTGCAAAGATTTGAAGCTCAAATCGCAGATCCCGAGGTGCGACCTACCAAGAGAAACAGGTCTCAAGATGAGTCCGGGGTAGGAGCACAAAGAACCAAGGTCGCCAAGACGGAGACCAGTGACAAACCAAGGATGTCGGCGAAGAAGTTAAGTGACATAGTTAGATGTCACTTAAATGTTGCAATCATTGATGAAAAAGCCAACAATATGAAAGTTTCACCCGAGCTATGGGTGAAAATAGAAGCGGAACTGTCAGCGATAGTCATGAACCATATCCTAGAGAGCACTCCGGGGCTCACTCAAGAGTGAGGAAGGAGAATGGACATCCTCATCTGCGGAAACTCTGCAGTTGCTATCAAACACTCACTTCCCCGGTTGCACTAACAGCGCCAAAGAGGTCACCACTCCGGGCGACTAAGCTAGCAGCGAGCCTTCCAGAGAGTGGCTCGACTCGCTCATAACAAAAGAAATTGCCTGGGCAATTGACGGTTTTTCACCATACAAATCAACCGGTCCTGATGGTATCTTATCTAAGATGCTCCAGGAATCCAAAGAAATAGCTATCCCGTGGATGATTAAGCTATTTTATCCCAAAAGTCGTAAAAAGAGGGCACGAGTCGGCTAAAGACTTTAGGCCGATAAGCCTCTCCTCGTTCCTGTTAAAAACCATTGAGCGAATACTCGAGTTAGAGTTAAGAAATAACCTAGAAATTACCCCGCTCTGCAAAACTCAACATGCCTATTGTAAAGGCAAGTCCACTGAAACTGCACTAAGTGAAGTGGTCAGAAATGTTGAGCAGTCCATACAATACAAAGAATATACATTAGCTACCTTTTTAGACATAGAAGGTGCCTTTAACAATATAACTAATGTAGCTATTCTAGAGTCCCTGAATGATTTAGGAGTTGAATCAGCTCTCAGCAGGTGGATAGCTACTATGTTGAAAACAAGGGAAATCCAAGCGGATCTTGGTAACTTCCGAATTACTAGAGGAGTTAGCAGGGGCACACCTCAAGGTGGGGTGTTATCCCCCCTGTTCTGGTAATGAACAAGATACTTAAAACCCTACAGGAACTAGGAATTACGGCGGTGGCGTATGCCGACGACCTAGTAATTCTAGTCTCTGGTAAATATCTCCAAATAATGAGTGAAATTAAGGGTAAAGCCCTGGATAACGTTAGCAGATGGGCCAAAAGATGTGGTCTACGTGCTAACCCGGCTAAAACAGAGCTGATGCTCTTCACAACGAGAACCAAAATTCCGGTCTTCACCTGTCCTAGTTTGGATGGAGTAAGACTACACCTTACCCCAACGGTAAAGTACCTCGGCGTGGTACTTGACTCTAAATTGAGTTGGAAACTCAATATTGAAAATAGGGTCAAAAAGGCCTACGTAGCTTTATATTCATGCAAGAAGATGCTTGGTAAAAAATGGGGACTTAAACCGCGTATGGTTCTATGGATGTACATCGCAATTGTACGCCCCTCTCACATATGGCTCGATAATTTGGTGGCCAGCAATGGGAAGGAAATACAACTGTACCAAGCTAGGTAGAGTTCAGAGGGGGGCATGCATGTGCGTCACGGGAGCGTTAAGAACAACGCCAGGTGACGTACTGGATGTAATCCTCTGCCTCCTCCCACTAGACCTCCATATCAAACTTGTAACGAAATCAAAATTATTTCGATTCGTTATCTGAAGATAAGTTCGGAGGAGAAGGGTTCGGGAGCTGAAAGCGTTGGGCGCCAGGTCTGAGTGACCTAGCCTCAATCACAAAAAAAAAAGCAAGGCCCATTTTTTTCTCTTCCAGCTCCCAGGATCATTGGGATTTCCTCCTATTGCCGGCTTAGCAAAGTCTGTGGGGTGTGGTTCGCCAATGATCCAACTAACCATCATATCACCAACAACTATTCTCTTCAATCCAATACATTGGTTACCTCATAACCAACGATGGATTGAAAAAAATAGCGAAAGGAAAATTCTGCATACTCCGGATCACTCACTGTTCCGCCTTGTTCCTACATGGAAACACTAAACAAGGTCAAACAAAAAACATAGCAAATACAACACGGACTCATTCCTCCAACGCTGTTCCAACGAACCTAAATAATTCACCAACCGCAAAAAAAAATAGTAATAATAATAACACCAATTTTTTCAAAAAAAAAATTTTTATAATTTCAATTATTTAAAACTAATAAATTTATAAATATTTAAAGGTACATTAATTTCATAATGTGGCTTTAAATTTTCAAATTTAATTTTTTTTTTACATTTTAATTTTTATAATTATAATTATTCAATGGCCACTTTATAAACCACAAATATACCACGTACCTTAGTATCGGCTTTATGCTGCAGCTCCGGACATGTCTGCATCAGCACCTAAATCGCAGTACGGAAGAATTTAACAACAAAAGGGTTTTATTTTCTTTTCTTTTTTCAATACAAATTAATTCAGACCAACTACTTTAATAATAATACTGTAATAAAAAAAAACATACTACAAAAATTTCTGCAAAAATCTACTACTAAAATTAACTACAAAAGAAAATACAAAAAAAAATTTTCGGTCCCACGACGACTGCTAAAGATGACACTGATGACAGATCACTAGAAAACAGGAAAAGGACTCTGCAGAATAACAGGACACAACAGGAACAAAATTTTTTTCGACGAATTCACCCAAAATCACGAATTACGCGCGCTGGACACCATATTTTATTATTATTTAAACTGGTTAATTTACTTTTTTTTTCATAATTTAAATTTTCTTTACAGGTTTTCCACCAATTTTCTCAATGTTATTTTTTTCATTTTTTTAGAATTTTTCTTATAGGATTTCCTTAATAATTTTTTTTTTTAAATATTTTTTTTGTTTTCTCGATTTTAAATTTAAACACATCGATTATTTATTTCTAATTCGTAATTTCTGTCTTTTAATGTTTCTTTTCCATCACATATACAATTTTCATATTAATAATTAATAACTTATCAAAAAAAATTTTTTTCAAAAAAACTGATTAAAAAAAAACCGAACAAAAATATTCAAAATATTTAACCCTGGTGTCCAGCGCGGCGATAAATTTCCGACTCCCCGAAATTTAAATTTTCAATCTTTTTCATCATCTGATCTTGCCCTTTATTTGACCCAAGGGTCAATCAAGATCATTATTATTTATTTTTTTAAATATAAAAAAAAAATTAAAATTTCACCATCACCACGACATCTATACGTGACACCACAAATAACTTAACGATAACTACATACAGCCAACCTACAAAAAAAAACTTTGACCCCAACACCTGAACGAAAAAAAAACTAAACAATAACAAACTTGACACACTTGACAGACCGGCTCACGCAGAGGAAGTATTTTTTTGATATCTTTTTTTTTTTATATTTCCAATTCAATATTTTTAAATTTTAGAAATTCCTGGGTGTCACAAAACAGGCTGGATTCTGGCTTCCACTCCAGAACCAGTCTGAAATCATCCAGCTTCCTCCTGGAGACACGGTCTATCAATCCTAATTGATAAAATTCTAAAAATATCACTAATACTAATAATAATAATAATCTATTCTAATTCTATTAATACACTATTAAACTGACTAATAAAAAAAAGCAACCCCACTTAATACTAATCAAAATAAATAACAAATAATTGTAAAAATAATTTCCTAATAAATAACTAATAATTTAACCCTTAAATTTAACTAACAATAAATTAACAATTAAGTGTATAAGTGTATAAAACAAAAAAAAAATTAACAACTAATAAATTAATTAAGTAACAACTAAATGTAAATACTATTCTAATAAATAAATAACTACTAAACTAAAACACTTAATTGTAAATAATTAATACTAAACTACAAAAAAAATGCCGCTCACTAACAAAAAAAAAATATCACAGATGTTAAGGATATAAAAAAAATTCTTATTATTTTTCTTTAGACCAACGCGGGGCTGTCCCACACCCTGAGCAGTCTCATGCTCCATCGACTGAGTTAGCCGGGCATCAACTTAATTTACAATTTTTATTTTACCTTACTTTATTTACTCTCATTATAATAAGAGTATAATTAAATAAACTTATGGTAAAAATAATGCTTACTACTAACACAAAAATACCTAATGTAAACTAAACCTAATACGAAATAAATATAAAAATTCAAAAAAAAAATAAATTCTACTTAATAAATACCAATCATTATATAAGAATAAATAAATAAATAAAATTATTTATTTACAAAAAAAAATCAAAATACTAAATACTACCTCAACATAAATTCAAAAAAAATTAATATAACTAACTATCTAACAAAAAAAAATTCTTAAGTTTAAATACTGAATAATAACTACAACTATTGTAAATTAAATAACATTTATTGTAAAAATAAATAAATAAAATTTACAAACACTAATACTACACTTAAATAAATAACACCTATTGTATATAAACCTTACAAAAAAAACTAAGTCTATTAATTAATTATATACCTATTTTAATTCTACCATAAAAACGGAATAGAATCCGTCTAATCTAACTCTAGCAAAAACCAATTATCTCAATTCAACAAAAATCTTTTATTATTACATGCATGCTTATAAATCTAACCTTTTAATTTACTCTATCAAAACTAAATAACTAACGATAATTAAAAAAACAATGGTAAATACTCTAATCTACACACTCACTTTTTGTCAAGTATGGTACACCATTTTTCGAATTTAAGGAGGGAATTAGATATGAACAAGGAGGAGGACCAAGGACGATTAGGGTTAGGATATCAAGGGAAACTTCCATCTTGATATGCCTTCCCCCGGTTTCATCAAAAATTCATGAATTGTTTCACACAAACTCAAGGAAGACAATATTATGGATAAGACTATAATCAACACAGAATACAATAATCCCACTCCATAATATTTCTTCGATAATAAATAACAAAAAATCCGAGGGACCAATTAAGGACCACCTTAATCATTATCTAACCTCGGATTTATAAATACATACTAAACACACAACAAAGTGATAGGACTTACATGGACTACCATGTCAAGTAATCTAACTATCAGTATCAGCACTACTTATACGAAAAAACAAAATAAATACCACAAGAATTTTCTTTTGGTGAAACCGACGGAAACCACCCAAAGCGAAAGCGGACTAATAAGTCGATGATATGACGGTCACACCAACTCCATCCGAACTCATCCCCAGAGAACAACAAAAATTCTGATGGAGTTGTAATTACTAACAAAAATTCGGGTGACCAACGTCTCACGAATTCAAAAAAAATCGCCCCACATTGGGCGCCAACTGTAACGAAATCAAAATTATTTTGATTCGTTATCTGAAGATAAGTTCGGAGGAGAAGGGTTCGGGAGCTGAAAGCGTTGGGCGCCAGGTCTGAGTGACCTAGCCTCAATCACAAAAAAAAACAAGACCAATTTTTTCCTCTTCCAGCTCCCAGGATCATTGGGATTTCCTCCTATTGCCGGCTTAACAAAGTCTGTGGGGTGTGGTTCGCCAATGATCCAACTAACCATCATATCACCAAGAACTATTCTCTTCAATCCAATACATTGGTTACCTCATAACCAACGATGGATCGAAGAAAATAGCGAAAGGAAAATTCTGTATACTCCGGATCACTCACTGTTCCGCCTTGTTCCTACATGGAAACACAAGGTCAAAAAAAACAAAGCAAATACAACACGGACTCATTCCTCCAACGCTGTTCCAACGAACCTAAATAATTCACCAACCACAAAAAAAAATAGTAATAATAATAACACCAATTTTTTTCAAAAAAAAATTTTATAATTTGAATTATTTAAAACTAATAAATTTATAAATATTTAAAGGTACATTAATTTCATAATGTGGCTTTTAATTTCCAATTTTTAATTTTTTTTTTTAATTTTAATTTTTATAATTATAATTATTCAATGGCCACTTTATAAACCACAAATTTACCACGTACCTTATTATCGGCTTTATGCTGCTGCTCCGGACATGTCTGAATCAGCACCGAAATCCCAGTACGGAAGAATTTAACAACAAAAGGGTTTTATTTTCTTTCTTTTTTCAATACAAATTAATTCAGACCAACTACTATAATAATAATACTCTAATAAATATTTTTTATTTTTTTCATTTTTTTAGAATTTTTCTTATAGAATTTCCTTAATAATTTTTTTTTTTAAATATTTTTTTTTGTTTTCTCGATTTTAAATTTAAACACATCGATTATTTATTTCTAATTCGTAATTTCTGTCTTTTAATGTTTCTTTTCCATCACATATACAATTTTCATATTAATAATTAATAACTTATCAAAAAAATTTCTTTTAAAAAAAAATGATTAAAAAAAACCGAACAAAAATATTCAAAATATTTAACCCTGGTGTCCAGCGCGGCGATCAATTTCCGACTCCCCGAAATTTAAATTTTCAATCTTTTTCATCATCTGGGTCAATCAAGATCATTATTATTTATTTTTTTAAATATAAAAAAAAATTAAAATTTCACTATCACCACGACATCTATACGTGACACCACAAATAACTTAACGATAACTACATACAGCCAACCTACAAAAAAAAAACTTTGACCCCAACACCTGAACGAAAAAAAAACTAAACAATAAGACAATAACAAACTTGACACACTTGACAGACCGGCTCACGCAGAGGAAGTATTTTTTTGATATATATTTTTTTTTTTTATATTTCTAATTCAATATTTTTAAATTTTAGAAATTCCTGGGGGGCACTAACTACTAGCCGCAAATAGTGCGATCAGACTCAAGGAAAATAGGTACTGGCGGGGAAAAACCTTACGGACACAGCAATATTCTTGGCACGATCGACAAGAAGCTGGTCCCAACACCCACGGATTATTCTGCCCCTAAATTGGAACTGAACAAGAAGTTCAGTGTCAAAATTGGAACCAGAAAGGAGTGGAATCAGGGTAACATACTAAGGGGTTTAGACACGGTACTCTACACAGATGATTCAAAGATGGACTGTGGTGGGGGTGCAGGGGTCTTCTCCGAAACATGCAACATAGCATAAAAATTCCGACTTCCGGGCAAGTCCAGCGTCTTCCAAGCTGAAATGCTAGCAATCTGGAAAGCATGCCAGCTTTCGAGAGAAGACACCTCTCCCAAATATAATATAGCGGTGGCAACGGATAGCCAGGCTGCTATTTTGGCACTCAACTCCGCTCTAATATCCTCAAAACTAGTTAAAAAATGTTCAGACAAGCTTGTATCTTTAAGCAACGTCAAACTAATCTGGGTTCCAGGTAACAGGAACATACACGGAAATGAAATGGCGGATGAACTAGCAAGGGAAGGCTCAAGCATGGACGCCGCGTTGGCGGAGCATGTGGAGATCCCCATCAATACGGTTAAAAGAGACCTTTACATCCACTTCTTAGCCTTAGCTGAGGCAAGATGGAAGGGGCTAACAAAATGTAGGACAGCCAGAAGTACATGGCCGTCCTACGACCAAAACAAAACAAAAAACCTCCTTCTACTATCCTCCCGCACGGATATGGCCAGAACTATAGCTGTATATACGGGGCACTGGCCAATAGGAGAATATGCCGCCAAGATGGGCATTCCATTCAACCACACATGCCGCAGCTGCAAAGAACCAAGTGAGAAGGAAACAGTGACACACTTCGTGTGCAACTGCCCAGCACTGACGAGAGCAAGGCATCGCTCACTTGGCAGTTGCAACCTACGCGACCTAAACGATCTAGCGTCGACGCGCCCCACGAACCTGACACAGTTCTTAAACGCGACGAAATGGATCTAAAAAACCACCCCCCCTAGCCAAACCTTAACTCAGTGTTGACGAGTATAAGTGGTTTTAAAACGGCACTATAGTGCTAATTGGAGGATCACCCGTGGAGGGCGATCCTCGCCACTTTAACCAACCAATAAACCAACCAAATATGTAAAATAAAAAATAAACGGTTTAGTTAAACTTTTATAATCATTTAATTAATCTAATTTTATATCAAGCAATGTTAAAGTTAAAAAATTGAAATTAAAATTGTTATTTTAAATAAATTTGGAATGTAAGGTTAATAAATTTATAAAGAACATAGTAGAGAAAACGAATTTATATATTTAGCTAAATAAATAAAAGGATTGTACTAGGGATTGTACTAATTAAATTTAACGGAAGTGTAATAGTTTAATTCAATAAATAGTTAAATTTCGTAATTAAATAAAAAAGAGTTTTATTTTAAAAGACAAGAAAGAAAGAAACAAAAAAGAACTTTATGTGAATGAGATAATAAAGATAAATCATTACAGCGCAAATCTATTGGATATCCGTCTTCACTCTTTTATAATTTTATATTATCTACTGATCCTATTGAGATTAGTAATTTGTTTGCTGATTTTTTCAAGAATTCTTTCTGTGATATTGATGATATTTCTCGTTCAGACTGTCCTGACAACGGTGTTGAGAATATTCAATCATTTTCACATTTAAATAATTTAAATTTTAATTTATCTGAGGAATCCATTCTGAAAGAAATAGATGGTTTAACTGAAACTTCTACCTGTGGTCCTGATGGAGTACCATCTATTATCTTAAAAAGATTTGGCCGTAATCTATGTAAGTCACTGAAGTATCTGTTTAAATGTTCTATATCAAAAAATTGTTTTCCATCTATTTGGAAGTCGTCCTTTATTATACCTCTCCATAAAAAAGACCTAAAAGCCACATTTCCAATAATCGTGCTGTTGCTAGACTATCCTGTATTCCTAAGTTTTCCAGGATATGGTAAGTTGTCCGAGGCTATGGTGTATTCCTAAGTTGTTCGAAACTATTCTTTTCATGTTAAATCAATAATCACAAAGCAACAACATGGCTTTATGAAAGGCAGATCTACCACTACAAATTTAATGGACTTTGTTTATTTTGGTGTTGAATGTTTTGAGAAACGCCTTAGTGTCTATTGTATTTTCACTAATTTCAGTAAGGCTTTTGACAAACTTTCACATGACATACTCTTAAAAAAGCTAAGAAAAATGGGCTTTAATGAAAATGTTATACTATAGTTGCAATCATATCTCACTGATATATAGGTCCTATAGGATTATTTTCATAATATCATTTCCGAAAGTTTTAATGTTTATAGTGGTGTTCCTCAAGGTAGCCATCTTGGCCCAATGTTATGCATACTTATGTGAATGATCTGTCAAGCGTGATTAAAAATTCAAAATTATTAATGCGGATGATGTAAAAAATATCAATGCTATTAAATCATATTATGATTGTATTAAATTACAATCCGATTTAGATAACCTTTATTCCTGATGTAATATTAATCACCTTATTTTAAACATTGATGTCTTGATACAAAATTATCTTTTGTTGAACATATTAATATTATAATTAAAAAAGCAAATTCTTTGTTAGGATCCGTTAAACGTCAGTCTCATGAATTGTGTGATCCATATGTTATTAAACTTCTTTTTTTTTGTATCTTTCGTCCGTCCTATATTAGAGTACGCATGTCAGGTCTGGAGTTCATATTATGAAGTTTATAAAAATCGTATAGAAGATGTACCAAAGAGATTCCTTCGTTGTGCTCTTAGAAATCTAAACTGTAGGGATCGTTCTAATCTTCGTCCTTATATTGAAAGATTACGCCTCATAGATCTGCCATCATTAGAGAAAAGACGGGACTATTTGACCTTGTATTGTGCATAAATTGCTAGTCGGTGGAATAGATCCATGTATCTTATTATCTAATATTAAATTTAGAATTCCGTCACGGTCTGTACGCGTTTTTCCATCACTAGTGATTAAAAATTATTACACTATGGTAATTTTGCTTCATATATTTGTTCTTTGACACGTATGATTAAAATTTATAATGATAAATACTTGATCTTGAATTCTTATAGCTTTAAATCTAAAATGATTAAATAAAAATTTTATTATTCAAATTAATGTATATATTAATATAATTAGAACTTAGGCTGTGTGCCAAAGGGTTTAAATTTGTAGATTAAAATTAAATTATGACTGATGAAATTAAATTATGACACTAGCGTGGTGAATATAGAAAGTCAAAATTTAACGACCTTCCAGACCTCGTTAAATTTGACACTTCAGATTAAATTTTGATTTATTTAATACTCATATATCAAATATTTTATTTACGAGCCCTATCTCATATGTATTGATACATTCCAATATTTTATGATTTTTTTCAATGTTTTATACTAGAATTATTAATAAAAATAAATTTATTTTCTTACAAGAAATTAAAGAAATATTAATAATAATAAAAAAGGATTAAAAAAAAGTTATATAAATTATAAAGTATTGTAATGGATCAATACATATGAGATAGGGGTCGTACATATTTATAATTTTATTTTTAAAAAAATTTAAAAAAATTTTTTAATTTTTTTAAAAAAATTAGAGAGCAAAAAAAAAGAAAATTTTCATCCATCTTTTTTTAAAAATTAAACCAATTGGCACAGCAAACTTGATAGTAAATATTAAAAAAACTCACCAGCAAAAAAAATTTAATTTTTTGTGTCAAAATTTAAAATTTAAACTCTTTGGCACACAGCCTTAGTTGATTAAATAAATAAATAAACATATACAAAAACATATAAAAAATAAACATAAATAAACATATAAAAAATTGGCTAAGTATTTTGTTTCTTCATAATAAAAACTAAAAGTGCAGTTCTTGAATATAGCAGATTGATTATTAATTGCTATAATATAAATTTCAATTAAGAGAAAGACATTTTTTTTTCTTTTGGTGACGTGGTGAAGAATTCTCTTAACTTAATTTATAAATAAGAAAGATTGAAATGATGAGTACAATATTAATTCCTTCAGTGAGTACAATATTAATTCCTTCAATACATAATAAAAAGTATACCTGAACCTTTACAATAAATATGGGAATTACAGAAGCTTAATTAAATTCAAATAAATTAAATAGTAATAACTAAAAATTCCAAAATCTCCACATCATCAGTTTACTGCCACTAAGAACATAAAGATAAACAATAAATTCAGCACTATTGATCTATTATTATTCTCGGATTCTTTCCATTTTATATAAGCATACTTTTAGACATTAAAAGTATAACTCTAAAAAATCACTAGCCTTAGCAAAAACATCGCCTATTTTGAAAATATATAAAAATCAAAGTATAAATAAATAAATAAACTAATTGCATAAACTCAGGCAATAATAAGATAAATAAATTATTTATTATGGAAGCCAATATATTAAAAGATATTACAGATCTAAAACTAGAGATTAAATCAGGCATTGAATAAGTTAATAATAAAATTGATAACAAATGTGATAGATTAACCGAAAACCTAAATACAGTCAAGCAGAAAAAAGGTTATTAAAATTAGAAAAAGTAATAAAGAAAAATAATATGATAATCTATACTATAGGCTAGAAGACGAAACAGCAAATAATCAAGCTGATCTGATTGCGATAATTCTAGATATTGTGAACAATACAATAGGAATAGAAATAAATATCAATGATAGACTCCATTTATCGACTATGAAGAAAAACAGAAAAAATTAGACCATTATTTCTAGCAATAACTACGAAAAATCTTATAATGGCTAATAAATATAAAATAAGTAGGGATTTTCCAAAAAAATTGTTTCTTATCGACGATTTACCAAAAGAAATCAGTGAAGAAAGAAAACAGCTTAGTTTAAAACAAAATGAAAATAATAAGAAAAGGCAAAGATCCGTTGAAGATGATGGTACTATACAAAAAAATACATTACCTAATATTGAAAACAAGAAGAGAAAAAATTAAAAAAAATCCAAATTTGAATGAAAATCAAATCAATAAAATCAATGTCAACTCAATCCAGCTCTTCTACAAAGACCAAGGACCTGTATTGTAGCAAAGAAAAATATTAATCTTTTTTCTCACTCACAGGTTACGCAAAACGATAGCACAGTGGTTTTGGCAGGTAGAAAAAAACAAATTACCCTAGCATCTGCCATACGACTCACCCACTCCCCCGCCGCCTATCGAGTTGGAGGCTATAGCGGAACTAATCCATCGCAACAGCAAACAAACTGATAATTGGCTGTGATGCAAACTCACATCACTCAGTCTGGGGTAGCTCAGACTGCAACGATAGGGGTAAGTCACTGCATGATTATATTTATACTACTACTAACTTTTACTAACTTTTTTATACTTAACAAAGGAGTAGAACCAACCATCATCAGGCATACCCGAAGGGAGGTTATAGATATAACACTTGCCACAAACGATATATCTGCCTTTGTCCAGAACTGGAGAGTTTCCGACGAAGCATCTACGTCCGACCATAGATATATCCGTTTCGAGCTGAACGCAAAGATTCCGGATACTATTCCTTATCGGAACCCGGCTAAAGCTAACTGGGCTGCACTTGAAAATAGAACCGAACTGAAAGAAAGTTCCCCAGACTATCTTCCAATCCCTTTAAACTCAATCGAAGATATCGACAGAGAAGTTAGATTACAAACCTGGTTGTCGATTCCTTTGAGGAGGCGTGTCCTAAGGTGCAGGCCAGAACTGGTTCTGACCCACCTTGGTTGACTCAAGATCTCAAAGAAAAACCGAAACAGGTTCACAGACACTTCAACAAAGCAAAGAGCAATAATCGTGACGTAGACTGGAGCTCCTACCAAAGAGCTCTAAAAGAATATAAGTACGCGATCCGGTCTGCCAAGAGACAATCTTGGAGAACCTTCTGAGATTGCTTAGTGCCAATGAGGTGTCGCGTATAAAGAAATTCTTGGCGAAAACCCACATCCAACCTGAACTTCTCGTTAATGGTGAAGGGACGAGGGCGGAATCGGTAGGGGAGTCCCTTTAATTACTTATGGAAGAGCATTTCCCCAAATGCTTCGACACCTCCGTTTCCACGTATACCCAACCAAACAGTCGTTTGAGCAATACAAAATTGAACTTTATCAATCTAGATGCGATTAAATGGGCTGTTTTCTCTTTCAAACCATTTAAATTACCAGGACGGCACGCCTATTTAAAGGAGAGATCGGTGGAAACCGAACTCTATGAGGTGGTTCACACCATTTAAAAAGCCTTTCTCTTCAGGAACCTTTATAGACGTGGAAGGAGCTTTTAACAATGTTCTCCCAGAAAAAATCAGGGATGTTCTGGCGAAGCAAGGGGTTGATCCGCTGATATCCAAGTGGATTAACCATATGCTCTAGTGGTGGAGAACTATCGATAGTACTAACTATCGATAGTTTCCGATAGTTTTCAAAAAACTATCGCGATATATCGATATATCGACTCATTTTGTAATTGCTTTTTGCAATTAAGAAAAATATCAATCCATAGTATATTTTTAACTAAAATTTATTTCTAAATTAAATCCATTCTTTATCATAACAAAAATAAAAATAATTCAATTTCTTTAAATTAACATAACAAACAAACAATATAAAGTTCATAACATTTTAAAAACAAAAAAAAAACAATTGAATAAAATTAGAAATATTTTATAATATATAATAATATATATTATATATAATAATATATAGTTTTCAAAATTTTGAACTGTTTGGACGTGTTTTAACTTCGCTCCACAATTTTAATTTCATAATTTTGTTTTTTTTTTTTAACAAAAATAATTTTTAAACAATTGCATACTATCAATTATTCATCAATTTTATTAACCTAATTAATTTTAATAAGTGCGATATTAATTGAACATAAAAAAAAAATATTTTTTCCTAAAGTGCATTAACTTTTATATACAATAAATAACTAAATTATCAAATTACAAATTCCAAAAAGTGCATTTACCTAATTTGTTTATTATTTGTTGTCTACTGTTTGTTCTATAGTAATAAAATACGATATATAAATTATCAAATTACAAATTCCAAAAAGTGCATTTACCTAATTTGTTTATTATTTGTTGTCTACTGTTTGTTCTATAGTAATAAAATACGATATATAAATTTAATAAAATATATTTCGTCACCTGTTTTTTTTTACTTTGTATCTTTGAATATATTATATCTCTATAATATATAATATAATATCATATATATAATTATATTATATTTGTGTAACACTTTTATTGCAAGTTCTTTTTGGTCCAGTGTTATTATCTATACAGCCCTTAAAATGTACAAATGTAATAGTAATAATTGCTGTATTGAAATAAATGACACTAATAACGAAAAAAGTGACTTATTAGCATGTAATGGTATTTGCAATAACTTTTTCCATCCACAATGTGTCGGTATCTCACGCGTAGCAAAAAAATATCTGAAGGAATATAATCGTACATTCCTATACTTTTGTAATGAATGCAAATCAATAAATCTTTCTCATGTCATGCTTGCTATTAAATCACACAATGACTTATTGAAATCAGTAACTGATTCACTCGATGCAATAAAAATCAGTATGCGCAAAAATGATACTAAATGTTCAAAAGCGGATGATAATATTAATATGTTATTGCAGCATGTTGACGAATTAAACTGTCATATACATAAAATTGATAATAAGTGTAAATCTTATACTGATAATCTTAGTTTATTTTCCAATAAAATTGATAAACTTTATGTGAGTTTAGATACGTTTAAAGAAATGGAAAGCAGAATTAGAGATTTCTTGGCTGAAAAACTAAACTTTCAATTTAATAACCTATTATCAGCAATAAAAAAACTGAAAACGTCATCTGATAGTTATGCTCTTAAATTTCAATCTATATTTGATAAAAATGAATCTCTGAATTTAGAGTTTTCAAATAAGATTCAAAATGTACTACTTGAATTAAATAGTCCACATGAACTTAATACAAAATTATCCAATTATGGTAATGAACTTGCTGCTATGAGATTAATTTTTAATGATGTAATTGATGAATTGAAAATTATTAACAAAAATCAAATTAGTGATCTCTTACCTAAGACACTGCCAGATTTAAGTATTAACTGCGCATCGATACTTGAGGAGATCAATACTATTGAAAATATTGAAAATGTTATAAATAATGACGACGTTAATGGTACTAACATTAAGGACATAATTAATGAACATATTGATAATGAAAATGAAGCAAACACTAACAATAATAAAAATAATAAAAATAAGATTAATAATAATAATAACAATAATAACAATAATAGTAATAGTAATAAAAAGTACAATAAAAAAAAAATTAATAAAAATAACAATAATAACAATAATAATAATAATAATAATAATAATAATAATAATAATAATAATAATAATAATAATAATAATAATAATAATAATGAAATGGTCAAGCTTTGTGCCCTACATGTTCGAATAGCGCCGGCTAATTATGATGCATCTTGGTTAAAAAACTTTATAGTAACCACTTTCGGAGTGTCGGATGAAATTGTTTGTAAATGCGTTACACCTCGATACCTGAAAGAAGCTAAGAAGAAATTTTCCAGCTTTAAGGTTGATGTTCCAGTTCATACGATTGTAACATTACTTGATGGAGATAGTATATGGCGTAATATTAATGCTTCAGCTACAATTTGGTCTAAGAAGAGTATTAAAAATACTTATAAAAATAAGTCATCTACCAACATTAGCAAACCCTTATCTAAAAGTAACGAAACTGCAACTTATTTCCTGAAAGGTGTTCCAAAGGACGCAGATGATTCATGGCTAAAAGTTTATTTCAGTAACCAGTTCGGCATATCTAATCTTAACTGTCAAAAAATTACTCCAAATAAGTTAAAAAATAGTAGATTGCTGCTTTAAGATTGAATTTCCAAAGAAATACGAATGGTTGTTTTTCTCATCTAATAGTATAAATGAAGTTTTCGTCTGGGGTAGTTTAAAAATATCACACTGGATGAGTAAGACTAAATTCATAATGAATAATATTAATAATAATAAAAATAATTCTTTAAATAAATATGATATAAATAAGTCCTCAAAAACTCTGAATATAACTAGAAGTAAAACTAAGAATAATAATAATATTATTTACGATAATTCTAATTTTAGTTTAAAGGCTTCACCTAATTCTTTTTATAATTTAAATAACAGATTATCTTCTTCCTCTCCACAATTTCCTACTACCACCTCTGCTCCCCAGTCTATCTCCACACATCCACCTGGTGCCAATAATTTTATCCATACTGCAATAGTTCACTCCATACCAAGACAACAAAATCATACTAACACTCTAACTATGACAACACAACAGCCCACCTGCAAAAATACGCCTTACGTCAATTCTCACAGATCCAAACCGGCTCACAGACGACCTTGTTTTAATCTGGATGCCATCGAAGAGATTCCTGAAATTGATGAAATTCCTGTATTAAATACAATTAATTTCGTACAGGGTGAGACACTCAATGACCCGAAAATGAAATCTAAAGTCTCGCATACAAATAATCAATCTTTTATCGATCCTCTCTTTCCTCCTAAAACAAAACTTACAGCCAACTCGATCAATAGCTCTGAAAATAGATATTTATTGGGTCGCCTTAGAGAGGATAGACTTTTCGGTGACGTACGCTTATTTCTAGCTTATCTACACAAACAACCACAGGACGTTTGTGTGGATGGTAGAACTAAGACAAGTACATTGGTTTCAATTCAAAGGGAAGGCTTTCCTACTGATTTCAATATTCTAAAATCCTTGTACTATAAATATCATGAACAGCTAGGATTTTCAAGTGCTCAGACTGACAACGACCTATCCACATTTGAGTCCCATATTAATTCAAAGCACACCGCACAGTTACAAAGATTGCGTGAAAATCAGGACAAGTTTTTTGTCCCTTACCAAGTCACAGCTCAGGAAAAAAATCTTATTATGTCCCCTTCTTCTAACTTCCTGGTTAATAACTTAACTAGTAATTCTAATCCTCCCTTATCCTTACGCTTTTATTACCATAACTGTGGGGGTATCAGAACTAAATTAAAAAACCTATACGTCAATGCTAACTCTTCTCCGTTTGATATTTTAGTTATTACTGAAACTTGGTTAAATGACACTTTTACTGACGCTGAAATTCTTGGCGCTGACTGGACGGTGTACAGACAAAATCGTGACTACATATCTACAGGACTTTCTAGAGGTGGGGGGGTATTAATTGCAGTACGCAACACGTTGTCGCATGAAATTATGCGACAACGTGTTGCGCACTGCACTATTCCATCTCATTCTTTCGACCAAACTTTTATCAAAGTACGTATTGATAATAAATCAGTTCTTGTTGGGGTAGTATATATCCCTCCTCATTCTGACGAAGCTATCTACAGACAATTCTACGAATGTTTTTTATCTATCCTTCCCACCTTGAACGAGGAAGATAATATCTTCATATTCGGTGATTTTAATCGTCCTAAACTATCATTTGTCCTTGACGAATCCGACAGTCAATTACTTCCAGTCAATTTCACAGACGATATAGATTTTGCTCTTCTTGATACTTTCTATGGGAATGATCTTCAACAAAATCTAAGGAGCTCCAATAATAACGAAAGATGGCTGGATCTTATATTTTCCAACGCCTATGACAATGTCATAGTTGGTCCAGCTAGTGATGCAGAGAATCTCTTCTCTAATACCCAGCATCACTCAGCAGTAATAGTTGAATTCCTCATACGAAATCTTACAACAACGAGGTTGTATACGATTTTCAAAATGCTGATTTCGATAGTATTAACTCTGCTTTTTCTGATGTTAATTGGACTGAAATATTCTTATCAAATGACTCAGATTCAATGGTATCGTCGTTTTATTCCATAATATTCAATATAATTGATATTTATGTACCTAAAATAGTTAAGAAAGCTAAGCTATCAGAACCCTGGTTGGATAGAGACCTAAGATCTTTACGGAACCGAAGAAATAAACTATACAAGCAACTTAAAAGTACGTTGAATCCAAACCCTGACTTGCTAAGGGAACACAGTGAACTGGCGGAGGATTTTTCAACAAAATCACGTAGTTCTTATGATTATTATATTAATAATCTAGGTGAGGGAGGACCTGTTAACGGCTCCTGAGAAGTTCTTTAATTTTGTGAACTCCAAGCGCTTGTTGCATTAAATAACAAATACTTGTTGCATTAAATAACATTGACATAAAAAAAGGTGCGGGTCCTGATCTCATACCTCCACTTTTTCTCAGTAAATGTGCCTCTTAACTATCCGAACCTCTAAATCTCATCTTTAATAGTTCTCTCACTTCCGGATCTTTTCCATCCGCCTGGAAATCTTCATACCTGATCCCCATCTTTAAAAGTGGTGATAAGTCTAATGTCGACAATTACAGAGGTATACTTTCAGCCATACCTAAAATGTTTGAAAAAATCATTTGCGATAAGATTTCATCTATTATTGATCCACTCCTTAATGCCCAACAACATGGGTTCAGAAAAGGTCGTTCTACCACAACTAATCTTACTGAGTTTACCTCCAACTTATTGTGCAATATGGAAAATGGTTACCAAACTGACGTAGTCTACACTGATTTCAGTAAAGCATTTGATAGAGTTGACCATAGTATCCTTGCTATTAAATTGAAGAAATTGGGCATTGCCAACCCTTTACTGAGCTGGATTACATCTTATCTTAGAGGTAGAACTCAATCAGTAAAATTTCAAGGACTTATTTCTAAGGAAATATCCGTTTCCTCTGGTGTACCGCAGGGTAGCCACTTAGGTCCTCTTTTATTTAACATTCTAATTCATGATTTATCTACTCACTTACATGACATTTCTCACTCTTTATATGCGGATGACCTTAAAATCTATCACAAAATTTCCAACTCGTCGGACATACAATTTCTAGAATCTAAACTTAGAGTTCTTGAGAGCTGGTGCTCTATCAATAAAATTGACCTTAATGTCAACAAATGCCATATTATTAGCTTTTCCAGGAAGAAATCACCTCTTCTTCATAAATATAAGCTAAATGGCACTGAACTGAGCCGAGTAAGTCAAATTAATGACTTAGGCATTCTTTTAGACCACAAACTCAGCTTTAATCTTCATTATGATAAAATTATATCTAAAGCAAATAAAATGCTTGGTTTTATCAAAAGAAGAGCCAAGGAGTTCAAAAACGTATGGGTAACCTGCGCTCTTGTACGACCAATTCTGGAATATGCATGTCCTGTGTGGCTACCATATTATCATACTCATATTATTAGAATTGAGTCAATTCAAAAAAAATTTCTTCTCTTTGCTTTACGAGACCTGTATGATCCTCTCGACTATACAAGCTTACCTACCTACTCAATAAGACTCAAAATACTAGGCTTAATTTCTCTTTCATCCAGAAGGGACATTCTTACTTCCTGCTTTACTCTAGATGTCTTAAACAAAAAAATTGACGTTTCTTCTATAACGGATAGAATAATTTTTAACAATGACGTAAGACAGACTAGACACACGTCGTTACTAAAAGTTCCTGTTCATCGAACTGAATACGGCAAAAATGAACCTATTAGCAGATGTTGTAGCATATTTAATAAATATAGTATGCATTTTACGCAGGGTATATCCAAAGCTGCATTCAAAAACTGCCTTTGCAGAACCCTCAGTTAAAAATATAGTCCACACTATCCTAACCAAACATTGTCTTCTTTTATTCCTTATCCCATCAAATATTCTATGTTATTACATATATACATATAGTTTTACACATATTGTTAATTTCATTATTTATTTTGTAATTTTACATATAGTTATAATGTAATACTTAAGTAAAATAATATTAAATAACAATGTTAAACCTTTTTTCTAATATCTCAGTTTTGAGCTTTGACAAAACGTATTTATAAATTTAATTTATACATATATTGCTAATTTCTTTATACATATTAAGTTTGTATAGGTAAATTTCATTCTAGTCTAATTATTGTAATTATTGTATTTAATGTATATTTTTTGTAATAGTACCTTGTTTGGTTAATAAATAAATAAATAAATACTAAATAATCTGATAAAGCATTAGAAATTAATAATTATAGACCAAACATTTAATTTTAGTTATTATTTTTCAATCAACCATTTGTTATGGTTTAAAAATATAAGTTTATTTAAAGTTGCTGGTTTTAATCTCGATCTTTTCTCACAAAGCAATTCACCAGCTTTACTGAACATACGTTCAGATTCGACCGAAGTAGCTGGTATACTTAAATATTTTTTAACCAAATCTGTCATATTAGGGAATTCAACTTGACCCGATATCTTCCAATATTCTAAAGCATTTATTGGCATATCCAGATTATTTTTTTTTGGTTAATGCTTTTTTGTTATAATAGCATCAACAGTTGTATTTCTTGATTTTGACTGAATTCTCTCCTCCAAAAACGAAAACAATGATTCATCCTGATCCTTGTTTATAATATTTTCCACCAGATTTTCTCTCTCATTATTTTTTTTATTTTGTTCATCTTTTAAAATAGCATTCCTTAACTCCTCTTCCAACAAATTGGCAGCTTGATTAGCATTAAATGCTTCCCGAAATCCTTCCTACAAAAAATAAAAATTATACAGTCCAAAAGTAATAGGAATTACAATGGTACTATATCTAAAAAATTTAGTTAGTTCTCTACATTTATGTAGAACATGCGGGGCATCCGGCAGGGAATTGTTATAATTTTCAAACCATCTTGTACAACCAAATTTAAGGTGTGTGCAAAACACCCCATATGCCGAATTTTCATAATTTCAGCTAACTTGGTCATACTAGCAGCATTATCGGTTACAAGGCACGATATTTTTTTTTAATATTCCATTTATTTTTTTTAATATTCCATTTATGCTGCATTTAAAGTATTTGCAATATTTTGGGCTGAATGATTTGTACCATCTTCTAAGGGCTCTGTTGACAATACTGTTGATCTTAATTCATAATCATTGTCAATAAAGTGGCATGTAATAGTAATAAATGATTTTGTTGTTCTAGACGTCCATAAATCTGTTGTTATTGCAGTATAATCAATTTCATTTAAAATATTTTGCAATTTATCTAAAATTAAACATTTATAATAATATAAATATATTTTTAAAACCCTAACGTTTTGATTCTTCATAAGCAGATTGCAATAAATTGTCACGAATAAATGATTTACTTGGAAGTGTATATCGCGGATCAAGTAAATTTACAAATTTTTTGAATCCTTTATCATTTATGATATTAAAAGGTTGATAATCATCTGATATCATTAACATTAATGCTTTATCTAATTTTTTTTTTTAATATAATCATTTGTACACAAATTTTCCCGTTGAAAAAAATTATGGATTGATGTTGATGAAATTGATGATGGCAGATTATTTTTTTCGTTTTCTAATGAATACTTTATATTAGGAACACATGCCACTGTTTCTTCTATAACGGATTTTTTTTTTTACACTTAACAAATTTCTTGCTTTTCGATGGTATAAAATAATCCCATACAACAGAAGAAGAAAGTGATTTCTTTTTTCTTTTTGGACATTGTGTCAAATTAATTTCTTCAACCACCAATAAATCTGTCTCCAGTTCATTAAATTCATTCTGTATTTCTAAAATTATTGAATGCAAATTTAATGGAAAAATTTATAAAACTATACATAAATAAGCAATGTTACCTTTTCTTTTTAAAAACTTATCCATCTAAAACTTCACCAATTACATAAATATAAATTTTATTTTACACCCAATGGCCGTTGACGTGATTTCAAAAATGAGAGCGCTGCGTCAATTTCAATTATAAATAATTGTCAATTATATTGTCAAATGCAATATAAAGAAACTATCGATAGTCGAAAAAAACTATCGATAGGTTTCATTCTGTCATCCCTACTCTGGATACTCGTTGTGAACGACCTCCTATTCGAACTCACCGAACAGGGATATCTTGTTGTATATTATGCAGACGACCTGGTTATTCTCGTAACAAGCAAATTCGAGGAAGAACTCGCCGGAATAATGCAACCCCCACTGAACATCGACAGTCGATGGGCAAAGAAAAGCGGGCTGAACGTTAATCCGCTGAAAAGCGAGATCTGCCACTTCACAAGAAAAAGAAATACCCAACCTTTGATCCCGCCCCATGATAGGTGGCACCCGATTGACATAAATGGATATCGCACCTAGAAGAACGAACACTGAAAGCCCACCAGGTTTTCGGCAGGTGTGGGGCGCGATGGGGAAAATGGAGCATCCAGCCAGAAATGATCCGCTGGCTATACACCAGTGTCATTAGGCCCATTCTTTCTTTATTATGGTTCTCTTGTATGGTGGAAGGCGATTGAGAAACACTACAATTATAAAATACTGGAAAAAGTCTTGTTGTCTCGCCATTACGGGAGTAATGAAAACGGACGGCAATTATAACGGCTATACACCCGATTGGTATCCACATAACAAAGGTTGCTGCGGGATACGCGATGAGACTTCACTTAAACCGGGTATGGTCACATACCGGACCAACTGTCCCGCATGAGACCATCCTGGTATTTGTGTGATATTGATGATATTTCTCGTTCAGACTGTCCTGACAACGTTGTTGAGAATATTCAATCATTTTCACATTTAAATAATTTAAATTTTAATTTACCTGAGGATTCCATTCTGAAAGAAATAGATGGTTTAACTGAAACTTCAACCTGTGGTCCTGATTGAGTACCATCTATTATCTTAAAAAGATGTCGCCGTAATCTATGTAAGCCACTGAAGTATCTGTTTAAATGTTCTATATCAAAAAATTGTTTTCCATCTATTTGAAAGTCGTCCTTTATTATACCTCTCCATAAAAAAGACCTAAAAGCCACATTTCCAATAATCGTGCTGTTGCTAGACTATCCTGTATTCCTAAGTTTTCCAGGATATGGTAAGTTGTCCGAGGCTATGGTGTATTCCTAAGTTGTTCGAGGCTATTCTTTTCATGTTAAATCAATAATCACAAATCAACAACATGGCGTTATGAAAGGCAGATCTACCACTACAAATTTAATGGACTTTGTTTATTTTGGTGTTGAATGTTTTGAGAAACGCCTTAGTGTCTATTGTATTTTCAGTGATTTCAGTAAGGCTTTTGACAAACTTTCACATGACATACTCTTAAAAAAGCTAAGAAAAATGGGCTCTTTAATGAAAATTTTTTACTATAGTTGCAATCATATCTCACTGATATATAGGTCCTATAGGATTATTTTCATAATATTATTTCAGAAAGTTTTAATGTTTATAGTGGTGTTCCTCAAGGTAGCCATCTTGGCCCAATGTTATGCATACTTATGTGAATGATCTGTCAAGCGTGATTAAAAATTAAAAATTATTAATGCGGATGATGTAAAAAATATCAATGCTATTAAATCATATTATGATTGTATTAAATTACAATCCGATTTAGATAACCTTTATTCCTGATGTAATATTAATCACCTTATTTTAAACATTGATGTCTTGATACAAAATTATCTTTTGTTGAACATATTAATATTATAATTAAAAAAGCAAATTCTTTGTTAGGATCCGTTAAACGTCAGTCTCATGAATTGTGTGATCCATATGTTATTAAATTTCTTTTTTTTTGTATCTTTCGTCCGTCCTATATTAGAGTACGCATGTCAGGTCTGGAGTTCATATTATGAAGTTTATAAAAATCGTATAGAAGGTGTACCAAAGAGATTCCTTCGTTTTGCTCTTAGAAATCTAAACTGGAGGGATCGTTCTAATCTTCGTCCTTATATTGAAAGATTACGCCTCATAGATCTGCCATCATTAGAGAAAAGACGGGACTATTTGACCTTGTATTGTGCATAAATTGCTAGTCGGTGGAATAGATCCATGTATCTTATTATCTAATATTAAATTTAGAATTCCGTCACGGTCTGTACGCGTTTTTCCATCACTAGTGATTAAAAATTATTACACTATGGTAATTTTGCTTCATATATTTGTTCTTTGACATGTATGATTAAAATTTATAATGATAAATACTTGATCTTGAATTCTTATAGCTTTAAATCTAAAATGTTTAAATAAAAATTTTATTATTCAAATTAATGTATATATTAATATAATTAGAACTTAGTTGATTAAATAAATAAATAAACATATACAAAAACATATAAAAAATAAACATAAATAAACATATAAAAAATTGGCTAAGTATTTTGTTTCTTCATAATAAAAACTAAAAGTGCAGTTCTTGAATATAGAAGATTAGAAGATTGATTATTAATTGTTATAATATAAATTTCAATTAAGAGAAAGAATTTTTTTTTCTTTTGGTGACGTGGTGAAGAATTCTCTTATATAATCACTACATAATAAAAAGTATACCTGAACCTTTACAATAAATATGGGAATTACAGAAGCTTAATTAAATTCAAATAAATTAAATAGTAATAACTAAAAATTCCAAAATCTCCACATCATCAGTTTACTGCCACTAAGAACATAAAGATAAACAATAAATTCAGCACTATTGATCTATTATTATTCTCGGATTCTTTCCATTTTATATAAGCATACTGTTAGACATTAAAAGTATAACTCTAAAAAATCACTACCCTTAGCAAATACATCGCCTATTTTGAAAATATATAAAAATCAAAGTATAAATAAATAAATAAACTAATTGCATAAACTCAGGCAATAAGAGAAATAAATTATTTATTATGGAAGCCAATATATTAAAAGATATTACAGATCTAAAGCTAGAGATTAAATCAGGCATTGAATAAGTTAATAATAAAATTGATAACAAATGTGATAGATTAACCGAAAACCTAAATACAGTCAAGCAGAAAAACTCAAAACAAGACAAAAGGTTATTAAAATTAGAAAAAGTAATAAAGAAAAATAATATGATAATCTATACTATAGGCTAGAAGACGAAACAGCAAATAATCAAGCTGATCTGATTGCGATAATTCTAGATATTGTGAACAATACAATAGGAATAGAAATAAATATCAATGAAATAGACTCCATTTATCGACTATGAAGAAAAACAGAAAAATAGACCATTATTTCTAGCAATAACTACAAGCATTAAGAAAAATCTTATAATGGCTAATAAATATAAACGTAGGGATTTTCCAAAAAAATTGCGTCTTATCGACGATTTACCAAAAGAAATCAGTGAGGAAAGAAAACAGCTTAGTTTAAAACAAAATGAAAATAATAAGAAAAGGCAAAGATCCGTTGAAGATGATGGTACTATACAAAAAAATACATTACCTAATATTGAACAAAAACAAGAAGAGAAAAAATTAAAAAAAGTCCAAATGAAAATCAAATCAATAAAATCAATGTCAACTCAATCCAGCTCTTCTACAAAGACCAAGGACCTGTATTGTAGCAAAGAAAAATATTAATCTTTTTTCTCACTCACAGGTTACGAAAAACGATAGCACAGTGGTTTTGGCAGGTAGAAAAAAACAAATTACCCTAGCATCTGCCATACGACTCACCCACTCCCCCGCCGCCTATCGAGTTGGAAACTCACATCACTCAGTCTGGGGTAGCTCAGACTGCAACGGTAGGGGTAAGTCACTGCATGATTATATTTATACTACTAACTTTTTTATACTTAACAAAGGAGTAGAACCAACCAGCATCAGGCGTACCCGAAGGGAGGTTATAGATATAACACTTGCCACAAACGATATATCTGCCTTTGTCCAGAACTGGAGAGTTTCCGACGAAGCATCTATGTCGGACCATAGATATATCCATTTCGAGCTGAACGCAAATTCCTTATCGGAACCCGGCTAAAACTAACTGGGCTTCATTTGAAAATAGAATCGAACTGAAAGAAAGTTCCCCAGACTATCTTCCAATCCCTTTAAACTCAATCGAAGATATCGACAGAGAAGTTAGATTACAAACCTGGTTGTCGATTCCTTTGAGGAGGCGTGTCCTAAGGTGCAGGCCAGAACTGGTTCTGACCCACCTTGGTTGACTCAAGATCTCAAAGAAAAACCGAAACAGGTTCACTGGCACTTCAAAAAAGCAAAGAGCTGTAATCGTGACGTAGACTGGAGCTCCTACCAAAGAGCACTAAAAGAATATAAGTACGCGATCCGGTCTGCCAAGAGACAATCTTGGAGAACCTTCTGTGATTGCGTAGTGTCAATGAGGTGTCGCGTATAAAGAAATTCTTGGCGAAAACCCACATCCAACCTGAACTTCTCGTTAATGGTGAAGGGACGAGGGCGGAATCGGTAGGGGAGTCCCTTTAATTACTTATGGAAGAGCATTTCCCCAAATGCTTCGACACCTCTGTTTCCACGTATACCCAACCAAACAGTCGTTTGAGCAATACGGAATTGAACTTTATCAATCTAGATGCGATTAAATGGGCTGTTTTCTCTTTCAAACCATTTACCAGTTACCAGGACGGCACGCCTATTTAAAAGGGAGATCGGTGGAAACCGAACTCTATGAGGTGGTTCACACTATTGAAAAAGCCTTTCTCTTCTTCAGGAACCTTTATAGACGTGGAAGAAGCTTTTAACAATGTTCTCCCAGAAAAAATCAGGGATGTTCTGGCGAAGCAAGGGGTTGATCCGCTGATATCCAAGTGGATTAACCATATGCTCGCCCACAGAAACATCTTTGCGAACCTAGGTGACCAAGAAATGGCAGGTAAAGTTCACAAAGGTACACCACAAGGCGGCATTTTGTCATCCCTACTCTGGATACTCGTTGTGAACGACCTCCTATTCAAACTCACCGAACAGGGATATCTTGTTGTATGTTATGCATACGACCTGGTTATTCTCGTAACAAGCAAATTCGAGGTAGAACTCTTCGGAATAATGCAACCCGCGCTGAACATGGTCATTCGATGGGCAGAGAAAAGTGGTCTGAACGTTAATCCGCAGAAAAGCGAGATCTGCCACTTCACAAGAAAAAGAAATACCCAAGCTTTGATCCCGCCCCATGATAGGTGGCACCAGATTGACATTGAATAGAAGTGTCAAATATCTGGGCGTCATCTTAGATAAAAAACTAAAATGGAGATCGCACCTAGAAGAACGAGCACTGAAAGCCCACCGGGTTTTCGGCATGTGTCGGGCGTGATGGGGAAGAAATGATGTGATCCAGCCAGAAATGATCCGCTGGCTATACACCAGTGTCATTAGGCCCATTCTTTCTTTCTTATGGTTCTCTCGTCTGGTGGAAGGAAATACTACAATTATAAAATACTGGAAAAAGTCCAACGATCTTGTTGTCTCGCCATTACGGGAGCAATGAAAATGGCTTCGACGGCAACCATAACGGCTATACACCCGATTGGGATCCACATAACAAAGGTTGCTGCGGGATAGTTGAGACTTCACTTAAACCGGGTATGGTCACATACCGGATCAACTGTCCCGCATGAGACCATCCTGGGATTTGTGAAATCCATCGTCCCAAACGTCGAAAAACCCTGTGACTTCCAAAAAGCAACTTTTCTGGTTAGCCACGTTAATACTATCATCCCTTCTAGAGAGGACTGGAATACGGGGGTTGGCAACTGGACTGCAATACTGGGGTGGCAACTTCTAGAGAGGACTGGAATACTGGGGTGGCACACACTAGTTAACAGTACACGAACGGCTCAAAAATGGGCGATCGTGAGGGCACCGGCATTTACTGCCAGGAGCTAAATCTAGAACAATCCGTCCGACTCTAGACGACCATACCACGGTTTTCCAAACGGAGGTGGTAGCAATAAAAGAAATTAGTTATTTCCTAATCGAAAAGGAAATTACGGATAGAAACCTGACAATCTGTTGAGGTAGTCAGGCCGCTATAAAAGTGGTAACCTGTTACACGACCAAGTCCAAGTTGGTTCCAGACATCAAGATCAGTCTCAACAATCTAGCTCGGTACAACAGAATTACCTTGAAATGGGTACCTGGCCATAGTAATATCCCGGGTAACAAAAAAAACAGACGAATTAGCTAGAGAAGGCTCGCAATTAGAAATCTTTACAACCTCGGCAGGGGTGGCCGTGGCCCTGCAAACCCTCAAAGCGAACCTGAAACACTGGGCAGATGATTTGCATCGCCAAGTCTGGTTAGCTAATGACATCGGTCATACAACCAAACTACTCTGGGGCGCTCCGAGCGAGAGCGCAACCAGAAAGTATCTGCGGCGGAAAAAAAAATCGGTACAGCTGGCTACTGCGATCCTAACGGGTCACTCTGCCCCATGACCACGCTTTCAAAATCCGCCGGTCAGATATTTATGGCTGTAGAGGATGCGATGACGAAAGGGAACACTTTTTGTGCCACTGTCCCCAACTCATGCATCTTCGAAATAAATGCTTCGGTGCCTTCTTCTTGAACGAACTGTGTGATGCAGGGGTTCGAAGTTGGCAACCAATCATTAAATTCGCAAAAGGGAGCGGATGGCTCACAACCGCTCAAGCGGGAGTATTCACAGGAGGGGTGCAATAGACCTACTTCTGGTATTAGTGCAGGAGTCCATAATGGACTCGGACTCCCCTCTTGCAGTCCTTAACGGACTCTTGCAAAAGTCCGATCCAATCCAAATATAAATGGAAATGAAAGCTGTCATTAAAATATAAATGGAAAAGTAAATGAAAATCAGTGTAATAATAAAAATGAAAATATAAATCAGAATGAAATTTAAACATAAATAAAACTGATAATTCTAAAAGAAGTGTAAATGAAAAAAGAAATGAAAGTCAATATATTAATGAACAATTTAGTGCAGAAAATAACAAGAATGAATTCTATATATGTACACTAAACACCCAGTCACTTGTATCAAAAGATGCTGCAATTAGAAGAAGCTCTGTCCAATATTAATTGGGATATAATAGGCCTTGCAGAAATAAGAAGATATGGCGGAAAATACTTGAAAAAACCGATGGCTCACTTTTGCATACATTGGACAAACAAAAGGTCTGCATGGAGTTGGATCCAAAACGTAATTGAAATGAAATGTTTTAATGAAAGAATTATTGGTCTTAAAATTAAAATTGGAGAAACATTTTGCAAAAATATATAAACATTCAAATATATGCACCTACGGAAAATTCATCAAACGAACAACTAGAAGAATTTTATGAACTCCTAGACAGTGCAATAGCTTATTTTAAGTCAGAAATCGTAACAGTAATTGGTGATTTTAATAGCAAAATAGGGTTGGCTCGTCCTCTACGTTTACGGCGTTCGAAATCAGCGGGTTGATAGAATGATCCAATGGTTATGGCAACACCATTTCATGGTGAGAAATACATTATTTAATAAGAAAATCAAAGAAAAGGGACGTAGAAACCACCTGGTAGACTGTACAAAAATGAAATAGATTTTATAGTAACAAAAAATCGTAGTATTCTTCAAGCTGCTGAAATCCTAAACAAGTTTTAGTTCGATTCGGAATTCGGATCATATATAACTAAGAAGCAAGCTTAGAATAAATCATAGAACTAGAAAATTAAGAAGCGCATCTAATATAATACCAAGAAATCTACTACCGAAGGATATCAGCCAATATGAAAATGCAATACATAATGAATTTAACTATCACCAACCCACTTTTAAACTCCAAAATTCATATAACCAACTAGAATCATGTTTAAAATCAGCTGCAAAAAATCATCTTTTGAAAACTAATAAACAAAAAATAGACAAAATATCAAACAATACAAGATAGCTCATACAGAAAAGAGAAATATTAAGAAATGCCGAAAATTTATCAAACGAAGAAAAATGTGAATTAAAATCTATAAGAAAAATAATTTAAGAAACGAAGATAAAGAAGATATTCGCACATATGATGAAAATAATATAATTCACATTTTAGACTCAACAAATTCCATAAAAAAAGCTAAAAATAGTATTCGCTTCTGAATTTTAAACAAAATTATACTCTTCAACGACCAACACTAGAACAACAAATATGGATTAAATTTAAATACCACAGATCTAGAAGCAGTAAATTTTAAAATACGGTGGACCATCTACATAGAGATTGACAACGGTTGACAACATTTTTTAATAGAATACTAGATTCCGAGGAAATACCCGAACAATGGACAAAGACTTCTATAATTCTATTACATAAAAAGGTAATAAATACGACATTAACAACTATAGACCGATTAGTTTAATCTACTATTTATTTAATCTACTATTTACTATTGCCAAATGCGTTTACAAAAGATTATGGTACAATCTAGATACTAACCAACCAGTTGAACAGGCAGGGTTTCGTTCAGGTTTACTGATCATCTTCAAACAACCAACTAAATAACAGCAAAATGCAATGAGTATCAAATGAAACTATATATAGCGTTATTGATTTTTCTAAAGCTTTCGACTCAATCGAAAACTACTTTATATCGAAAGTTTTAATCATCAGGGTGTAGACCAGAACAACTCCAAAAAACAAGCAAGAGGAGTTAGACAAGGTTACCCATTATCACCTGGATTTTTCTCAGCGGTCTTACAAGAAATTTTTAAGGAACTTAACTGGGAAAATTATGGTCTAAACATTAATGACACCCATCTTACAAATTTAAGGTTTACAGATGACATTGAGTTATTTGCCACATCACCAGAACAACTCCAAAAACTGATATCAGATCTAAATACAGAATGCAGAAAAATTGCTCTATATATGAACAAATCTAAAACAAAAATAATGACAAACACAAATAAAATACCAATTCTTTTGGATGGTGAACCCTTGGAATACGTAGAAGAGTATGTTTATCTAGGCCAATTTGTTTCATTTACAAATAGAGAAGAAAAGGAAATTGAGAGACGCATAACAAATGGCTGGAAGCAATTTTGGAACGTTAGAAGTTTAATCACTCCAAATATATCCAAACAAACACGAAAAAATATTTTGGATTCAACAATTCTGCTTGTCCATATGGTTGCCAAACATGGAACAACACCAACAAAATATTAAATAAATTAAGAATATGCCAATGTGCTATGGAATGGAGCCTAGTAAATATCAACAGCCGACAAAAAATAAGAAATTCAATCATCCGCAAAGAGCAAAAAAACTTAAATGGGAATGAGCAGGTCACATTATTAGAACGCGGGACGACATATGGACAAGAAAAGCTACAGAATGCATACCACTGGGCAGAAAGCAAAATGTAGGAAGACAGTATAAACGGTGGAGAGATGAGCTTACCAATTTTGACCAACATTGGTTCAGGAAAGCAAAAACAGAATTAACTGGAAAAGTATGGGAGATGCTTTTGCTTAATTCTTACCAATTAATAAAAATAAAGTAGTTGAAAATATGAAAATAAATTAAATTAATTGAATTATATTAAAAATTAAAGTACTAAATTAAATGTAATTAAAATTGAAATTTAACAGATATTTAAAACTAAAAGTTAAATTATATTCAATGAATTTGTTTAATAAATGAATTATTTGAACTAAATTTAAATTATAATTTTTAATAAAAAAATAAATAAACATTATTAGCTGTATAGCTAATAATAATAATAATAATAATAATAATACTGGCAATAAATTTTTTTTTGTGATTTATTGTAAATTTTCTTTTGAAATTACAATTTGGTTTAAATTTTTTTTGTTAGTATAGTAGTTACGGTAGTTTTAGTAATAGACAATAATCGTTAAATTATATTAAATTTTGTTGATAATTAATATTCGGAAATATCAGATCACAGATTAAACATCTCATTAAGCCTGTCTGGTATTTGTATACAATCTACGGAAGTAAAAAAAAATTTTTGTATTATTTATTGAAAAATTATAATTCACTTACCCAAACCATAATGGATCCGGCCACATTAGATCTATATGAGCTGCAGTACGAGCTTGCACTGCGGAGTTTAGTGGATTCGACGAGCAATGGCCAGTCACAGTACGTCACAGCTGAGCAATGCGTTAGAACGGGAGCAGCGTCAGTGTCGTCGACCACCAAAAGAAACTATTGCCGATTCCGACGCAGAGTTAGAAATTTGTGAATTAAAAGCAGCGGCCTGTCACTCTCTGGTCAGTGATGGTATTTATGAAAGGGATAAGGAGCTGTTACTCCGAGCGGTCACCAAAATTACTCGTCATCTGTGCGGAGGATCATTAATGAACTCAAAAGAAGTACTCGTCATCTGTGCGGAGGATCATTAATGAACGAGCTCGTCGCACAGATGGTTGGCTCTGACACATCGCATTCGGAGGATGTATATTGACTGTGATCGACGAGCATGAGGGAGCTGCAGGCTCAAAAATCCGCTGCCGCCTATGGACGCCGTAGCCAATCCGGGTAGGATTAAAGGAGTGTTGCCAAGAACGCCTTCTTATTCATAATAAACTCGGTCATAAACTCGTAAAAAAATCTGATCCATCTGGAAGAAAAGGAAAACGGTTTCACCCCTTCAAGAAAGGCGGCGAGTCAAAATTAACTCGAAAATGAACTCAGCGACATATGCACGGCGTCAACTTTGATTCAACTTTGTGTGCTTAGCTAATAGAATATAAGGATAGGCTATATCAGTGATTTTACACTATAAAATGAGTTTTCTATTGAAGTACTTTTTTTGCTCTTTCCTACTTGAAAAAGCCCGCATAGGTCTGTCTAACTCCCTCTAAATTTAATACCGATTACCATTGGAGAAAACTAGGTTATTTAACCCGCTGTCAGGTTACTTGACATTAACGTCAGTTCCAAAAACCTGACTCAGTCCAAAACCAACACTACTAAAAAGCCCTGATGTACGCATACATCGAAACCGCGAGAGTAGTCAGAAGTCAAAAATTTGCTAATGTCAAATTTAATGGCGGCATAACTAGACGCGAGGAAAATAAATAATTAAAAGTGATATTTTATGGTAATTAATAAGAGATTTTTATTAAAAAGTAGTGTAAATTATAGTTTAATAATTGTAGATTTGTTTTTATTAAAAAAAATTGTGCGATTATTTGATTTACATAGTTTATTTTTGTGATAAAAATTTAGTGCAAATTTCATAAAGAAGAAATAAAATTTCTTATTGGAATATCTTAATATTTATATAATAATTAGTGTGCTAAAGGCAATTCAATATAAACTAAATGTGCAAATTTCATGCAATTTTTTGATTTTTGAAATTAAATAATGCCGCGACATTGTGTGGTACCTTATTGCAAGTCCAATTATTTTTAGTCAGAACCATCGATTCCAACTTTTGGTTTTCCTAAAGATCAGGATTTAAAAGATAAGTGGACAGGCGCTATTCACAGAACTGACTGGCAGCCAACAAAATGTTCTGCTGTTTGTGCGATTCATTTTTATAAAACGCGAAAATAATAAATTTTATAATTTAAATGTCGGTGCTATACCTTCAATTTTTCCAAATTATCCGCAGTATTTAGACCTATAGAAAACATTCAAAGACGGGATCCGTCAAAAAAATTCGATAAATTAAATATTTTATTAGAAAAAAGGTCGAATGATTTTTTTGCATCAGACATTATTACAGATTATAGTAATTTTAAAAATAATTTTAAAGAAAAAATCGATTGTCAAAATTATCTTTTTTTCGAAAATGAGGAAAAATGTATATTTGTTTTACTCGAAAATAGCGACGATTTAGAATGCAATATTTCTGTCCGAATTAGTATTAATAAATATTTAGTAGTAAATGTTATTTTACATGGATCCGAAGTTCCATATAATGAATTGCAATGGATTTTACCAAATAGTAGTAAAAAATTAACTTTATGGTAACAAATTGAAAATTTACTCGCGAGATACAGAAATATTGAGCAAACGAAATTTGAAAACCGCGAAATTTTATATTTAAAAAAGCACAAAAGTGTCAAAACGATTTTTCTCACTAGATATTTAGATATTTTAAAAAATCAAGTAGAATTATTAAATATATTTACCCAAATTATTACAAACCAAAAATGAATTTTTTAATGACTTTGTTTATTTTTTCATGTGAAACTGCTGGACGTATATGTTATGCACTTGCAGTGTGTTCCAGGGGACGTATATGTTGTGCAGGAGTATTTTTTATAACTATATTATTTTGAATTTATTAATATTTAATTTCAGATACAGGTAACAATACGCATTTTTGTGCCAATTGGTGTATTTGTATCTTATCAATAGACATTATTGATGTAAAAACACTATCTGATGGTACAAAATTATTAGAAAAGCTTATTATTACATGTATCTTAAATAATAGAAATCACAAAATATATAAATTATAAGTAATTAATTTTTTTAATAAAATAAAAAAGAAAAAATTTATCAAAGAAAAAATTATATGTCATATTGAATTCTCTGACTACCTTTTGGTATGTATGTGTTAGTGCACAGACTTTGTTCAGGGCTTTTTAGTAGTGTTGGTTTTGCTCAGTCCCAATGGAACATGTTTCCTATGTATTGGTGCGCACTGAATATACACATATTAGTTGTCAAAATTTTTGTTTATGTAAACAATTTTGTAAACAATTAATTGTTGATTATGTAAACAGTTTTATAAACAATAATTTTTTTTTAAAAGCCAATGAATTCCATTATTTTTAATAAAAATTTTATTGCAATAAATAATTGTTTTTAAATTTAAAAATAAAAATAAGGTTAAAAAGGTGGCGGAATAAAGGAACTGGTTTCGCACTTTTTGAAGTGTCAAATTCCCAATAATACATGCTAGGGTCAGTTTATGTCACATTTTGACATAAAACAGGGGAAAAATTGGGAACTAGTTTCGCCCTTTAACCTAGTTTTCGCCAATGGTAATCGTTATTTATATGGTTGACTAGAAGAGTAGCCGTTAATATAAATATTTGAAGTATTTGAAGTTGAAATATTTGAAGTAAAAAAAAAATATTATATGGGTAAATTTAATTTTGGTTCTAAATTGATATTTTATTATAAATATAGCTAAAATTATATTGAGTTTAAGGACATTATTTTATTTTATTAAAGGCGCCCTTCGTATTTTCCTAAAAATGTTCAATTGTGAAAATTTTATATTGACAAATATATTGGGAATATTATTTATTTTTAAATTTAGTTATATCTATTATTCTTGGAATAATATATTTTATAATTACCGCAGGTAAAATATAAATAATAATGAAAACGGTATAATTAATTTTAACTTCAATAAATTCATATAAAAATAAATAAATTTGTTATATGAAACATAGTAATACGCATTTCTCCGTCCACAATAAAGGTTGATATTGATTTTACTTTATTAAAAACATTAATTCTCTTGTTATAATAATTAAAAATTAATAAATTTTAATTTTGTGTACATTTTGTAGACAAACTAGTACCTTATTATTTTATTTTATTTTATAACAATACAATTTATTTTACTATTTTTGTTGTTAAAACGCCAACTGTTTAAATTTTTCAAATTTATATGAAAAATAATTTTGTGTTCGAAAAAATTAAAATGTTTTAATTACAAATTTGTGTTTGAAGAGAAATTAAGAGTGATAATTAAAAATTACTAAATTAATAGAGGAATTATATAGCGTAGTGTTTAATAGTGTATACAAAGCAAATCTTCATTCTACTGGAATATCTTTTTATAGGTGATTTATGATTATAGAAATATATAAATTTAATTGGTAACAACCATATTAAACTATTTCTTGAAACATAAGTTAAAGTTTATTTTAGAAAAGTTAATAATTTAAAAAAATATATTTTATATGTTTTTGTGATGAAAATTTTAACCAATCAGAATTAGGCTGGGGCAGTTTTCAGTGACATGCGTTTTTCTTTTATGAGGGAGTGTGTTATAAATTATGAGCATAATTTTTATATAATTTTATTGTTTAATTTAAAATTTCCAAAAAGAAAATAGCGAAATTATGCGTGGGAAAATAGTAAAGAAATAAATTAAGGAGATATTGGGAGCCAATATAGAAATTTTCTTAACAAAAATTGTTGTATTAAAAGAATTGAATTGTTAAATAGATATTAAAGTTCATGTTTATGAAATATTTTTTAAATAAAAATCAAATTGTGATTAATAATATACAGTTTTATTAAAAATACTAATACTAATATTTTTTAAAATATATTCCAGCCACTTGTCCCCTTTTATAACTCCCCTTTCTGCAATTATTCTACTTCTATGCGCAAACCACTATATAAGCAGTCAAATTTCTATGTATGCAAAAGTACTGCACTAAACCATTGACTAATAATAAAATTTATTATTAAAATAATTAGGTCCTTTAGGTCCTAAAGGAATAAAACGTAATAGGCTATATTTCTCATCCGAATGAGAAATTAAGCCTAATTATCAAAATTCGAGTATTAGGTTTTATTTCTCATTCAGATGAGAAATAAAACCTAATAATTTTTTTTAAATAAAAGAAATAAGGCCTACTATTATTTTAATAATAAATTTTTTACAATACTTTGCTTTTATTAATACATACTGCTTAACAACAAGTAATGATAATGAACATAATGGTAATTATCTTTTATAATGGATTTTCCCATTATAAAAGGGTTTTCCCTTTTCCGAAAAGTTTTAAAAAGTTATCCTTTTTCTAGAAGACTTTTGTTAGAACAAGTTCGTTGGAACCCATTAAAAAGCTCGGGCCGGAAATTCGGAAGTATCCCCACTTTTATATATCAATAATATATATAAGATTTATATTTTTGGATTTGGAAATAAAGCCTAATAGGCTTTATATCACATTCGAATGAGAAATAAAGCCTAATCGAATTTTGCTAATTAGGCTTAATTTATCATTCGGATGAAAAATAAGGCCTATTAGGCTTTATTTCTTTAGGTCTTATTGCACCCCACCTTTGTTTATATATATATTTTAAAAATCACAAATATTTAGATATTTCAGGAGTTTAAATTCCACCTTTTTACATTTATATTTAGGTATACTTTACAAATATTTACATATATGAGCTTTTCGAGGAATTTCAATTCTACCTCTTTACATTTATATTTAGTTATAGTTTAAAAATATTTACATTATGAAGAATTTCAATTCTACCTCCATTCGAGATATAGCAATTTCAATTCTACCTCTACTTCTACATTAAATTTTCAATATTTTAAAAAAAATATGTACATTTTTAATTATTGTAAAAAACAATTAATTGTTGGTCACATAATTAATTATTTAATTATTGGTCACATTTTCTTTATTATTTCTACGCATCCTGTCATTTATGTAATTGAACCATCTTTTTGTTATAATTAAGATGTCGCATGGTCTGGCCGTTAGAAATTTTTTCATTCCTGTTTCTGGAATTTTGAAAAAAGTTAATTTACGAAAAATAGTTAAATAAATTTAAAAATATTACCTTTAATGATATTGAAAAATTCGATAAAAAAAGGGCTATACAATTTTACTGGAGGTTTAGTTTGAAAAAAAATCACAATTTGTTGTTGCGAAATGGCCACAAAAGTGTGACAAAAACATTTTATTTGACAATTTTGTGACCTTTTTCACATTTTTTGTTACAAAGGGATTCACAAAAATTTCATCAATTTTGAAATCTTTTTGTCACATTTTATTGTGACGAAAAATATTCAAAAAATGTTCCAAAAAAATGTCCCAAAAAATTCACAAAAAAATGTGATCACACATCACAGTTTCTGGCTGGTGGGCCATTACCATAGCATCCTGTAAGAAAAATGCCTTGCTGGAGAACTATAAAATATTATAAACAAAAATGATAAATTCAAAAAATTATGAATGAAATGTGTGCTGGGCTTGTAAATTGTTTTATTTATTATACAGTTTATATTTTACGTTTCCATCCGCATTCAACTCGAGAACTAGTAGCCGGATTAGATTGAAATGTTTGACTGTATATGTAAAATTTGTATGGGAATGTTAAAAATGGTAAAATATGGCGGTGACAAGAATATTTTGATTAAAGAAGAACTAAATTTATTTAAAAAAAAAGTAAACATAAGATGAAAATTAATATATTTAATAAACATTAAATATTTAGAAGGAAGGTAATATAGAAAATGTAGTAGAAAGAATTTTTTTTTGCATTCCCATTCATATTCAATCAAATCCGAACCGAACTCAATCCCTATTCATGGAAACGCATTTTTGTCACGATACATATATAAATGCAATTATACAAACAAAATTTATAAAAGGAACCATACACGATACTTGGTTGAGTAGATGTTGATGTTGAATAGTGTGTAATAAATTTATTTTTGATAAATTTATTTTTGAGTTGACCAACATGTTGAAGTAAAAATAAAATGAAAATTTTTTGATATTTTGTGGGCGGAGCTACAAGTTTATCAACATCAACATGTTGAATGTTAAACTGTGTGTGGTTGTGTAAAATAGTGGTGTAAAAAATTATAAAAACAATTTTTTAACAAACCAAGGATGGAAAAAATTTTTAGAGACATATCAAATTATAATAATTTTATAAGGAATTTTTACCAAGCATACTTCAAAAAAATTTTAAAAAAAAAATTGGGACATTTAACTATAATGTTTACTACATGACTACCTGGAAAAAAATGAAATTGGTAAACTTGTCGAATAAGTGTGTGGCAAAGCATAAACCAAGTTGATAAACAAGGTTGATCAACATGTTGAATTGTGTATGGGCCGTTTAACTATACTCACTATACTTTATATTTTGTATTTGTATTGTACGATTATATATCATTTAGTTTAGTACTAGTATATAACCAAAACCAACACTACTAAAAAGCCCTGAACAAAGTCTGTGCACTAACACATACATACCAAAAGGTAGTCAGAGAATTCAATATGACATATAATTTTTTCTTTGATAAAAATTATAATTTTAGTGATAATAAAACGAAATTTATAATTTTTTATAATTAATTATTTTATTTAAAAAATTAATTACATATAATTTATATATTTTGTGATTTCTATTATTTAAGATACATGTAACAATACGCTTTTCTAATAATTTTGTACCATCAGATACTGTTTTTACATCAATAATGTCTATTGATAAGATACAAATTCACCAATTGGCACAAAAATGCGTATTGTTACCTGTATCTGAAATTAAATATTAATAAATTCAAAATAATATAATTATAAAAAATACTCCTGCACAACATATACGTCCCCTGGAACACACTGCAACTGCATAACATATACGTCCAGCAGTTTCACATGAAAAAATAAACAAAGTCATTAAAAAATTTATTTTTGGTTTGTAGTAATTTGGGTAAATATATTTAATAATTCTACTTGATTTTTTAAAATATCTAAATATCTAGTGAGAAAAATCGTTTTGACAGTTTTGTGCTTTTTTAAATATAAAATTTCGCGGTTTTCAAATTTCGGTTGCGTTGCTCAATATTTCTGTATCTCGCGAGTAAATTTTTAATTTGTGACCATAAAGTTAATTTTTTACTACTATTTGGTAAAATCCATTGCAATTCATTATATGGAACTTCGGATCCATGTAAAATAACATTTACTACTAAATATTTATTGATACTAATTCGGACAGAAATATTGCATTCTAAATCGTCGCTATTTTCGAGTAAAACAAATACACATTTTTCCTCATTTTCGAAAAGAAGATAATTTTGACAATCGATTTTTCCTGTAAAATTATTTTTAAAAATACTATAATCTTTAATAATGTCAGATGCAAAAAAATCATTCGACCTTTTTTCTAAAAAATATTTAATTTATCGAATTTTTTTGACGGATCCCGTCTTTGAATGTTTTCTATAGGTGTATTTAGTAATTTGGAAAAATTGAAAAATTAAATTTATTATTTATTATGATTATTTTATATAATCTTCTTCTCGAAAATGAATCGCACAAACAGCAGAACATTTTGTTGCCTGCCAGTCACTTCTGTAAATAGCGCCTGTCTACTTATCTTTTAAATCCTGATCTTTAGGAAAACCAAAAGATGGAATCGATGGTTCTGACGAAAAATAATTGAACTTGCAATAAGGTACCACACAATGTCGCGGCATTATTTAACTTCAAAAATCAAAAAATTGCACGAAATTTGCGCACTTAGTTTATATTAAATTGCCTTTAGCACACTAATTATTAACTATAAATTAAATAACAAATAAATATAACAACTTAATATTTATAAATATTGAGATATTCCAATAAGAAATTTTATTTCTTGCTTAAGAAATTTGCACTAAATTTTTATCACAAAAATAAACTATGTAAATCAAATAATCGCACAATTTTTTTTAATAAAAACAAATCTACAATTATTAAACTATAATTTACACTACTTTTTAATAAAAATCTCTTATTAATTACCATAAAATATCACTTTTAATTATTTATTTTCCGCGCGTCTATTTATGCCGCCATTAAATTTGACATTAGCAAATTTTTGACTTCTGACTACTCTCGCGGTTTCGATGTATGCGTACATCAGGGCTTTTTAGTAGTGTTGGTTTTGATATAACATATATATCATAACTTCTATGTGTATTTTGTTTATAAAATATAATATGTTGTTCTTTCTTTTTTATGTAGCTAGTAGAGCAGAGCAGCTGATGGATGATAATATTTTTGTGTACAAACAAAATTTTTTTATGAAAACAAAATACAATACAAAAAAAAAATTTTTAGTCAGCTGAGAGCGCGTCCCACAACAAGTTCGAGTGAAATATCAACAATTACAAAAAGTACTTATAAAATTTTTATTTTCAAATTAAATACATAGCAAAAAAATATAGGAGTAATAAATAATTATAATTATAAATAATTTCATTTAGCAAATACCTACATAATATATTTTTAAAGTCATAATAATAAATAATTCAAAATTATTTTTATTTAAAGAAAAAAATATTTCATAGGTAATTATATATATATATATATATATATAGGTAATTATATATATATATATATATATATATATATATATATATATATATATATGTATATATATATATATATATATGCATAATTTAATGAAATATAATTAAAAGAAATTTAAGTTTACCGAGAAAATTAATTTTATTCAAAATAAAAAATCTATTTAACAAGAAAAATTAGGTAAGTCTTATAAGTATTTTGTTGGTCATATCTTATGGCTATGTGTTTTAACTGTGTTAAATAAGTATCATACATTATACACATCTATATATATATATATATATATAATATATATAAATTGTTATTTATGGATATATAATATATATTATATATGTATATATATATATGGAGAATTGTTTTGAACAAAGAAAACTTAAAAGTTTTTTTGTATGTTTAAAAACTTTGGACTTAATATTTTATTTAAATTTTTAATGGATTCTTTGTTTTATTTTTCTTTAATTTTTTTTATATCATTATTGAATACAAATTGCATACATATAGATTCAAATTTCATTTCTATAGCAAATTTACAAATAAACATGAATACAATAACATTATTTGTTTATTGTTTTGGATTAGTAGCACGAAGAATTGTTTTTTTTGTATGAAAAATATAAAAAAAATCGAAACAAAGATCAGCTGCTAATTTAATATAGGTATATATTTATATTTAATATTTTGAGTCTAAAATTTAATACATATTAATAATTCTGCTATATTTTGTTAATTGAAAATAATTGAAATGACAATTATTTTTATTATAATTTTCATTTTCATGAAAAAATAATAATTATATAAATAAAGTTCATCAAAATTTATTTTTTTCACCATAGAAAGCTTATTTCTATAAAAGAGATACAGAATAATATTTATAGTATGTACATATGTACATAAGATATACCTACATAAAGGTACATTATTATGTTTGTGTATATATAAAACAAAATAATCCAAACATATGAATTTAATATCGAAAATTACCAATTTTTTTAATTTATTAACTACATAATGTCTCGGGACTTTATAATTAAAAAAAAATATTTTCCTTAATTTTTTCTAGGTATTACTATAATTTAAGTTAATTTCGATTCCTTGCTTCAAATGTGACACATAATTTTCATTGCGCAATGCATTATAATATATACATATATGTATGTATATATACTACAATGTAGATATAATATAATATACATACATTAATTATGTAATCAAAAATCGATTATTTAATAACAATTTTAATATGTAATATTTAAAATTTTTAGTAATAATTTAATCTGAGAAAATAAATAAGTAAATTGTTTTAATATATATACTTTTTAGGCTTAAGAAATAATAACGATATACATATACGAAAGTTCTAAATATAATTTAAATGATTGGTTTGTGCTATTGAAACATTATTATTTATACAATTTAAAAAAAAATATGCGTATAATGTATGTTTCTCATTACATTACATAATATAAGACAGTTTTGTAAATGGCAGGTTATGTCGTAACTTTGTATGTCTCTCTTGACTCTGTTGGCCCCAAGGGCCAAATTGCCCATTTTCTGTTTTAGTGGCCTGAGACAGCCCTGCACAAAATTTTTTTTGTATACATTTACATTCATACTCTACCTACTCTGATATGGCTTTCATTCACCACCATAGTCAACCAACACCCACCACCCAGACAGATACTTGAAAGTTGAAAATAGCACAGTTGACCTAGAAATGGCAGCTACATAAAATTACCTGTACAAATTTCAAAAACTAAATGTTGACCGTTTCGGAGGAGATCCTGTGCCAGTAAAGGTACATGTTTTTCTTTTATATTCATATAGTGCTAAAAAGCGATATAAGTACATAATTTAAGAATATTTAAAAAAAAAATATTTAAAAAAAATGTAATTTTAAATTATTTCATAATATTTTCATATTGATATAAATATTTTTTAATTAAATTTCATGAGTTTATTAAACTCTAAAATAAAAGTTATGGCTTGAGTGTAAAGACCGTTTAACAAACAAAAAATTTAAAATAAAGATTAATAATATTATTGAGTTCACTAAGTTATCTTTAAAGGAGAAAAAAAGAATTATTATAAATGTTGGAAAACAAAGTATATTAAATATTAGAAAGAGATCTAAAAACGAAACTTGCCTTTACGTGGTCGCCCTTTGAAAATCGAAAATTTACATTTTTAATTCCCTTGTAATTTTGGTGATATTTTATATTTTTAAAAGCAAATATTAAGAAAACTTTCCAAAATTATATTTCTTTTAAGTGTTATTAATTAATAAATTAAAATCATTTACCTCATTCTTATAATTAACCAAAAACGAATCTTTTGCATATTTTTAGGTGCTCTATAAATTATTATTTATTATGCGCCATAGTATTATATTGGATATATGTATTTCATGTCACATTAACCCTTTAAGAAAGCATATTGTTTCGGCACGAAAACGAAGTCATATCTATATAGAAGACTTCGTAATCGTGCCTTATTTTCCAGCCGAGTACGGTCCGTTTTCGCAATGTTTGGAATAAGAATTTTAGAATGGAATACGGTACGCAAATACCATAAAAGCAAGCCGCCAACGTAGCGAAAAAGCGAGCCGCCAAAGTAACGAAAAAGTGGTACCAAAATGAACCGCTTAGTGCAAATTCATAATATGTAATTTTATAAAATTGTTCTGAAAATAAATAAGTTGTTTATTATAATTTATAATTATAAAATTGAATTTAAAGTATAAGTTTAAGAATATTTCGTTTTGTTTTAAATAAAAATAATATTTGTGCTTTTGACAAACCTCGGGGTTGGTTTTTAATTATAATCTTAGATTATTTTATAAAGCAATATGAAAAACAATATGTTTTTGAAGTAAAACTTCTTTAGCCGCGTTGTGGTAATTTCATGAAAATATTACGTAATTCTGTCCCATCCCGTTATTTTTCTTATATCTATCTCTCTATATATATATAAAAGAAAGATGTTTGTTTGTAACGGATAAACTCAACACTGTATCAATTTAGACAAAAATTTATATATAGGTATAAGTTCTATGGGTCATGTCATGAGCATGGTTTATATGTAGTTTTTTATGTGGATTTTGGATTCCGAAAATTTTATGTGGATTTTGGATTTCGAAGATATTAAGGATAGACCTCCCTCCCGGGGGTCTACCTCCACTAAATTTTTTTGAGAGGCGTTCAAAATGCGGCCCCCAGGTGGGCTAAGGTTTATATTAAAAATTCTTCTGAGGAAGGTATGTAAACGATGTTGTGGTGGTTGATAAGACTCCCCTGTCGAGTGGGGTATCTAATGAAAGATAAGTTATAGATTAAATGTATGTAAAAAACATTAACTTTCCAAAATAAAAAAATGGGTTCTGGGGGCCTAGGGATTTTAAAAGTTTCACCCGAATATACCGATTACAAAACGCCAAAGCTTAAGGTTGTACGACCTACCGTTCAGTCAGGGGTCGGGCAGTGGGACCACATTTGGGTTTTATAAATTTATAAAAGTGATTTATTGGATTTTTTTTTTTTACGCTTGTATATTATTTTTATTTTACTGCAAAAATCGAATGGAGGTTATTCCGAAAAAGTTCCATGTGCTCGACCTAACTCTTATTTAATTTATAACAACATTTTATAGAAATTTCTCGAGATTTCTCGAATTAGAAGTTTCTAGAGTTGGTGTTAAAACTTTACAAACTTCTAGTTCGAAAAACCCCGAGAAAATTCTAAAGTTTCTAGAGTTGTTGCTAAAACTCTAGAAATTTCTAATTCGAGCAGCCTCGAAACATTTTTCGAATGCTATGTTACACATTTTTTATTAAATTATTAACTATTATTGAGATCTGAGATCATAAAACGAATGATAACATAACAAATATTCGTTATCAGTAAGAGTCAAGATCTAACGCGGCTAAAAGTATAGTAAGTTGATAAAAGTGTGAAAAGTTTAAAAAAAGATTTAATTTCATATAGTTTATACTTATAGTATTAAAATAATATTTCATGTTTCGTGTGTCCCCCGCGCCCGCCACGCACACTAATTGTTGTATACTTTTTATTGTTTATATATATGTATGTTTGTAGAATACATTATACATGTACACAACGAATTATATAATATAGAAGCCTAATGCTGGAGTTACTCTCGCCGGTCAAATGACGCCCGTGAAGCTGGTGACGCTTTGAGTAGCGCTTTGAGTAGATACTCTCAAAGCGTCAACGCGGCATGGATTTTGTTGAAAATAATTTTATTTTGTAATTTTTATAACCTAAAAATATATTATAATAAATCTTTTTAAAAAAAATTAATAAATTATATCTGCTCGATCAGAGAATTTTAAATCTCAATATAAAAATTCAAAATGTATTTGCGTTATCTACTGCAACGCGTCAAAAAGTTGAAATCGGCAACGCGGCAAAAGTTGAAATCGATTGAACTTTTCTGCGGCAAGAGCGTCAAGCGTGTCAGGAAAACGGCCAGTTTATCAGCTTCTATACATTTCCATACATTTGAACTTTTTTTTTGACATTTCAAAATTTCTGCGTCACACGCGTCAGCGTCACGAGCGGCAAGAGTAACTGAGGGGTATAGAGGTTATGTTTTCATATAAATGCTTGGTCCCAACATCTGACAGCGGCGCTGGGGTAAAATGACAGTTGGCGGTTATACAGTATGTAAAAAAATTATAGAAACCCCCAAGCAACTTTCCAATGAATAATGGAAAAAGGTGTCTATAATTATTTGGCATAAAATAAGGAGAAAAAATGTATTTACTCATTTTAAAAGTAACGGTTAAGAATTTCATTGCTTTTTTTGATATTTTTTTATTGTAGTCTAATAAAAAAATATTAGTTGCAATTTCAACAAACAATATACATAATTTACATAAAAAAATTTGCATTAAAAGATTTTTTACCTGTGTATAATTTTTTTACATACTGTAAATAGTATTCTTAAGCCATTTACTATTTGGTGTAAAAATAGAAGTCGTGACGTCACTCGTTATTTTGAAAATTTTTATTGCATAATTTATCATTTTTATTGCATAAAAATAAGTTATTTATTTATTTATAATTTATAATTAATCATAATTTCAATAATATTTAATTTTGTCTTCAATAAAAAATTTCAACATAACGAGTGACGTCACGACTTCTATTTTTACACCAAATAGTACATGGCTTAAGAATAAAATTTATATCCGCCAACTGTCATTTTACCACAGCGTCAATGTCACATTTTGGAACACGAATTCTAACCTCTTAAGCCTTATATTATATAGTTCGTTGCATGTACATATTACAATGACAATTAAAGATATATATTTATGTATAAGTGCGGTGAGACAGCAATATCGTCCACATATTTTTTTGGACATCCAATTTTCGAAATTTAATTTCCAATTATGGCACAAGACGAGAACCGACGTCTTGTGAAAAGATGAGATTTTATAATTGTGAAAAGATGAGATTTTATAATTATGAAAAGAAAGATGAGATTTTATAGAAAAACTATAGATGAATATTATATGTATACAAAATTATATATTTTTTTTTATTTTAAAGCTAGGTATTCACTTCCAAAAACAAGTTGGAAAAATTGTGAGCAAAATATCATATTAAAAATATGTAAATATGTATAATATAATATTTTATAATCATACTGAGTACCATGTGTATATGACAAAGCAAAATTGAAAACGACATTTTCCAAAAAAAAAGAAAATACGAAAAAGTCATTATCTAAACCTTACATTAGCAAAATCAATTTGACAATTATTAGCAAAATGAATTTGACCCAAAAATTGAAAACGACATTTTCCAAAAAAAAAGAAAATACAAGATAAATTTTTTTTTCATATTTATCGATTATAATCTCACATTATTTTGATACTAAAAATATTTTTATCCAACATATGATTTCGAAAAACAAAACTGTATCTTAAACTTATATACACATACATAAATATGTATTAATTAATTTATTTTTAAAAATGTATGTACATATTTTGTTGTTGGCATAACATAATAAAAACAAAAATAAATTATGTTTACGTAATTTTGCTTTCTTTTAGAATTTGTTTTCATTTATATTAGAAGTGAAATAAACAAAACGAAAATAAATATTAAAAACAAAAAACAGAAAAAAAAAACAAATTTAATTTGCTGATGTATTAATTATAGTCTTGTATTTCACAAATACAGTCAAACTACTTTTATGTGAAATTCAAAAAATTCTAAAATTGGCTGTACTTGGATTGGATCGTCATAAGTTTATATGAATTCAATGCACTAATATATTTATGCTTTTAGGTAGAAAAATCTAACGAAATAGAACATAGTATATGGAAGTAGCACAAGTAATAAAAATTGTACCCAGTCCGGGTATCATAGTTCCTTTCCTTTTGGCCACCAAGCTGTCAAAATTTATATATATTTCAATTTATTTCAAAAATTAAGTTTTTTTTATAATTTAACAATTTTTTACTTTTAGTTTGAACCTACTTTTGGTTTTAATCTAATTTTACAAATTTTGTTTTTCCTTTAGATATTATTTTCACATTGTGAAGCTGAGATGTCAAAATTGATAAATGGCAAATAAGAGCCGGATTGGATTTTATTTTTAATTCGGGCAGCCATTTTTAAGGAAATTATAAAATTTAATTTTTACGAAAAATACAATTTAAAGGTCATCCTGAGGAATATTTCATTTCGTGCAACGACAATTCTATTAATCGAAAAGTAAAATAGAGTAATTTTGTTTAGCCATTTAATATTTTCTCCTGCATATTTTATGATCTGAACAAATAATAAATTTCATTATTTTACATTTTCATTTCATTAATAATTCATGCAGATATTAAAATATTAATTTAGTAGTGTATAAATAAGGAGAAATATCGAAATCGTTGGCTTTCTTGAATTTTTTCAATATGTATATATTAAGTTTTCTGAAGTTTAACTTGAAACTAAGAAAACTAAACAAATATTGTAGTAAGAATATAATACAATATACTACCACTACAGTAAGAATATAGTACAATATTTGTTATGTTTTCTTAATTCCCTTGTTGGTTCGAGTTAAAGAAGTTTAACTGTATATTTGTATATTTTAAAGGTGATATAAGTAATTTTGGATCGGTACATAATTATATGACCGTGTAAACGAAATTTTCATATTTAAAGCAGTTATAAATATATATTTATACATGGTATATTAAATATAATATACATATATATATATATAATATATATACATATATGTGCCGGTGATTATGAAAGTGGTCTAAGTCACATATTTTTCATTTCGAGATATTTAAAGATTTGTGTTTGGATAAATTGAAAAATACATACGATTTTGATAAACGAACCAAAAACTAAGTCAAGCTAACGGTTCGCTTTCTACGAAATCTTTATGATTTTGCTTCAGATCACTATATTATTGTATTCTTTATGTAAAATAAGCAAAACATGTATTTTTTTGGATTCTTGACTTAGAGACCACTTTCATAATCAACGGCACATATATATTTTATACACAATATAAATATAAATATGTTAATAAAAAATAATATATTAATATATAATATATATATTTAAAAGCTTTTTTTTCGGCAGACTTAACTGCGCCAACTAAAGCTTTTTGTTAGAACAAAGAAAAAAAAATTATATTATGTATTTGTATGTAGCTATGTACAGTGCATAATTAATGCTGCCCATACACAATACAAAATACAACATGTTGATCAACTTGGTTAAGTTGGTGGGAAGTTGAAAAGTTATATGAGGTAGTTGATAAACTTATTTTCAAGTTGACCAACATGTTGAAGTAAAATGAAAAAATTATGATATTTTGTGGGAAGAGCTACAAATTCACAACTTTTTGTGGTTATGTTGACCGTCAACTTCATTACTTCATAGAAAATCAGTTGCTGGCTGTTAAAAATGTTTATTTCAAATAATGTGTAAATTTATTTGAAGTTTTTCAGAAAATTTGCTATAAATGATTGTGCCAAATATGTATAGAGAACTGCAGAAATTTCTTTGAAGAATCTAATTGTGAAAATTATAAAAATAATTTTTAAGAAATCAAGGGCTGACAAAATTATTAGACATGTAAAATTATAAAATGAAATTGATAAACTTGTTGAATAAGTGTGTGGCAAAGCATCAACCAAGTTGATAAACAAGGTTGATCAACATGTTGAATTGTGTATGGGCCGCTTAATAAATTAGGAGATAATAATATAACGTATAACCACAGTATAACATACAGTAGTGAAATGCAGAACAAAATAATTTTTAGACCAGGACGAAAATAAAATGAAGCATTTTCTATCTCACTCTGCTTATTTTATCTTGACATAACGAAAATTTTGCAGCATTTCAATTTTTAGTTTATACTTTTTTAATAATATTTTGAATTTTAATCAACTATTTTTAATTTATTAGCCTCATTATTATGAAACTTCATTATATTTATTCAATTTTATTTATTAAAAAACTTACAGTAAGCTTTTATTTTGAAATTTTAAACAATTGCTAAGCTTTAACATTAATTAGAATCACTCTGTTGATTTGAAAATTATTAGTATTTTTTTTGCGTTTTAAGTTAATTTTCAAATAAGCCCCTATGAAAAAGTCTTATTTTCGTCATCATTCACGAACACAAACAATGAAAAATCATATGGTCGTGTGTAATGGAATATTTTTTAAGTAAAGGGTTGTGAAAATTCGTTTGTTTTTTATCACATGAATATTGTAAGTTTTAAATTTAGTTAAAGCAGAGTGAAAAAGAAGTGATATTAATATAAACAAAGTTATTTAAAAAAACAAATGAAAATTTATATTAAAAAAGTTAAATTAAGTGTTAAAAAAGGTGAAAATTAAATGCATTAGACCGGAATGCAAATCAAATAATTTATCCCAACCCTAATTTATTCTACTCAATACAGATGTAAATTAACAAATAGCGAAAATAAAAAGTTTTAATGTATTGAACGCACACTAACATGGAATTTTGGCGGGACGAACTACAGTTCTGCCGTTTCACTACTGTATGATATACTGTGGTATAACCTACATTACATACATTTATGTATATTTCATCAATAATAAAGGCTTCGTAACATATTCATGTTATTTTTGTCATTGATAAAGGAAGCACAACTGAAATATTAATTTATTTGATACAATTTTCATTTATAATGAATAATATGGTTAAAATAATTACTACATGCGTAAACATTCATATAAATAATAAATATAAAAACAGTAAACATTTTTATGTAAAGGCCAGCGCACAATTGTAGCTTTCATCCATAGTGTTAACTTAAAAAAATTTGAACTTAAGGCCGGCGCACAATTGGAGCGTAGATTTTTTTTTATATTTGTCAAATTTTCATAATTTTTATGTGATTTTCCAGCAAGTTTTTGCCTCCCATTGTTAAATTTTGTTTTTTGCCAAATTTTTGCCTAAAAAAAATTGATTTTTCACCAATTTTTTGCTTCCCAATATTAAAATAGTCTAGCACTGGCGTTCATTTTTCAACTTGTTGAAAGCCAGCGCTGGCGTTTTTTTCGCCTAGCGTTACTGCTGGTATTGTGTTCGCTTACATTGATTTCCATATGTTGAAACTTTTTTAAGTTAACACTATGGATTAAAGTCCCAATTGTGCGCCGGGGTAAAGAGGTTATGTTTTCATATAAATGCTTGGTCCCAACATCTGACAGCGACGCTGGGGTAAAATGACAGTTGGCGGATATACAGTATGTAAAAAAATTATAGACACCCCCAAGCAACTTTCCAATGAATAATGGAAAAAGGTGTCTATAATTATTTGGCATAAAATAAGGAGAAAAAATGTATTTACTCATTTTAAAAGTAACGGTTAAGAATTTTATGGCTTTTTTTTATATTTTTTTATTGTAGTCTAATAAAAAAATATTAGTTGCAATTTCAACAAAACAATATACATAATTTACATAAAAAAATTTGCATTAAAAGATTTTTTACCTGGGGGTGTGTATATTTTTTTTACATACTGTAAATAGTATTCTTAAGCCATTTACTATTTGGTGTAAAAATAGAAGTCGTGACGTCACTCGTTATTTTGAAAATTTTTATTGCATAATTTATCATTTTTATTGCATAAAAATAAGTTATTTATTAATTTATTATTTATAATTAATCATAATTTCAATAATATTTAATTTTGTCTTCAATAAAAAATTTCAACATAACGAGTGACGTCACGACTTCTATTTTTACACCAAATAGTACATGGCTTAAGAATAAAATTTATATCCGCCAACTGTCATTTTACCCCAGCGTCGCTGTCACATGTTGGAACATGCGCACAATGGGGGCTTTAATCCATAGTGTTAACTTAAAAAAGTTTCAACATATGGAAATCAATGTAAGCGAACACAAAACCAGCAGTAACGCTAGGCGAAAAAAACGCCAGCGCTGGCTTTCAACAAGTTGAAAAATGAACGCCAGCGCTCGACTATTTTAATATTGGGAAGCAAAAAATTGGTGAAAAATCAATTTTTTTGTGGCAAAAACTTGGCAAAAAACTAAATTTAACAATGGGAGGCAAAAACTTGCTGGAAAATCACATAAAAATTATGAAAAATTGACAAATATAAAAAAAAATCTTCGCTACAATTGTGCGAAGTCTAGCTTTTTCCGCTAGCGTTAATAAAAGTTAAAGTAAACGCTATCGATGAAAGCCCCAATTGTGCACCGGCCTTAATTGTGCGAAGTCTGGATTTTTCCGCTAGCGTTAATAAAAGTATACACCGGCCTTAAATAATAACACAAATATAAAAATTTAAATTTTCGAAAACCAAACATTTCCTCCAAAAATTAAGCGGAAAAATTTAATTTTTCGGTTAATTTTTTTGGCGCAAATATTTGGTTTTCCAGCACATATGACCCAGCACATATGATGATTCGGGGTACCTATAAATTAATATTTTATATTAACTAATTTTCGTAAATTATTTAACATTATTTTTTTCGTATAATTTGCAAAAATAGAAAATCTGAAATTATGGTTAGAAAATTACATACATATATTATTGAAATTTGTTAATATTTTTTCTAGATTTATTTAAAAAATTTACAAAACAAAAAATGCTTACCATATTTATTTCCTATTTTAATCATTTACGCAAACCAATTTAATAATATGCAAACCCACTTATCCAAAAACAAAAAGATAGTTGGTCAACTTCTCACCGCATACATTTGGCGTAAAATTAATGAATCGGGAATGGCTGTACTTCCGAATAACGGGCCTGAGCTTTTAAGATGGCGTCATTACATAACGGTACTTTATGACATCAGGACTCCGAATAATGATGTCATTTTACCCGCAAACGCCATCTAGTGGCCGAAAAATGCATTACAAATTAAAAAAAAAATGAATATTTTTGCCACTTTCTCCTTAACGGTAAATTGTAGGATCCCAATTTTTTTTAAATTGTAGTTAATGAAATTCTCTACATTCTGAAAAAAAAAAACTTTTAATTATTTTTTTAAGAAGTCGTCTAAAACTGCAAATTACTAGATATAGAGGTGTAGTGAGTATTTTACCGTTATTATCTTAACGGTAAGCATTAACTGGATTTTTTTTATTTAGTGTAATAGAGCAAAGCTTCAGAATTTTTTTAAATCAACTTGTTCTAACAAAAGTCTTCTAGAAAAAGGATAAAAAATAGGAAAAACTTTAAATTTTTTATTGTGATTTATTCTTTTTTTTCAACCAACATATAACATTTTAATATCAAAAATTAATTTTGAAAATGTATCTAGATTTTTATTTTTTGCTTCTTTCCTCCAAAGGAATTCACATAAATGTAAATCCATATTATATTTCCGTATACCACCTCGACCTAAACGTCTTTTTAAGTCCATACTTTGGGTATGTGCATTAGTTTCTGGATCTACGAAATTCTCCGTATGGTTTACCGTTTACTGTTTTATGTACGTAACCAATTAGATTTAAATCTATGTATCCTCCCCAAGAATCTGTACGAATTACAGTACATGATAAATTACAAATTTATTAAAAATTTAAGGTGAAGGGCGCAAAAAACTTAAAATTGGCCATAACATTTATAATTAAAAAAAACACTATACCCATAAAAAATAATGGGTTTTCCCTTTTCCGAAAAGTTGCAACTAATAATGGGTTTTCCCTTTTCCGAAAAGTTGCAAAAAAAATTGATTTTTAAAATATTATTTTAATCCTTTTTCTAGAAGACTTTTGTTAGAACAAGTTGATTTAAAAAAAATCCGAAGTTTTGCTCTATTACACTAAATAAAAAAAATCCATTTAATGCTTACCGTTAAGATAATAACGGTAAAATACTCACTACACCTCTATATCTAGTAATTTGCAGTTTTAGACGACTTCTTAAAAAAATAATTAAAAGTTTTTTTTTTTCAGAATGTAGAGAATTTCATTAGCTACAATCCTACAATTTACCGTTAAGGAGAAAATGGCAAAAATATGCAATATTTTAAAAAATTTGTAATGCATTTTGCGGCCACTGGATGGCTTTTGCGGGTAAAATGACGTCATTATTCAGAGCCCTAACGTCAAAGTACCGTTATGTAATGACGTCATCTTAAAATCTCGGGCCCGTTATTCGGAAGTATCCCCTCGGGAATACTATATATTTCTATACAAAGATATTAATAATTTTTTCAACTCTAGCATTGTGTTTGGCTTTAGCTTATCCGCTAGAGAACAAAAAATATATAGTGAAGGTTCACACCCATATTGTGCGCATCCCATTATATAATAAAAATATTTCTTTTTTTTTTGTTCGAAAAGCTTTTTATTTTTGCTCAATAAAATTATGTATATTGTGAAGCTTTTACTTTAGTAGCACCTTGACATTCATTTAGTTAAAATTGGAATTGGATTTTAAATTAGCAGCATTAAAAAAAAAAATACATCGAAAAATTATTTTAAATATACATAAAGTTAATTATTTTATTTAATTTAATTTAATTTTCATCTAAAAATTTTGAATACATAATTGTATAATTATTTTTTTTTTGCGTTTTATTGATAATTTATAATAAACAACAAAAAAATATTTTAAAATATATAACAGATAATAAATAATATTTGCAAACAAATAATATTGAAATTTAAATGTAAGTTAAATAAAAAAAATATTAATTTTATTTTTGGTAAATTCCATCCATATTAAATTATTAATTTACGATTGAAAACCAATCTATATGTATATTTCTTATTTTTGTGTAAACAGAGACTTACTAAATCGTAATTAAAAATTCAAATAAGATTATGTATATAAATTTGCTTTTAAAATTTTCTCAAAAATTATAAATAAAACTTCTAATTAAAAATACGTTTCATAAATTTTGTTTTTTAATATTTTATGTGGGTTACATAATTATGACTAATTTTAAGTGTAATTAAAATATGTATGTGATGAAATATTTGTTTTTATTGTGAAATAAAAATTTATACTAAAAAAAAATTACTTTTTCACAAGAATGGTTGGTTAATGCAAATCCTCCTAAAAACTCTTTAAAGTAGAAATAATTCAAAAATTACCAAAAAATAAAAGTAATTTGAATTATACTAAAAGATTATAAAAATGACTTAATTTTCAATTGCGGGAAAAGAACATCACTTGCATCATTTCTGTGCTTTAGGAAATAGTGGAAAATATAAAAATCAAATTATTATTTTTTTTCATTTTTAACCAAATTAGTAATTAGAAATAGATTTTTTAAATAATTACTACATAAATATGTAATTACTTTATAGATGTAAAATTTTTTAAAAATAAATTTAAAAATTATAAGAAAAATTCGAATTAAGTAAAACATTTGTAAAGCTTTATAATGTATCTATTACCTTGTTTCCATGACGAGTTCAACTCGAGTTAGTGTGCATGGAAAGGAAACAGGGGTTGAGTTGAGTTGAGTTGAGTTGGAATGGAACGAATAATTGATGGTTCCATTTCAACCCCATTTCAACTCAACCCAACTCAACTCTGTACATGGAAACTAGGTATATAATTTCATAAGATAATTTCTAACTAGAAAGCTCTTATTTTGCTTTTGGTTTTAAAAAAAGCTATTTTATGGGGTGAAGTTTTTAGTTTCAGTGTATATTGTAGCATTTCCATGAATATGGATTGTGTTGGGATTGGATTGAAATCGGAGTTTTGAGAAAATTATGACATTTATAATGAAAAAAAAAGTTCTACGTTCTACTATACATATTTTCAATATCTTTCCTTCAAAATGTTTCCTGTTTATTCAATATGTATATTAATTTTTATATTCTATATACTTTTTTTTAATAAAATTAACTCAACTCAATTCCAACTTCCTTGTTTCCATGTACACTGTAAACTAATCCGGATTGCACTCGAGTTCAATCCGCATGGAAACGTAATAACATAGTTCTTGTACTGGTTCTTGTTTGTTATGATACTTATGTATAGTTTTTTTGAAAAAATAATGTAACAAATAATACTAATGTATAAAATAATAAATTATGTAATAATATTTAGTAAAAATGTTGTACGTCGTAAAATATATTGCAGCCCAAACATACTTTATGTACTATACAACAATACAACAATTTATAAACAAAGAAATGACTGAAGATAATATTTAATTAAACTAAACTTCATAAAAATAATTAATTAACTAATTACCCCCACATGATTGAACTAAACTTCATAAAAATAATTCATTTCAGTAACCTCTCAGAGCAATTAAATTAAAATGTTAATGTAAATGTAAAATATACATTAGTTTAGTATGCATACATATATTCTAACCTTGATCTTGTATCTGGTTTTTTAAAAACATCTTTGAAAAATGTTTAGATATCAAAAATATTTCGAATTTAACATTTAAAAGTTTTATTTTTTTGTTATTTTGTAAAATGAAGAATAAATCAATAGAAATATTATAAATATGATTTAGCAAGGTCATATGTATATGATAAATTCAGTAATTACTGATTATAAAATTTAAATTTATAATTTTTTATAAAAATATAGAAATTTGTTTTAGATAAATTGTCACTAAAAAAAAGCATTAACATAACATATTTTCAATAACATCTAATTTATTTTATTTTTGTTATTAAGTTAAAAAATTAGTATTGTGTATAATATGTACCTATGTATATATTGTATATCTTTAGTTTGACCTTGACTTTTTTTCATGTTTAATTCAGTTAAATTTTCCTGGGCAACAGAAGTGCCTGATCTTTAATTTTTTTGGCAACTAAAACAATTTATAGAAATTTTTGAAAACTTAAAGTTATTTTTTTTTTGTTTTTTTGGCATTAGATGTTTAAAAAAAAAATAATAATAATTTTATTTAATTACATAATTTTCTTTTATAAATTTGAAAGTGGCCTCTACTCTCTACTGAGTTAATACCATTTTTTTTGAATAATTTTTAATATAGCAAATATAATTATTTTAATTTATAAATTTGTGATTCCTCTAAAATACAACATTCTGAAGTTACATAGAATGAACACATAACATAAACTTTCACTTTTTTTTTTTATCAGACTTGTAAGAAATGTGAGCGATGAAACGAAGCTGAGTTCATTGCTCTGGTCAAATTTGAACTAGCTCAATGCTGGCCAGCTCATTTTTCACTCAATGTGTGAGTGAATGTTGATCTTCGAATTAAAACCGACTAAAGTTTCCAGAAAAACCATTCATCGTTTCCAACTAAAAAATTAGCTAACTCAAATTTGAGCAAAATGATGAGCTGAGTCGAAATTTGAGCATTTTTACAACTCTGATTTGTAGTAAATAAGGTTTTATAATAATGTTTATTATTTAAAAAAAAAACAATATAATTAATAATTTACTATGTATTGTAAAATTATGATTCCTGTTAATGTTGAAGTTATGTGATATTATTATAATCTTCTAGCTAGATGAAACATAACAAAATTCTAAAGTGACATTAACAAACTTTGGTTATTTTATGTTTTATTAGTTATTTGCATGTAGAAGTGTACAAGGTACAAGTTAACATAAATTTTCAACACTCCAATGTAATTTTTTTTTAAATTAAATATCAATATTTGAAAGTATAATCAAAGAATATATGTATAATAATAATAATAAAGAAGTCGCATGTAGAACAACTGCGAATTTTTCAAGTTTTCTTTGCGGGTCATAACATTGGAACCTTAGATTATAAAACTTAATAACTTAATCTTAGCTTGGAACCCGCTCTCTCATTATATGTTGTACATATTATTCTGACATCTCTTTAAAAAAATTGTGTGACTCAAAATAATATAACGTATTGGGTCGAGAATTAACGCCTTGCATATTGAGGCAATATTAACCCTTTGGGGCACAGATATTTAGATTAAAAAAAGACCCAAGAGGCATAGAAATTTTATAACAAAAAAATTTAATTAATTAATTTTTAAAATAAAAAAAAAAATTAACTGCATGTTTAGATATGAGGTAGGATATTAATAGTACCATTATGCAGCTTTTTACAAGACTTAAACCATTATATTTTAAAAATTCAAAAAATTGGTCGCAAAATTCACATGCGACTTCTTTATTATTATATATATTCTTTGGTGTAATTGTTAATTGTAAATAGACTTGAATAAAAAATAGAATTTGTAAGTTAAATAATACGTATACTTTGATATCTATAAATGACATTTTTCTATTTCAAAAACTTAATTTTGATTTTCAGTTTCCTTTTTTTAATTCTTTAAACAAATTTACTTAGGATTCAATAGTTTGTTACATATACTGAAAATACTGAAATTTGATTTAAATTGTAACAAAAACTAATATAAAATTAAAAAGGAAAGTTAACCTTTCTAAATAAAAGCAAAAACGGTGTTAGATTGACGAAGTCGAAATTTAAATATTTATTTATTACTGAATACTGATATCAGTTAAAAGAGAAATTGATTAATTACTCAATTCTTACACTTTTTAATTTTATTATTATGTAATAATAATTAAAATATAAAATTATTACATTATATTTAATAATATATGTATATAAATATACTTTTTCTTCTTTTTCAGATATCAGCAATAATCAAATATATTTTGAAGATTTCTAAATTTAATAAATATTTTTTTATAAAAATCAAAAGATACAAAAGGAAATATAATATAAGACTGATAAATAAATAATTTAAAGTGAGTTACGTTAAAGATCTCATATAGTATTTCAACAAAATATTTGAATAATAAATTAACCCAAATAAATCAAAAAAAGAGGAGATTTAAGCTTATATCAGCGAAAATATTAGCTAAAAACTAAGATAAAAATTTAAATCTTTGGGTATTTTTGAATCGTATAATGTTCAGTGGCTTGGCAAACTATTTATTTGGATCCACGTTTACTGAAACTAATAATATAAATAAAAAGGAAAACGAAAATAAATTATATAATCACGATCAAATAAATGAGCCTATTGACGATCATTTTAAATTTTTAGCGATTGAAACTGGCGAAGACGATTGGTTAATTGTTGATAAAGAAGGTATACTAAAAATTTTAAGTTTTACAATTTGTTGTTTTACTTTTTTTTTTCATTTTCATAATATAGAACAAGAAAGTTTACCTCAAACTGATTCTGAAGAAGAATTGCCGTTTGTTGAGATTAAAAATAATTCAAAATCTCCAAGATCACGTAATCACCAGCCAAATCAAAATAGGATTAGAAGTGTTGGACAGAATAATAATATCTTTCATTTAACGAATAATAATAATAATAATCGTTTACAACATCAACAACAAGCACTACATAATGACCAAACATCTCAACCCTTGTATGTTGCACAATCAACAGCATTGGCAATCAATTCACATAATGTTGGGATCATACATCATATGGAAGAATCATGGTTCTTGACACCACCGCCCTGTTTTACCTCAACGGAACCTGTAAATATGGAAACTTCACCGTTTGAGAATTTACTGATAGAACATCCTAGGTAAAATTTATTGAAAATAAATTTATCTAAAACTTTATACTTTAATGTTAATAATATTATTTTTATAGTATGTCAGTTTATCATAGTATTAGATCAGCACAAGATCCTGGTGAAAACTTTGATCTCGAAATTGAAGATACCCAGCTAAGAGCAACTGGGAATAGCTGTTCCGTACGTGTAAGTTAAAAATATTTAATTAATATAAAATAATCAAATTTAATGAGCTGATCTAAATATCAATTCGTTTAAAAAAAAATTATATGGCTAGGTGCGTATAATTAAAATTTAATAATTATTATTCTCATAAAACAGTTTAAAAGTTTGGATAAAATATAATATTGAGGAATATTAATAAATTAGAAATATTATTTGAGAATTTAAATTTTTAATACCATTAATATTTTTCAATCAATTTTCCAGATTATCCCTATATTGCAACGTAATGCCAATCGCGTCGAACATATGACCAAACAAGAATTTAAGGAAAATATGTTATTACGTAACTCGCAAAAGGTAATTCTAATTATATATAAATCAAATATTTAGTTATATAAACATTATATTACAAATTCCACTTGATTCATAAAATTTTCAATTATATTTAGATTCATGACAAAAATGCACGTCAAAATAATTGCTCACGTGCTATTAAACGTGGAAATAAAGTTCGGGAATTTAATAGCAAAAGTGGCCGTCAACGTCGTTCTGATCAACAACATTGCAAAATTATTTCTGGAGCAAATAATAATCGCAAATGTTAAATTTAATGTAAATGAAAAAAAAAGAAAATCATGTCAAAACGAAATTAAGTTTATGCATGGATCTGTTTTTTAAAACTCTACAAATAAATATGTAAACGAAAAAGAAAGATGAAGAAAGAAAAATATAGTTTTAAAATAATTATTACACACACATTAAATATAACTTTTTATTTATATTTATTGTTTTTTTTTAAGATCTTTTAATTATTCTTAGAATTTTGCCGATTTTTAACATTATAAACATTTAAAAATCAAATATTTTTAGATTATAGCGATTTGATTAAAAACCAATATGAAAAATATTTAGAGAAAAAAATATGTATAGATAATTATTAATATAAAAAATTACAAAAAATACAAAATCTACAAAGATAATATTTAAAATCTACTAATTGTGATACAAAGAAAAATTTAAATTTAAAAAAAAAATTATCTAGGTTAATAAAAACCAAATACATACTTATATAAATGATTATTTAAGGCCAGGATTGTGTGAGATATTCTTTAAAAAAAATTACCTGTGTATATTAAAAAATTTACTAATTGCGATAAAAAAAAATAAAAATTTTGATAAATTTTTTTTTGTAATGTTTACAGATCATTTTGCAAATTAAAAAATAAATAAAATGAATGACTTCTTAAATTAAAAAAAAAAACAAATATCTAGGAAACTAAAGAAAAATTATAACTTTGTCATAAAAAAATCTAAATTAAATAGTAATGATTATTTTCCTGTATTTATCGTTACGTTACCCTTATTACGATACTCTCTTTGGCAGTCGATTCGGCTCGACTTATATATTGGTGTTATCATAACTCGCTTTTTCTCGCTCTGGCTTATTTTTAATAAAAGATTATTTTCGTTCAAATTATAGTTTGAAAAATTATTGTGTTTAATTCAAGTATTTTGAATAAAAAATGTTAGTATATGTTATTTGTTTAAATGGATAAAAATATATTATCAAAATAATAAAAAAAAAATTGTTTTAGTTTTTAAATAATATAAAAACGCAATTTTCTAAAACAAACCAATTATTTTGAAAACAAAAAAATCGAATTATAAATAGCCAACTTTCAACATTATGAAAAAATTATTATGCTGCCATACATAAAAAATAAAAAATAAATTATGCTGTCGTGTTTCGCAATTGAGAGTCGCCTAAAAGCACAGGAAATACCATTATAACAAAAATATTAAAAATAATCTCTGGCTCGCAGTACTGGCGAAGCGAGTATGGTAATAAGGGTAAATGTTATACATATACATATATAACAAATAGTAAACAACAAAATAATAAAGTTTTTTTTAAAAAGTTTCATTTTGTTAACTCTTCATAAAAAAAGCTAATCGCTTAAATTGCACAAATATAAACTGTTATTTTAATTTAATATAGTTATTAATGTATATTAGAATTATTCAACATTTAATAGTAGGGCACTGTTTGTTAGTTTTTTTTTTCGTATTATACAAATTATTTATTTTTAATAAAATCTTAAAATTTAATTTTTAAAATATCAACAAATTTAATCACCATAATTTTCAATTACAACCAATATTTATTTTATAATAAAATAGCATTGGTAAGCCAAAGTAGTCGTTTTAAGTTTCAAGTATATATTATTTATATGTTTCCATTTGTTTTTTTAAACATATTTTACATCACTCAATATCATTTTTATTCTATATAGTAAAATGATACTAAATATTAATTTTAAATTTGTATAATAATTCAATTAAAACCATAAATTGAAAGTAATTTGATTTGGAAAAGACGCAAAATTAATAATTAATAATTTTAAAAAGTGCTAATTTGGTTTCCAATGTTTGGTTGTTATTATGTAAATAATAGTTAATCCCATATTTTTTTGAGTTTTAATAATATAAAATAAAATCGGCAAATTATCAAATTTTCTTTTAAAAATAAAATTTATTCGGCATTATTTCAATATTAATTAAATAAAGGATAATGATAGACCTATTTTTAAAATTATATATAATATGTAATTAGATCAAGAATGCAGTCGCTGAGCAGCTTATACAGCCTGAAAAAATTGAAAAGCAGCCGTTATGCAATAAATTTTGACTGAATATTAATAATACCAAGCTACAAACCGCCAAATATTTCTCGCAATTCATAAGAAAATTTATAAAATAGAAGTAATATTTTAAATTATACATTTATAAAAAACAATTTAACAATTTAGTCGTAACCATGGCTTACTATTTTCGAATTAAATAAACACGAGAAGAAAATAGAAGAATACAAGAAAGAAATTGACAATTAAAATTTTTGCACTTGCAGTCTCTTTTCAGTAACTGCGTACGTAAGCGTAAACTGCAGAGGTTGCAATTGCAATTAGTATTCTGAATTGTAATCGGACAACTTGCGGCTTGCGGTGCTTTCAGTTCAGACTGCAAAACTAAATTTTTGATCGACTTGCAGCAGCTACACTGCGCAGCGACTGAATTCTTGACCGTACTTATAATTTAAAAATAAATTTTCAAAAACGTAAAAAAAATGTGTTCAAAAAAAAAAAAAATACAAAAAAAATTAAACAAATTTAAAAAAATTATATTTAAAAAAAATTATTTAAAGCACTGCATAAAAGAAAGTAAAAAAAGAGAAATTAATCTTAAACTGAAAATCTCATTAAAAAATGTTTTGTAATTGTTTTATTTATCAAAATTTTACAACTCCAAATACATAATATTTTAATTGACAATCTATGCAATGTCTGGTATATTGCTTCTAAAGAATATTTAACAAATAATCAAAGATGATGGCAAATTCCATATTATATAGATTAACACCATGTGAAATGAAAAGCTATTATTATTTTTGTACATATAAATAAAAAAATTATTTACAAAATAGTACAAATTCAGAAATATATCAGTAATAATTCTCCTTCATTTTATTAATTATTTAATTAGATACAATCACATTTCCCACTACGCCTTATAATTATAATGAGTTTTTACTTGTGTGGAAAAAACCCTGTAAAAAGGGATTCACGAGGAAATGTCAATAAATAAATTAATTTTTTTTAAATTAATTCAACTTTTTGCCAGAGAATAAGTTTTAAAATAACAATTTTATTTAATATAAATTATGATTATTGTGCAGAGGTTTTTAAATATAAATAAAAAAAAGTATTTTGTTGAAAAATAAATAAAATAAATAGAAATTATAGATAAAATTATAGAAAAAATTGTTTTAATTATTCAATTATACAAAATACGATATTAATATATTCATAATTATTTTGGAAAACTTCGTATTTGAAATACGGTCGGATTTGAATTTTTGTTATTCTACAAAATGTTCGAAGGGAAAACTGTATTACCGATTCGAAAAATTTATTATTCTGTAACAGGTGGTTTCCCATTGAAAATTTTTAGTTTTTAGTTTTACAGGATTGAATGAAAAAAAAAACTTGACGGCAAGATTTTTTATGCCATCAGGCCTGCTACCGCCTAATTCGATTTTCGGATAATAAGATTCGTATTCGAATAATTCATACCGCGCAAAACGGAACTCGGAAGAAATCCGAATCCGAAAGTTAAATGACAGTATAACTTTCGGATATTTTGCTACCGTGAAATCCGAAAGTTAAATGACAGTTTAACTTTCGGATATTTTGCTAATTTCGGAAGCATTTTCGCATATTTTATTCGATAATAATTTTACAATCGAATGTGTGTTATTTGAGGTAATTTGTTATAGTTTTGTTTACAATTTGATTGATAAGTGGAATTTTATTTCTTAAAAATTATTTATATTAAAAAAGTATAGTAAAATTATTATTAAATTAGTAAATTAAATGTGAAAATATAGTTTTTTAGTTTATTAAATATAATATTTAATAGTATTAGAATATTAGTTGTAATTTATTATTATTCTTTTATTATTATCTAACAATAGAATTATAGTTTTCTTTTAGTTTTAGTACTAATAGTATAAATAATTAGGATTAAAATATAGTATTTTATAATAAATAGTTTGTAGTTAGATATATACATATATTATATATAGGCATAATATAGTAAGTAGTTTAAGAATTTAAATATATATATATATATATATATATATATATAATTATGTTGAAATTGCCCTGTTTGGTAGTGATGAATCAATGAGTTTCAGCATTTAAATAACTTTGAACAATTTCAAAATCATACATATTGAATTGCGAATCCATATTTATTAAACTATAAAAGATAGATTATACTTCAATGTTCAATTTATCTTACAGATATAAAAAGTATAGTATTTATTTACTTTTCGCAAGGTAAATCCAATATATTTGATTTATCTTTAATTATTTTTCTCATCAAATATAATTTTCTTCGGTTATTTTCTTCAATCGGTGTGTTTCCTTCATCACTTTCACTAAAATATACTGCACTGCTACACAATCCATTTTAATTTATAATGTAAAATAAAAATAAAAATTTCGGAAACATAAACAAATAAAAATACGAGAAAAATATACTTTTTTCTGTCAAAATCTAATATCTGGAATGGCAGCACTAATTCCGATCCGAATCTCTTACGCGGTACTAACTGATCCGAAATTCGGATCTGACTAATCCGAAATTCGAACAGCCAGGTTTTTTAAAACTAAAAACTAAAAATTTTAATGGGAACGCTAGGTAATACTGTCGAATCGAAAAGTGAAACGTTTTTCATAATAGACATTCGCTGTAAATTTGTTATTTTTAGAAGATTCAAAATGTAATAAAAATAATTTAACAAATTTTTAAAACTTTTTTTTTTTTGACTAATGGATTGGATTAAATAGAAATTATAGATTATTAGTATGTTACGTTAGTGCTATTGCTTTTTTCCGTGATTAGTGCTGGACATTGATATAGATGCTGTTCATTTTGAATTTGTCCAGTGTTGCATAGGTTACAAATTCCTGTTGATAGTATGTTTATTTTATGTAAATGTTCGGCTAAACAATCATGTTCAGTTTTAAGTCTGAAAAGCGCCACTGCCTCTCTTCTATTACTATTTGCTATTAATTCATAGTCTTTCTTGATGTTTTCATATTTTTTGTTCTTTATTTCGCTAGCTTCAATTGTATTTGCTTGATGTTTAAAGTGTTTTTTAATATGTTTTATTCTAGAATCTATTGATGTTGACTGTTGATTTCGTGTTGGTAAATTCGCACCTTTCTTTGCTAGGTTATCTGCCTGTTCATTACCTTCCACTCCTACGTGAGCAGGTATCCACTGTAGTTTTATCACTATTTTCTTCGATGTTATAGCTTTGATTAGACTTCTTATTTCTCTGATGTATTTGTTATCGACCTTTGGGTTGTGGGAGGCTATTGCTTGTAATGCTGCTTTTGAATCTGAAAGTATTACTATATGTTTCTCATATCTGTCCTGTGTAAGACCTGTTTCAAGGCACATTCTATGGCCGCTAGTTCACCTTCAAAAACGGTTGTGTTTTCTGGCAGACTGAAGTAGTGATTAAATTTGCAGCAATGTACACCCACTCCCGCACCTGTATTTGTGTGCATCAGTGAGCCATCAGTGAAAATTCTGTCCCAGAGATCTTGGTGGTATTTTATTTCTATGGTGATAATGCAGTTTGCTGAAGAACATTGGCGTTGTCATATTTTTTGCTTACTGGGGTGCTTAGGTCGATTTCATCCTCAATATGGATATATTCCAGTGGATCTAGCGATGGCATGATGTTGTCAATTTTCGGAGTAGGCCCTAGTTGATTCAGCAAGCTACTGGCTGTGTTTTTGAAATATCGTTGCGTTTTTAGGTTACTTTGCTGAGTGTTACACAAGCACCTTGGATGACATTCCCGAGTTCTTCTTATTTTTTCGTGTAGGATTGCTGTCTGGATCTCTATCTCTGTGGTTATTGGTAGGTTATCGGTGAAGCTCCTGAGCGCATGAGCAGGCGTTGTTTTGACTTCCCCTGTGACAATTCTTAGAGCATTATTTTGTAAAGTTTCCAATTTTGCTTTTTTGTTGTGTTATTGTCGCAAAGGTTTCTGCACCGTATTTTATAATTGGTTTTATGTAAGTTTTATATGTTCTTTTAGTAAATCTGTTGAGCTGCCCCATTTGCAACCTGCTAGCCTTTTTAAAATACCTGTTTTCTTTTGCACCTTACCTTTAATGTTCTTTATATGTTCTTCCATGTTCAGTTTGCTGTCTAGCGTGATGCCTAGGTATGTTGTTGCTGTCTTACGAGTTATATTTGTGTTGTTTATTATTATATCAATGTCTTCTACATGATGTTTAAGTGTAAAGATTTGATATGTGGTTTTATTTTCGTTGATCGTCATATTATTTTCTTCCGCCCATGTACCTAACTTTGTTATTGCTGTCATCAATTGTTGTTTTAGTTTATTTGCTGTATTCGATTTATTGCTGGCTGCAGTCCAGATAACCAGATCATCAGCGTAAACAGCTATTTGGATGTTCGATTTTTTTAATGCTTTTATTAGGTCGTTGATATATATATTAAACAGCATGTGTTCGAGCGTCTACAACACCATTCTAGCAACAACATTATTGGGCAGTCACTCATGTTCTCTTTTTCGAATATTAATTAATTGGTTAATTTTCTAATGTTCTCAATCGATAATTCTTCTTAATTCTAATTAATTGTTAACATCAATTACGGTACAATCACATCATATAAATTTCGAAAAAAGAGAACATAATGCATGAGTGATCGCTCAATTATATAATCGAGTCTTGATCAAGATTCGACTCGACTTCTTCTGATAGCAATCGTTGATGAGTTAGCAAGTGTTTTTTATAGCGTATTTTTTTTATATATCAATTTATAAAATAATAAAAAAAAATCATTTTAAATATCGGGAATTTATTTCGTTAAATTCAAAAAGAAAAAAAAGGAAAAAAATATAATTCGCTGGGGGCCAAATCTGGAGAATATGGTGGGTGGGGAAGCAATTCATAACGTAATTCCACTAATTTTGCTGTTGCCGATGAATGTGCAGGTGCATTGTCATGACGAAACAGAACTTTTTTCCTTGCCAAATGGGGTCGTTTTTCTTTGATTTCATTGTTCAGCTGCTCCAATAACGCTACATAATATTTTCCTGTTATCGATTTTCCTTTTTCAAGATAGTCGATTAAGATTATTCCATGTGCATCCCAGAAAACAGTAGCCATAACCTTTCCTGCCGAGGGAACCGTCTTTGCCTTCTTTGGTGCACTTCCACCAGCTTCTACCCATTGTTTTGACTGAACTTTTGTTCATGTAATGATGAATCCATGTTTCATCAACAGTTATGAATCGACGTAAAAATTCCTCTGGATTGCGTTGAAACTTGGCCAAAGACTTCTTTTAAATCGTTTTTGGTCAGCTGTTAGCAAACGCGGCACCCATCTCGCCGAAAGCTTTCTCATATCCAAAACTTCATGTAAGATGTTGCCTACACGTTCTTTCGAGTTTACCATGTCAGCTATCTCACGCACCTTCACTCGACGGTCGTTTAGAACGATATCATTTTTATTGATCATTTCTTCAGTTGTGACCTCTTTTGGACGACCAATGCGTTGCGCACCACTTGTGCTTGTACGACCACAACGAAATTCAGTAAACCACTTCTGAATCATTCCATACGACGGCGAAGAGTCCCCATAATATTTTTCAAGCTTTGTTTTGGTATATCAGAAACCTTTATTTCTCAAAAAATAATCTTTTATTAACACACGAAATTCACTTTTTTCCATGTTAAAGAAAAATACAATCTTCGACTACTTCAAACAGCTGTCAAAACTAAACTAGTGAACAAATGTTTGTAAAATTTTTTATAGCGTCTTTTGAAGGTTGCCACATGTAAAAACGAGTATCGTTTTGCCAATATCAACGCCACCTCTTGGATTTATCACTGACTTTTCAGACAACCCTCGTATTTCATTTTATAAAATAAAATAAAAATAATATATCGGCCATTGTTCGTAATTTAATAATTATATTGGCCGTTTAAAATAAAAAAAAAGGGTACAACAAAAAAAAAAAAGGTGTTTTTTTTCAATAGACAAAAATTCTATCGTTTACCAATTATTGGAGTTATTTGGTAACTTTCAATTATCAACTACGAAAATTTAACTACTCCCATCAATTCATATTGAACACTCAGTTTCACCACGGAACATTTGGTCCTTCGACGGTAAAGTGGAGCAGTTGGTGACAACATATTTTTCAACATCACGTGGCCCCAAGAGCGTGAAAAATCATCAGTTTTTTTTCAACATCACGTGGCCCTAAGCGCGTGAAATAACATCAGATTTTTCGAGATCACGTGGCCCTAAGCGCGTGAAAAAATTTGTTACAAATCCGACATAACGCGGCCCTAAGCGCGTAATAATCTTCATTTTAGACCATCTCATCATTTTTATCGTCAACAGTTCATCATTATCAGTTACCAATCATCAATCTTCAATCAAGAAATAATAGTAAGTGAAACTATATTTTTAGTGCAAAATTATTAAAAAAAAAAAAAAAAAAAATCATACCCCATTCAACTGTGCTAATAAATTTTACAATAAAAAATAATAAAAAACAACACATTTTTAATTTATTAGTGTGCGCGGTGTCGGTTTTTTTGTCAAGATTTCTTTTCTCACTTCATAAAAAAAAAATAAAAATTGGGTCAAGCTGTCAAGCAACCCTGTAATAATTATTTTTTTTAATATGAAAAAGTTGTGAGTTAGAAAAATCGTTTTTTTTTACAGATTGAATAGGTTGTTAATATGGTCATTACAAAAACTATATTATAAAGATTTTTTTGAGCTTATTAATAAATTGGTCATATTTATGATCATACCTGAAAAAAAAAATTATTAATATTTGTTGTTATTGGTGATATTGTTTCTTTGGTAAATTTCCAAAATTCCATATATCGTAATCTATATAGATAGTTGGTTTTTCTCGTTTCCCGTATTTTTATATTAATGATATATAAAGAATATAAAAAAAAAATTTATCATATACATTATTATTATTTAAACATTTAAAAATTGATTTTCAACCAATAACATTACGATACTTTAAAAAAAAAGAAAGTTCGTAATAATATTTAATCAAATATAAATTGAAATAATATATATATATATATATATATATATATATTGTTATTAGAAGTTTCAATTTATTTGCGGTGAAAATCAATTTGAAAAATTTTCAATTTTGAAATATTCTCGGGAAATAAAAATCTTATACATTACCCTCGTACTTGGAATAATTTTTTTCATTCTCATATACCATTACACAATTTTAGTGAGTGGTCATTAAATGATATTTGTGTATATGATATGCAAATTTCTCAAAGTAAATTTGCTCTAAGCTCTATATATAATTTATTAATTTATATAATTTTTTCCATATATATTTATTTAATATTTCCGATATAATAATTTCTCAGAAAGATTAAAATATTTTGAGTTTGAGCAAGTTTGAGTATACTACAAACATACACACAATTTCTTTTATATCGATATATTATGTACATATTTTGTTGGCTCTCATAGGAATAAATTGCACAGTTCCTAAACTGTGCAAAGCGACGATTCAGAACTGCGCTTTTAATTTTTGTACAGTTTTCTTGTACAGTTTTCTTCTAATAGTACACTTTTTTCAACAATTTACACGTTTTTACATATAAATATTAGTGATTTATATGGTTTTTTTCTTATATGTTTTAATGCACTGTGAAAATTTCAATAGTAATTAAAGGGGTTATACAAAAGTATAATAACCTGACTTTTTTCATAGAGCATTAAAGGATAAATTATATTAGTGTAATTCACGCACTTTATACAAAACAAATTTTCATATTAATTTTTTTTTGCGATTTTAATTTAATTTTTTTATTATTATATTAATAGAAGCAAAATCGATCATAGCATATCATAATATCTTACAATTTTTAAATTTTTTAATTTTTTTTCTCTGAAATTTTTTTAAATATACTAAAACAGTACGAGTATAGTGTCGTACCATTAGTATAGAATCATAATAATTTTAATTTTAAATTTTTAAATCCGAAAAGTTGGTGCCGGTATAAATTCAAAAAAAAAAAAATATAAAATAATAATAGATTCCGGATTAAAAAAAAAAATTAAATTTAGAGCCGCATCGCGTCGTTAAATAAAATTTGAAAATCAGCTAATCGCTGATAATACAAAAAAATATTTTGTGTGTGCGGAAAATTTAGCTGCCGCCATTTTAGCGGTAATCGAGGGAATCTGAAAAAAAGAAAAAGGAACAAAAACAAGGGGTGAAATACATGCAGCAACGAGTCCAGAGATGTAAATGTCGTAGAAAAAAAAAATATAAGATAACCTAAATTCTTTAAAAAAAAGTAAAATTCTATAAAAATTTCGTTTTTTTTTAACTATAGTTTGAAAAAAAAAATTAATAAATTTTCTGCTAGCCTTTTTAAAATACCTGTTTTCTTTTGCACCTTACCTTTAATGTTCTTTATATGTTCTTCCATGTTCAGTTTGCTGTCTAGCGTGATGCCTAGGTATGTTGTTGCTGTCTTACGAGTTATATTTGTGTTGTTTATTATTATATCAATGTCTTCTACATGATGTTTAAGTGTAAAGATTTGATATGTGGTTTTATTTTCGTTGATTGTCATATTATTTTCTTCCGCCCATGTACCTAACTTTGTTATTGCTGTCATCAATTGTTGTTTTAGTTTATTTGCTGTATTCGATTTATTGCTGGCTGCAGTCCAGATAACCAGATCATCAGCGTAAACAGCTATTTGGATGTTCGATTTTTTTAATGCTTTTATTAGGTCGTTGATATATATATTAAACAGCATGTGTTCGAGCGTCTACAACACCATTCTAGCAACAACATTATTGGGCAGTCACTCATGTTCTCTTTTTCGAATATTAATTAATTGGTTAATTTTCTAATGTTCTCAATCGATAATTCTTCTTAATTCTAATTAATTGTTAACATCAATTACGGTACAATCACATCATATAAATTTCGAAAAAAGAGAACATAATGCATGAGTGATCGCTCAATTATATAATCGAGTCTTGATCAAGATTCGACTCGACTTCTTCTGATAGCAATCGTTGATGAGTTAGCAAGTGTTTTTTATAGCGTATTTTTTTTATATATCAATTTATAAAATAATAAAAAAAAATCATTTTAAATATCGGGAATTTATTTCGTTAAATTCAAAAAGAAAAAAAAGGAAAAAAATATAATTCGCTGGGGGCCAAATCTGGAGAATATGGTGGGTGGGGAAGCAATTCATAACGTAATTCCACTAATTTTGCTGTTGCCGATGAATGTGCAGGTGCATTGTCATGACGAAACAGAACTTTTTTCCTTGCCAAATGGGGTCGTTTTTCTTTGATTTCATTGTTCAGCTGCTCCAATAACGCTACATAATATTTTCCTGTTATCGATTTTCCTTTTTCAAGATAGTCGATTAAGATTATTCCATGTGCATCCCAGAAAACAGTAGCCATAACCTTTCCTGCCGAGGGAACCGTCTTTGCCTTCTTTGGTGCACTTCCACCAGCTTCTACCCATTGTTTTGACTGAACTTTTGTTCATGTAATGATGAATCCATGTTTCATCAACAGTTATGAATCGACGTAAAAATTCCTCTGGATTGCGTTGAAACTTGGCCAAAGACTTCTTTTAAATCGTTTTTGGTCAGCTGTTAGCAAACGCGGCACCCATCTCGCCGAAAGCTTTCTCATATCCAAAACTTCATGTAAGATGTTGCCTACACGTTCTTTCGAGTTTACCATGTCAGCTATCTCACGCACCTTCACTCGACGGTCGTTTAGAACGATATCATTTTTATTGATCATTTCTTCAGTTGTGACCTCTTTTGGACGACCAATGCGTTGCGCACCACTTGTGCTTGTACGACCACAACGAAATTCAGTAAACCACTTCTGAATCATTCCATACGACGGCGAAGAGTCCCCATAATATTTTTCAAGCTTTGTTTTGGTATATCAGAAACCTTTATTTCTCAAAAAATAATCTTTTATTAACACACGAAATTCACTTTTTTCCATGTTAAAGAAAAATACAATCTTCGACTACTTCAAACAGCTGTCAAAACTAAACTAGTGAACAAATGTTTGTAAAATTTTTTATAGCGTCTTTTGAAGGTTGCCACATGTAAAAACGAGTATCGTTTTGCCAATATCAACGCCACCTCTTGGATTTATCACTGACTTTTCAGACAACCCTCGTATTTCATTTTATAAAATAAAATAAAAATAATATATCGGCCATTGTTCGTAATTTAATAATTATATTGGCCGTTTAAAATAAAAAAAAAGGGTACAACAAAAAAAAAAAAGGTGTTTTTTTTCAATAGACAAAAATTCTATCGTTTACCAATTATTGGAGTTATTTGGTAACTTTCAATTATCAACTACGAAAATTTAACTACTCCCATCAATTCATATTGAACACTCAGTTTCACCACGGAACATTTGGTCCTTCGACGGTAAAGTGGAGCAGTTGGTGACAACATATTTTTCAACATCACGTGGCCCCAAGAGCGTGAAAAATCATCAGTTTTTTTTCAACATCACGTGGCCCTAAGCGCGTGAAATAACATCAGATTTTTCGAGATCACGTGGCCCTAAGCGCGTGAAAAAATTTGTTACAAATCCGACATAACGCGGCCCTAAGCGCGTAATAATCTTCATTTTAGACCATCTCATCATTTTTATCGTCAACAGTTCATCATTATCAGTTACCAATCATCAATCTTCAATCAAGAAATAATAGTACACAAGTAAGTGAAACTATATTTTTAGTGCAAAATTATTAAAAAAAAAAAAAAAAAAAAATCATACCCCATTCAACTGTGCTAATAAATTTTACAATAAAAAATAATAAAAAACAACACATTTTTAATTTATTAGTGTGCGCGGTGTCGGTTTTTTTGTCAAGATTTCTTTTCTCACTTCATAAAAAAAAAATAAAAATTGGGTCAAGCTGTCAAGCAACCCTGTAATAATTATTTTTTTTAATATGAAAAAGTTGTGAGTTAGAAAAATCGTTTTTTTTTACAGATTGAATAGGTTGTTAATATGGTCATTACAAAAACTATATTATAAAGATTTTTTTGAGCTTATTAATAAATTGGTCATATTTATGATCATACCTGAAAAAAAAAATTATTAATATTTGTTGTTATTGGTGATATTGTTTCTTTGGTAAATTTCCAAAATTCCATATATCGTAATCTATATAGATAGTTGGTTTTTCTCGTTTCCCGTATTTTTATATTAATGATATATAAAGAATATAAAAAAAAAATTTATCATATACATTATTATTATTTAAACATTTAAAAATTGATTTTCAACCAATAACATTACGATACTTTAAAAAAAAAAGAAAGTTCGTAATAATATTTAATCAAATATAAATTGAAATAATATATATATATATATATATATATATATATATTGTTATTAAAAGTTTCAATTTATTTGCGGTGAAAATCAATTTGAAAAATTTTCAATTTTGAAATATTCTCGGGAAATAAAAATCTTATACATTACCCTCGTACTTGGAATAATTTTTTTCATTCTCATATACCATTACACAATTTTAGTGAGTGGTCATTAAATGATATTTGTGTATATGATATGCAAATTTCTCAAAGTAAATTTGCTCTAAGCTCTATATATAATTTATTAATTTATATAATTTTTTCCATATATATTTATTTAATATTTCCGATATAATAATTTCTCAGAAAGATTAAAATATTTTGAGTTTGAGCAAGTTTGAGTATACTACAAACATACACACAATTTCTTTTATATCGATATATTATGTACATATTTTGTTGGCTCTCATAGGAATAAATTGCACAGTTCCTAAACTGTGCAAAGCGACGATTCAGAACTGCGCTTTTAATTTTTGTACAGTTTTCTTGTACAGTTTTCTTCTAATAGTACACTTTTTTCAACAATTTACACGTTTTTACATATAAATATTAGTGATTTATATGGTTTTTTTCTTATATGTTTTAATGCACTGTGAAAATTTCAATAGTAATTAAAGGGGTTATACAAAAGTATAATAACCTGACTTTTTTCATAGAGCATTAAAGGATAAATTATATTAGTGTAATTCACGCACTTTATACAAAACAAATTTTCATATTAATTTTTTTTTGCGATTTTAATTTAATTTTTTTATTATTATATTAATAGAAGCAAAATCGATCATAGCATATCATAATATCTTACAATTTTTAAAATTTTTAATTTTTTTTCTCTGAAATTTTTTTAAATATACTAAAACAGTACGAGTATAGTGTCGTACCATTAGTATAGAATCATAATAATTTTAATTTTAAATTTTTAAATCCGAAAAGTTGGTGCCGGTATAAATTCAAAAAAAAAAAAAATATAAAATAATAATAGATTCCGGATTAAAAAAAAAAATTAAATTTAGAGCCGCATCGCGTCGTTAAATAAAATTTGAAAATCAGCTAATCGCTGATAATACAAAAAAATATTTTGTGTGTGCGGAAAATTTAGCTGCCGCCATTTTAGCGGTAATCGAGGGAATCTGAAAAAAAGAAAAAGGAACAAAAACAAGGGGTGAAATACATGCAGCAACGAGTCCAGAGATGTAAATGTCGTAGAAAAAAAAAATATAAGATAACCTAAATTCTTTAAAAAAAAGTAAAATTCTATAAAAATTTCGTTTTTTTTTAACTATAGTTTGAAAAAAAAAATTAATAAAATGTTCTTATGTTCTGAGTACAATAATTGAGTAATTTTTACGTATATTTTGTTAATTTTCTTTATTATTTTTTGATTTTGATTATTATTTTTGATTTTGATTTATTATTTTTGATTTTGATTTATTATTTTTATTTTTATTTATTATTTTTGATTTTTCTTATCATTTATTTTTTTTTGAGTTTTTTTTTTGCTATTGTTTTGTTTTTTTTTTTGCTTGTTTGATTTTATGGAGAGTTACAGGTAACGTCACCGGACTTCCTAGACATGTCAAGGCTGTTCCGATTACACAGAAGGATTACACAGAAAAAAAATAATAGTTGTAGAAATAATAGGAGGATTACACAGAAAAGAAATAATAGTTGTAACAGAGAAAGTAAAATTATCGTGCCAATGGCAAGAGAAAAAAAAATCAAAATAAGAAATGAACGATAAGAATTGAGATGTTGTAACGTAGAAAAAAAAATTTAGCATATTAAATTAATCCAATTTGGTCAAATATATAATTCGATGAATTGACATAAATCAGTTAATTTTATTTTTCGATGAGTTTCTGCCACAAGCCAGTTAATTAAAGAACAATAAATTAAAGAAAAAAAAAAACAAATTTTGTTAATTGGAAAAGAAAATTTATGGTTTATTATTTATATTTTTTTAAATATATAATTTTTTTTTAGTAGCATAGAAATGTGGGCAGTTAAGCAGTTAGTATAATTGACATCGACATGGAGCATTTTCCTTTCCCTCCCTTTTGTTGATTCCTTGTTGTTGCTGTTCGGGTGGATTGGTGAACCTACGCCCCACATGACTGAGGACCTAGCCGGACCACAGGAGGAACTTCCCAATCCATCCTCGAATCCGTTGAGGATCAAATAAAATTTTTGGTCTTGTTTTTCTTTTGGTGTTTTCCGCGACTGGTGGTTACCCAAGACCTGGCGCCCACAATCTCATCGGATTCCAAACATTTTTCCTGGTTTTTTTTTTTTGTGTTTTGTTCCTCCGAAATTTTTTCAGCGTAACCATTTTGGTTACAAATGGCGCCCAACGTGGGGCATGCACCATTTGTTTTACAAATGGCGCCCAAACTATAAGGCCTGCACCATTTGTTTTACAAATGGCGCCCAAGAATAGTTGGCTTTAAGATGCACCAATTGTTTATACAATTGGTGTCCAAATCAATGTTGGCACAACTTGTTGCTTAATTGGCTCCAAACATCATGACGTACAACACCAAATGTTGCTGTGGAAAAAGATTTTTTTTTTCTTTTGGAATTGTGTTGTGGTGTAGGTTGGTCACCCCAACAGAGGAAATTTTTTTTATGTAGCTATTGAACAAAAAGATTTTTTTTTGTGTCAGATGTTGGAGGAGAGAACAAAGTTAATCAGCAACTTTTTGTATATGCCCCCTTGCTTGGTGTATTCGGTTCGTCGTGAGATAAAGTTTTTTTCATGACATTAGAAATTTATATGGTGGTCCATATATTAATCTGTCAGCGGTTGTTGAGTGTGAGTTAGAAATATTCTGTGGTAGTCCACATTGTAGTCCTCACACGGTAGAGTAAATTTGTGCCAGTTAGAAATTTCTTTTTGTAGTCAAAAATTATAGTCCTAATGAACGGTTGTGGTAAACGTTTTTTTATTATTGCGGAATATTGTATTTTTTTTTCTCGATCAGACTTGGGCTTGATGGGTCGAATATCCTGATGAAGTACGCCCCTTTCCCACCTTTATTCCTGTCCTACCCTAATCCTGTCGCTCCTTTTCCTTAAATAAATGTCGAGGTCAATTAGTTAGAAAATTTTTATAAAATATTTGAATTTTTGTTTATACACTAGGTAACCCGAATTGTACTTAATTACATAATAGTATTTAGTAGTACAACTTAGTAAAGATTTTTTTTAGTATTATTTAGTAAAGGAATTATTGTATTTTCGTATTATTAATAGTAAATACAATAAGAAAAATTGTCGGAGGATTAAATAAGAGTATACATACACTGTTACATATATATAGGTATATATACATTCAGTGTAGGGTTGCCGTCCTACTCTTATAAGAATAAATTATTATTATTATAATAATTTTTTTGTTTGGAACTTATATTTTTTTTTTGAATTTTTTTTTGGGAACAATTTTTTTTGTGGTTTCGATATTGAACGGTGAATCGTATTAGATAGTATTCCGAGGAGGAAGAATACATTGATTGAAACATTGGAGTTATATATATATATATTTTGAATTTTATTAAAAAAAATTTTTGTCCGTTTCGATTAATTATAAATTCTTTTGGACTTATAATTATCATAATAAAAATAAATTATAGTATTAAGGAATTAAATGGTATTGTAAGGAAATAAATAAAATACGTTCTAGTACAAATTATAATTTTTTTTTCTGAATTTTTATTATTATTTTTTTTTTTTGGCTGTCTCATTTTGTATTGGACGCATTATTTGTATTGCAGTAGCATCGGGTATATTGTGGTAGATCTTGTCGCTTGGGGATAGAATTTTTGCATTTGGCCGAACATGGATCCGTCATTGCTAGAAGAAGATGAATTGTTATATGAGCTTGAAATTCGTAAATTAAATCTAATACCTGGTACGACCATTTCGAAAATTAATAAATTGCGAACAAAATTAGCGGATGAGCGTCGTGCGCCTCAACAATTACCTACGGTGGTCATCGACGATCCGGGGGTTGAATGGGAGCGGTGCGAAGCTAAGGTGTGCGAATACGAAGCGTTGGTCGGTAATGCAGTTCGAGAACAAGATGAACATTTGTTGTCAGTAGTTGAATCCCGCAGTTTGCATCTATTAGATCGATTTAGACGACTGCGGAAGGCTAGTCCAACATTATCTACGACTGTTAGAGGGATTACTAATCGATTAAATGGCATTTTTGAAAAAATAAAAGGATATACCTGTGAGATGCAGCGGCAAATCGAACGTTCGGGTTTGGGATCTCCGGTTCCACAAGGACTCGATGAATTGACTGGAGATGATCAAGCTATTGCTCCGTTACCTACGGGTGAAAATGTTGTTGTTGAAGCGGATAAAATAAAAAAAATATTAATAGAAAAAGAGCAAACAATTAATAAAGATATATTACCGTTTCCTTCGTTGGGTAAAATTCCGTCAGCCACTCCATCAACTAGTAAAGGTCCAGCTCCGCAGAAAAATTCGGATTCATCAATAGCCAACAAATTATCCTCGTTACAGCTGGGCAGTAAGCACATCTAACACTTCGCCGAATCGATCATCGCCTGTGTTCTACAAAAATGGTAGAAAAATGTCGATCATCGCCTGTGTTCTACAAAAATGGGAACACATCGAAAAACATACTCTGCACCTGTAAATAGGAATAAGTTCGGTAGTCAACATCAACAACATAGTGATCATTCGCATTCTTACCGTCAATCTCAGCCTGCACGTGCGCAAGAGCGATCCATGTGGTATCAACGTCAGCCGGTAGATCAAGACCAACATTGGAAAGCCGAAATGTTCAATATGATCATCGAACAACAGCGACAAATTCAAGAGATGCGAGATCTATTAGCAGCACAGTCAGCGTCAGCTCGAATCCAGCCTGCAACCAGCTCCGCTACTGTACCGCGTTCGTCGTCATCCAGATCCTTGCGTGACGTAGTGCCATCTCAGCAAAGCTCTCGTCCTAGTAGTGAACCTGCAAGTGATATTGAATCAAGTGATGATGACGCAATGGAAATACGCAATGACTCTGCTCACCGCAGGAATCCAGTGTCGAATTGGCGATTACATTTCGATGGTTCTGGTAGAGGGTTGTCGTTGAAGGAGTTTTTGTTCCGAGTCGAAACGTTAGCACGGGGAGATAGGTATCCTGTCGAAAACCTAGTGTTGTCCATCAATCAGTTACTGAAAGACCGAGCAGAAATTTGGTATTGGCAATATATACGTAGAAATCCGCATCCAACTGGAAACAGTTACGACGAGCACTGAAAGAGGTGTTTGATGAAGGAGAAGAGGATGGAGATGTGAAATGGATGATGGAGAGTAGGAAACAACGAGCAAAAGAAAAATTTTCGGATTATCGTATGGATATGGAAGGATTGAGGCTACGATTGAATAACGAATTTTAAAATTAGAAGGAATAGTAAAAAAATATTAAAAGCTAGTCTGATTCGAGTGGATGGTGACAATCGACCATTCATGAAAATCAACATTAGCGATAAAAATTTTATAGCAGTATTAGATAGTGGTGCTAACATTAGTTGTTTGGTTATAGTAAAATAAATTATGATATTCGTACTGCTGATGGAGCTAGTCAACAAGTTATTGGCTATTTTTATTTAAATATAAAGTATAATACTATAATTAAACCAAATAAATTTTTCTTAATTCCGACCATTCAACGATCCATTATTCTGGGGGTAGATTTTCTAGAAGCTTACAACGCCGTACCTTTTCATAATTCTGAAATCAGCAGCATTACCATTAATGAAAATGACCATAATTTGAATCTCGATCAGCAAGAACAACTGCTGGGAATTATCAATTCACTTCCGTCCTACAGTCAGTGTGGATTGGGTAAGACTTCGTTGTTGAGGCATGAGATTGATGTTCCGTTTCCGTTTCCCGAACATATCCGTTGTCGTTACCAATGCAGAAGTTGCTGGATGCTGAAATAGACAAGATGTTAGCCGAAGATATCATTGAAGAAAGCAAAAGTGGGTGAGCCTCACTGATGGCTATGGTGAAAAAGAAAGATGGCTCGCTCCGGTTGTGTCTCGACGCTCGTAAGGTAAACGCTGTTACCAAACCGGATGCGTATCCACTACCGCACATCAACTCTATTTTCAGACGGGTGAAGAAGACAAAGTATATTAGTAGTCTAGACCTCATGATGGCGTTCTGGCAGGTGGAGCTGGAAGAAAAGTCCAAGGATAAAACCGCGTTTATAGTACCTGGACGGGGCCTGTTCCTATTCAAATGTTTTGAGTAAAGTAGCTTAGTGTCTGAGGGAAGCTGGACTAACGGCTGAAAAATGGAATGAGGACGCAGAAAAAGCATTTATTACCTTAAAAGCAGCTTTAACGGAAGCGCTGGTTCTTGTCAATCCGGATTTCACTCGTGAATTCTACATCCAGTGTGATGCGTCAAAGACGGGGGTCGGAGGCATCCTGTTTCAGCGTGACGACAATGGACATGAACATCCAATAGCGTTCATGTCACAGAAGCTGAATAACGCACAAAAATGTCTTGCGGCCGTCGTTAGCTTGAAGAAATTCCGACCATATGTGGAAGGTGCAGCATTTACGGTGATAACGGATCACGCCAGTTTGAAATGGCTCATGTCTCAAACCGATTTGTCCGGCAGGTTGGCCAGGTGGAGCTTAAAGCTACAAGCTTTCGATTTCAAAATCGTTCATCGGAAGGGTTCGGAAAACGTGGTTGCGGATGCGTTATCTAGAGGAGAATTTAAAAGGGTAAATTTAGAAAACAAACACCACTTACCGATATCCCAGTTTGGAAGGTTTGGGTTCCTGAAAGCCTGTGGATTGACGTCATCAAACACTATCATGATGAGCCGTTGGCAGCCCACTCCGGCGTGGATAAAACCACTGAAAAAATCCAAAAATACAAAAAACGTTTGTATTATTGGCCAAAAATGCGAGACACCATTAATACTTACATAGCTGCTTGCGACTCGTGCAAAGAATGTAAAGCGCCGAACATTTGTCTGCGTCCTCCGATGGTCATCCAGAGTCCTCCGGTCCGTCCGTGGCAATTCATCTTTGCGACAGGCAACTAAAAATTTTTGGAATCGGATGTGTTTCATTTATTCGGAATTCCCGAAGTGTTAACGTCCGATAATGGGGTTCAATTTACGTCAAGAGAGTTCCAGAAATTAATAACCAAATACCATATCCAGCACAGATTCACTGCACCGTATCACCCGCAAGCCAACGCTTCAGAACGTGTGAACAGAAATATTCTCTCCGCTATCCGTGCGTATATCAAGAGCGACAAACACAAATAGTGGGACCAACACCTCAGCCACATCGCTTGTGCTTTACGCAACGTAGTACATGACGCTACCGGTTTTTCACCCTCCTATTTAGTTTTCGGGTATCACATGATCACCGATGGAACCGCCTATGAATTGTTGAGGAAGCTACACGCGTTGCAGGAAGACATGCTAGTGGAATTTCCGTCAAGAAATCCAGCGATAACTAAAACCGTATTAAAAAATTTGGAAAAGGCTCAATTACGACATCAGCTAATTTATAATTTAAGAACACGAAAAATTAATAGTTCAATCGTTGAGCAATGAGACGTACTCAGGGTGTGGGACAGCCCCGCGTTGATCGATCTAGAAAATTATCAATAGATTAATAATGTATAATAGTATGCTAGAACATGGTCGGATATGAATTTTTTTTGCTTACCTACAAATTTTTTTTTGTCATATTTTTATTTGGGGGTGGTTATTATTATTATTATATATATAATTAGTCTTGAAATCCACTAGAAGAAGTAGAATTTAGTTGAATTCAGTATTTTAGGATAAATTATCTTGTAAGTTTCAGACTTGTATGTTCGTGAAGAACGACATACAAGCCTGTTTTGTGACCTAGCCGGCACATAATAATTTTGTACCACCTGAAAATGAAAAAATATCATTAGGAAAAAAAGAAGAAAATATAGATATTTATATTATATATTAAAACTTAAATCTTACCTTTGTCAAGTTGCGTCCATTTTTGTTTATATTTTTTTTTCTCTCTGTGACGGCGGATGACAAACGTCAATCAAATAAAAAGAAACACCAAGATTTCCCCTCTACCGATCCATTCGCGCAAGCCATCTATTGCGAAAATCCGCCCTTCAGGAAAAATTGTTTTTTTTAGTTCGGTTTGGCAGCCCGATTGTGGAAAAAAACTGCATTACGGGAAAATGGTCAGGTTCGCAGTCAAAATTGTGAATAAAGAGTGGCGTGATTTTTTTTTCGCTGATCAAAGAGTCGTTGTCTGGGTGTAGCGGAGGTCGGACCGCTGCTCAAAGAAAAAAAAATTAATTAAAAATTATCAATTTTAAAATTTTATTTTATTGCGTTTTTTTTTTGTTTTGTAATATGATATAAAAATAAAATCCGAAAAGTTGGTGCCGGTAGAAATTAAAAAAAAAAAAAAAAATAATAATAGATTCCGGATTAAAAAAAAAATTTGATTTAGAGCCGCATAATTATTAATTATCGTTAAATAAAATTTGAAAATCAGCTAATCGCTGATAATACAAAAAAATATTTTGTGTGCGCGGAAAATTTAGCTGCCGCCATTTTAGCGGTAATCGAGGTAATCTGAAAAAAAGAAAAAGGAACAAAAAAAAGGGGTGAAATACCTGCAGCAACGAGTCCAGAGATATTTTTTTTGAGGCATCGATGGTTAGACTTATATCAGAAATCAGAACGAGAAAAAGAAGATGAAATAGGGGAAACCGTGTAGATTTGGGTTTCCGAATTTCATTGTAGCTGAAAAGAAGAAAAAAAAAAATTAAATATTAGTACAATGTAGGCTATGGCATAAATTTTGGAAGTCGTAAATGTCGTAGAAAAAAAAAAAATTTAAGATAACCTAAATTCTTTAAAAAAAAAGTAAAATTCTATAAAAATTTCGTTTTTTTTAAATTATAGTTTGAAAAAAAAAATTAATAAAATGTTCTTATGTTCTGAGTACAATAATTGAGTAATTTTTACGTATATTTTGTTAATTTTATTTATTATTTTTTGATTTTGATTATTATTTTTGATTTTGATTTATTATTTTTGATTTTGATTTATTATTTTGATTTTTATTTATTATTTTTGATTTTTCTTATCATTTATTTTTTTTGAGTTTTTTTTTTTGCTTTTGTTTTGTTTTTTTTTTTGCTTGTTTGATTTTATGGAGAGTTACAGGTAACATCACCGGACTTCCTAGACATGACAAGGCTGTTCCCGGAGGATTACACAGAAAAGAAATAATAACAAAAAAATAAAATAAGGTACGTCCATAAAATGTAGTTGTAACAGAGAAAGTAAAATTGTCGTGCCAATGGCAAGAGAAAAAAAATCAAAATAAGAAATGAACGATAAGAATTGAGATGTTGTAACGTAGAAAAAAATAAAATTTAGCATATTAAATTAATCCAATTTGGTCAAATATATAATTCGATGAATTGACAAAAATCAGTTAATTTTATTTTTCGATGAGTTTGTGCCACAAGCCAGTTAATTAAAGAACAATAAATTAAAGAAAAAGAAAACAAATTTTGTTAATTGGAAAAGAAAATGTATGCTTTATTATTTATATTTTTTTAAATATACAATTTTTTTTAGTAGCATAGAAATATGAGAAGTCAATGTCAATTATACTAACTGCTTATAGTATAATTGACATTGACATGGAGCATTTTCCTTTTCCTCTCTTTTGTTGATTCCTTGTTGTTGCTGTTCGGGTGGATTGGTGAACCTACGCCCCACATGACTGAGGACCTAGCCGGACCACAGGAGGAACTTCCCAATCCATCCTCGAATCCGTTGAGGATCAAATAAAATTTTTGGTCTTGTTTTCTTTTGGTGTTTTCCGCGACTGGTGGTCACCCAAGACCTGGCGCCCACAATCTCATCGTGTCCTAAGTTTCTTGAACAATCCATTTGTTGTGGAATAAAAACACCGTCTTTGTAATAAACGATAACTAATCGTTTGTACCATAAAATATTTGCTTTTCGCATTGCGTAACAAAAACAATATTTATTCAAATATAAAATGTTGTTCTAGTTAAGTTTGTATTATTAAATTGTGTCAATAATTTAATAATGCTTAGTGCGCAATTTTGTCGACTATGCAATTTTGGGTATGAAAACAAACAATTAATAATAATTAATATTGAGTGCAATTACTCAATCATAAATTAATTATGTTATTAATAAAACAAAGTCTATTTACATTTTTAATGTAAACAGAAAGCTGAGAAGTAAAAAAGTGTGTATAAATAATGCGGTTTTTATGGTAATTCGGAGAGTTGGAATTTGTTCAGCTTTCGTTAAACAACTCTCGAAACAGTAAAGTTTTGTACAGAGTTAATGTTTAATAATAAAGCTATTCTGAACAAATAAAGTCTAAAATATTAAATTTGGAGTTTTATTCAAACAGGATATTATTTAACTGGCAAAAGCCAAAAATAATATCGTCCAAATAACGCGTGAAGCGAACAAGGGCAAACACGACGCAATTTTGCGTATATCCATTTTTTTTAATTTTTATCGTTTTTTTTATTAAACAAAGTAATGCCGGTAACTTTTTATACGGTGGGAACAATACATAATACTAAGCACGGTAAAGTATGCAATAATTGTATACGCAACTGGCAAAGTATTACTTATCCCAAATTCGAGAAAAAACCATACAGTTGTATAGTTTGTAATAAAACTCTTCTTTGGTTAAAAGAATAAATAATATACCGTTTTCTTGTAATAATATACCATTGTATTTTTTTTATGTATAAATAATTTTTTTCTAATATATATTATGAGAGCATAAAAAAAAATGAAATAAAAATAAAATTATAGTTTTTTTTCTTATACATGATTTATATAAATAGTTTTTTATAAATAGTTTATTTTGTTTGGGATCTTTAGATCTAAATTTAAAGGAAATTAATTTTTTTTGTATTTGGCTAGTTAATAAAAAAAAAAGGTATCAAAAAATGTTAGTGAATAGGAAGATTTATTTTGTCTTAAGAGTCTCGCGTTTTTTAAGGAAATTTCTCTGTATAATTTCTTTTAGTTTGGTAATATGGGTTTTTCCAAAAATTTTATGTGTTTTATGTAGCTTTCGTTTTTTATAAAAAATGTCTTTTAGCGACGGAATGCTGTCCGTCACTGAGACATTTGAAACTTTTTTAGTACATGTACCAGTATTTTCAGGGTCAGGGGAGAACCCGACTCTGGATTTACAAAATTTTATATATCTGAATGAATTTAGGGGAAGAAGTTTTGTTCTAAACAATCTTATAAGAAGTAAATTAAAAGGAAAAGCGAATGCTCTTTTCCAACACAATAATATTATAGATTTTGAAGAATTTAAAAATGTTTTGTGTGATTACTTTGTACCTTATAAGGACCTTCCTCAATTAGCCAGGGAATTGGCAGAATGTTATCAGGGACAGGATGAACAGTAGAAAATTTTGGAAGTAGACTCTTGCAAAAGCTGGAGGCCTACACAATTATGGTAGATAACACTTACCCAGGTGAGGGTAGGGATCTAAAAGAGGAAATGACGAAAGTAGCAAAACGCAGTTTTATAAGAGGATTACTTTCGGAACCATTAAAATTTTATGTGAGATCACAAAATTGCTCAAATTTAAATATAGCAGTACAAAAAGCGATCGAATACGCCAGGGAAAACTACACAAGGAGCAATTTAACAGAAAATCTGCCTAATAATAATGATATTTCCACATTATTAAAGAAATTATTAATGAAAATGGATGACCAAAAGACAGGTTATCATAAAAATAAAAATAATGACTCGGTACCAAATAACAAAATAAATTACAGGAAAAATATAAATAGCTACAATAGCTATAATAGCAATTTTGGGACAAATAATAAAAATAATTATAGAACAAATAATTTAAAATGTTATAGTTGTGGAGAACTAGGTCATACTAGCCGTTTTTGTATAATGTATCGAGAAAATTTAGTGGCGCAAAATTGTGACTGGTGCGACAGCCCAGGACACAGTATATTTCACTGCCCTGCTAAGCAAAAATATGAATCGCGTGCTTTAATAAGTGATGAATCAAAACGCCCTGATTCATCCCAAACCATTATGTTATTAAGAAGACAAAATTTACAGAAAAATACTGAATTACCACTGAATACATCAAACATAGAAAAAGCAAAGTTCCCAAATGACAAAGGAGCTCAGGTTATCATAATGAATAGAAATTCATTTAAAATTGAGGAAAAAAGGAGTCAAAATATTGCATATAATACGCCACAAGGGCATAGTAAAACATTGAGAAATAGTAATGAAGATTTTTGTAATAATAATGAAGTAGAAAGTAATAATGAAGTAATTAATATGGAGAAAAGAATACCCAAAGATGGTAGTTCTATTTATAATAATTTATATAAAAAATGCAATATTCAGGTTACGTCAAAATTACAGGAAATTTCGAGTACCATAAATGAGCAAAAGGCGATAGAAGTTCCTTTTGCTAAAACCCCAATTAGGAAACCTGAAGCAAATTTATGTTCATTTCAACCTTGTAGTAGTACCACGCTTGGGTACTACCCAAACTATTTAGTATTGATGAATTCGGCATTCAAAAAACCAGAATTAAAAGAAATGGAAAATGAATTAAATCCAGTAAATTTTTGTGGAGAAAATAAATTAAAAGATAACAACGTAATAAATAAAATGAAGCAATCCGAAGTAATAGAAGAATATATTGTAGTAGAAGAGAGTAAAAACTTGGACGTAGAAAAAATAGAATATGGAAATGTTATAGAAATACAGGATGAAAAAACTAAAACTATAAGCAATGTAAAAAAACAATGTAGAAAAAACAAAAGTGAGGATAAAAAGATACATAAATATGAAGAAAATTCGGAAGAAGCATTAAGTCATATTAGACTTTTATATAACAATGAAGAAGTACAGGATAAAAACGAAGAAATGTTAATTTCGGAACTTAAACCGAGTATAGTTCCACAGCAGGAAAATTATCAAATAATACAATTTAATGAAAATACAGAAAAGTATATCGAAAAGCACGTAGAAAAAATAGAAGCAGAATTTATTCAACAAAAGGAAAAGAGCCAAAAAGGGACAAACTTGAATACAAATTTTATGGAAAAAGTAAATAATTTAACCCAATATCCTGATATAAAAATAGTAAAGGAAAAATTGAATAAAAATTGTTCGCTAGTAAATGCGCACAAAACTCATAAATATAGTCTTACAATAATTCCACGGAATTATAAATATTTTAGGAAACATGCATAAAATTATGAAACTCGAAAATAAGGATTTTTATAACTTTATACGATTAATATGTTAAATCTAGATTAGTTTTTTATATTTCAATAAAAATTGTTTTATCTTTGATAAGAATAATTAATCTTTTGTAGGTGCATATTTTTAGGAGAAAAATTTAAAATCAAATTAATTTTTTTTATATAAATTAATGTAGTTTTAGTAATACAACATAATAAATATAATTTTAAGTTTTGGGGGTATAATATTCAGTTTAAAAATTTTTTGTTAGTACTTAAAATTAAACTTTTAGTAAATTTATTATTATAAATTTTAACTTTTAGAGAATCATAATTAACTAGCCAATTACAGTTATATATAAAAAAAAAAAAAAGGAAAATAATTATACCATTATTTAATTATTTCATAAAGAAGATAATTACACAGAAATAATATACTAATACACATATTAAAAAAAAAAAATAATATTAAAAATAAAAGAAAAATATAGTAAAATATATGAATATATTTAAAAAATTGTTGTACGGTATAAAAATAAAAAAAAAATTAATAATTTGTAAATGTTGAAAATATATAACAATATAATTGTTAAAATGAGATAAAATTAAAATTAAATAAAAAGGAATTAGAAGAGAATTTAGTAATAAAAATTAAGAAATGTATAAATGAATGGTATATTGAAGAAATTGAAAAAAAATTTATAAGTTAAATATTTATAATTTAAAAGGAAAAGCTAAAAGAAAACGAAATATGTAGTATAATAATTTGTATATTGATTTAAAAAATTATTAATGAAATTTTAAAAGGTATAAATAATTATGTAAAAGAAATTAATGAAAAATGATAATGAAATTTAAAAATGAATAAATAAATAATGAAAAGAAATTGATATAAAAAAAATTTTTAATAAAGAAAATGTTAAAAAAAAATAATATTGTTTAAAAAATATGTAAAAGTATAAATATATAAATATAAAAACAAAAGATTTGGATTGTATAAAATTAGAAAAAAAATTGATATAAAATTATACTAATTTCAAAAAATAAATAATATGAAAATAAAATGTATAGAAAATAAGATTAAAAAAAATTAAAAAAAAAAGCTGAATAAATTGAACAACTCTGAATTGCCCAACATTCCAAAAATGTATCCATTTTTTGTACTTCAAAGGGGGAGGTGTTGTGGAATAAAAACACCGTCTTTGTAATAAACGATAACTAATTGTTTGTACCATAAAATATTTGCTTTTCGCATTGCGTAACAAAAACAATATTTATTCAAATATAAAATGTTGTTCTAGTTAAGTTTGTATTATTAAATTGTGTCAATAATTTAATAATTCTTAGTGCGCAATTTTGTCGACTATGCAATTTTGGGTATGAAAACAAACAATTAATAATAATTAATATTGAGTGCAATTACTCAATCATAAATTAATTATGTTATTAATAAAACAAAGTCTATTTACATTTTTAATGTAAACAGAAAGCTGAGAAGTAAAAAAGTGTGTATAAATAATGCGGTTTTTATGGTAATTCGGAGAGTTGGAATTTGTTCAGCTTTCGTTAAACAACTCTCGAAACAGTAAAGTTTTGTACAGAGTTAATGTTTAATAATAAAGCTATTCTGAACAAATAAAGTCTAAAATATTAAATTTGGAGTTTTATTCAAACAGGATATTATTTAACTGGCAAAAGCCAAAAATAATATCGTCCAAATAACAAATATTAACGCTTCCAGTTTTTATATTCGAAAAATATATAATATATTGGCACAAGAGCCATATAATTATAACATCGAATATATAAAACACAACACATTCAAGAGCGACAAAAGATCATACGTCAGAGAAGTCTGTATGTTAATTGTTTTTCATCGTCACATCAACTTCAAAATTGCACGAGCAAGCATAATTGCTACGAGTGCGGCAGACGGCACAACACATTGCTGCACATGCAATCTGCAAAGCCACAACAGACGACGTTAGCGCCGGAATCGGCTTTTCAACGGTTACGAATACCATCAAGGTCCTCTTCTACTCGAATCATAGGGTTAAATTCGGCAGAAGGCGGTATTGCCCAAAAATCACGTTCATTTGTGATCTCGTCACTTATTGATAATACGGTACGCATATCCGTAAACTCATTAGTACTTCCGAAACTGACAGGAATACTTCCAAAGCAGCCAATAGATAGGTCTTCTTTACAAGAAATAAACTCCTTAACATTGGCTGATAACTCACTTACCAATCCGGGCAATATCGAAATGGTAATCGGCGCTGACCTTTTATACTACTGGATGGGGTCAAGAAACACAACTCCTTTGTGGCGCAGAATTCCGTATTTGGATGGTTAGTGTCAGGCATTTCTTATAATTCTGAAACATCCTCCTTTTTTAATAGTCTAGAATTAGATAAACAAATCGAAAAGTTCTGGGAAACCGAAGAAGTCCTCGAATCCAAACCCCTATCCCGGGAGGATCGCTACTGCGAAAGACTTTATCGAGAAACAACTTCTAGAGAAGCGGACGGCCGCTACACCGTGAAACTTCCCTTCAAAAATAATTTCCCTGATCATATTTTTCTAGGTTCCTCGCGAAACATCGCTCTAAGGCAGTTTCTAAGCTCTGAAAAATCCCTTCAGAAAAAACCAGAGTTGAGAACCATGTATTCAGAAGTTTTATGAGTACCTATCAATGGGTCACATGTCTCCGGCTACACCGGATGAGATCACAGATTCTGATCACCCATATAAATACCAAAGTTATTATTTACCTCACCATGGCGTAGTAAAGCCTGAAAGCCTAACTACAAAATTACGCGTTGTATTTAATGCTTCTTCCTCTACAGTTAATAGCTTCAGTCTGAACGACCTACTGTACGCAGGCCCAACCCTTCAACAAGACTTAACCACCCTCATCTTGAGATGGAGAAAATACCCCTATGTATAAAGTGCGGATAAAAGATGTATCGTCAGTTTTGGATCCACCCTAGTCAAGTCGACTAACAGCGTATTCTATATCGCAAGACTCTGACTGATCCGATACAAGACTATCATTTAAAAACTGTGACATTTGGTGTCAATTGTGCCCCGTATTTGGCCATTCATACGCTCCTCCAATTAGCAGAGGACGAATTTTTACGTTCAAGTTTCAAAAATTCACTAATAATCCTCCATTCACCAAGCGTAAAATCTTTTCCAACATAGCAAAGTTGTTTGACCCGGCTGGTTGGTTGTCCCCCGTCGTAGTCCGATCTAAAATACTCTTACAAAGTATCTGGAAGGATCGCATCGATTGGGACGTCGTGCATCCAGTCCGACAAATCGAATGGCAATCTTTCTATTCAGCCCTACCGAATATTGCCAACATCCAAATCCCTCGTTGGTTACATTATCATCCTGAACATTAAACTCAGGTCCACGGCTTCTCCGACGCGTCGCAATCGGCAATCGCAAACCGGGTGACCAAAGTGCTTGATGCTGTTGGTAATGTACCATGGCGCCATATTCCATCGGAATACAATCCGGCTGACATTGCGTCACGTGGGATGTGTGCTGCAGCCCTAACGGGAAACCGACTTTGGTGGCATGGCCCCGAATGGCTATGTCATCCCGAAGAACACTGGCCACAGTGGGAACCTGATCCAGTCGAGAGCGATCTGGAAAAAGCACCGACGAAAGTTTTCTCCACCAACTTAACGGAAGCACCTGACACGTGGTTGACTCGTTTTTCATCCTACCTTCGCGCCTTGAACGTAGTCGCTTACATTCAGCCGTAATGCAAGGTCCCGATCGCAAGGTACCACCAGGATCCTCACTCCAGTTCTTACTCATCAAGAAGTAAGTGCGAGTAAACTTTGTTTGATTAAACTTTCTCAGATTACTCATTATTCTGTGGAGTACAAACAACTTCAATCTAAAGCTCCCATATCTCAACGAAGCTCCTTGTTACCTCTAAATCCAATTCTGGATACCAAAGGCATTGTTCGAGCTAATGGACGGCTAGCCTACTCTTCGTTTTCCTATAACGAAAAATATCCGATTATACTACCGGCCCATTCTCACTTCGTCCGTCTTTTGGTTGGGCACGTTCATCGTGTCTGTTTACATGAGCTAACAGCCTGATGTTAGCTCTAATTCGACGAGAATTCTGGATTCCACGTATTTTATCGGTAATCCGTAAACATATCCATCAATGAACTATATGTACGCTTATTCGGAAACAAACCCGGAGTCAGATCATGTCAGATCTCTCCCTCGTGAGAGAGTTAGTTTAGAGAGCCCCTTTGCTTTCCGTAACAACGTGGGCCTTGACTTTGCAGGACCCATCAGTCTCAAGCCGCGAACAGGTCGCTTCAGTCCCGCTCACTTGACCAAAGGATATGTCTGCTTGTTTGTTTGTTTCTCAACAAAAGCTGTCCACTTAGAGGCAGTCAGCAACCTAACATATGCATCCTTTTTGGCCGCTTTTGCTCGATTCACTATTCACAATCTCTATTCCGAAAACGGACCAATTTTGTAGGAGCCAAAAGTCTGCCTAAATACTCCTTTAACTAGTAATCTGAATGATCCCACGTGTCTCACACCAGGTCATTTCCTTATCGGGGACAGTTTATTAGCATCTCCAGAAACTGACTTTACAACAATTCCCATGACATCCTTAAAACGATGGCAATTGATGCAACAACTCCAACAAACCGTTTTCAGGCGTTGGAAAAAAGAATACGTTTCGCAACTATATCAGCGCCCAAAATGGAGAAAGTGTAGGGAGAATGTCAAAGTGGGTGACATGGTAGTGCTAAAGCAAGAAAATCTGCCTCCGACCGAATGGAGACTAGGCCGCGTAGTTAATTTACACCCGGGACAAGACAATAAGGTTCGGATGGCCACCATTAAAACCCAACATGGAAACGTTGTGCGCCATGTAGTAAAGCTATGCGTTCTTCCAATGGAAACGTCTTTAATACCTTCCTCAGCGCATTAACATCTCACATCATTTCTATACGTTTCATTATTATTATTTATATTCGTTTTCTATTCACTATTGGAACTACCACATAAGCGATATACTCAATAATCTGCATAACAGTTTCAGCTATGACCCATGGCAACTCACTCAAAAATAAATAAAAAATACAGTCCGCTAATATCGTTAATAATTTCATACGAATAATAAATTTTCAAATGCATTTTTTTATATATGTCAACCTTGACAAATCCTTTTATATCTTTTCCTTTCCTTTCATCCTCTGCCTTGCACTATAAATTTAGTTTCTCTTTACAATGAACTAATAGCGAGTCGAGGCGCTGAAACCTCAAAGACGCGTCTCTAGGTATGGGAGGAAATGCCTATATCAATCATCATACTTTTCGCATCAATATGCTGCTTAATGCTGCTCCGCTCGAACTTCAGATCAACAGTATAACATCGTTCCGGGGGAGGCCCCAAAATGTTCGAGCGTCTACAACACCATTATAGCAACAACATTATTGGGCCGTCACTCATTTTCTCTTTTTCGAATATTAACTAATTGATTAATTTTCTAATGTTCTCAATCGATAATTCTTCTTAATTGTAATTAATTGTTCACATCATTTACGGTACAATCACATCATATAAATTTCGAAAAAAGAGAACATAATCGAGTCTTATAATCGAGTCTTGATCAAGATTCGACTTCTTCTGATAGCAATCGTCGATGAGTTAGCAAGTGTTTTTTATAGCGTATTTTTTTTATATATCAATTTATTAAATAATAAAAAAAAATCATTTTTAAATATCGGGAATTTATTTCGTTAAAGTCAAAAAGAAAAAAAAGGAAAAAAATATAATTGGTGCTTAATAATTACACTATTTGATTTTATAAAATAAAATAAAAATAATATATCGGCCATTTAAAATAAAAAAAAAGAGTGCAACAAAAAAAAAGGTGTTTTTTTTCAATAGACAAAAATTCTATCGTTTACCGATTATTTAGGTTATTTGGTAACTTTCAATTATCAACTACGAAAATTCAACTACTCCCATCAATTCATATTGAACCCTCAGTTTCACCACGGAACAGCATGGGACTAAGAATACATCCTTGGGGCAGACCCACTTTTATTTGTTTCCAACTTGATATTTCATTTTGCCATCTTACAGAAATCCATCTTTGGTTAATAAAATTCTTGATCCATTTCAGCATTTTTCCATTGATCTTTAGTTTTTCTAATTTGTTGAACAGGTTTTCTCGCCATATGCTGTCGAAAGCTGCTTTGAAGTCAATGAACATAGCTAGTACGCTTTGCTGGTCATTGAACGACTTAGCTACGCTTTCCTTAAGGTGGATAACTTTATGAGTTGTTGAAAAGTGCTTTCTAAAGCCGGCTTGTTCATTTACAATTAATCTATTTTTTTCCACAAAATGATTAAGTCTGGTAGCGATAATTTTCTCCATTAACTTGGCAACAACTGAGGTGAGCGAAATTGGGCGGTAACTGGCCATGTCGTCTGCTGGTTTGCCTAGTATTGGGACAACAATAGCTTTTTTCCATGTTGATGGGATACATTGGCCGTCAGTTGAATTTCAGATTTTGTTGAATATATTTAGCATGATGTTTTTATTTCTTTCTTGTAGGTTTTTCAGCATTTCTGGATATATTTTATCGTGACCTGGTTGTTTCTTGATTTTCAGCCAGTTGATTGCACTTTCAAGTTCTGCATAGCTAATGTTTTTTGTAAAAATTGCGTTATTTGGTTTGTTCTCTTGTATAGTTTTATTTTGTTTGTTTAATTGTGGTACTATATTTTTGTTTAATTTGTGTTCTGTTTTGTAGTATGTTTCGAATTTGTCTGCTATAGATTTATTACTAGTCACTATTTTGCTATTTATTTTTCTTATGTTGTGTGAGTGTGAATTGTTACTAGTATCTTGGCTATTGTTATTTAGTTTTTTAATGTAGTTGTATACTTTACTGCTGTCTGTTCTGTAAATTTATTTATTTAGAAAATTGTTGTAGTTTGTTTTTTTTTGGATTCTGCTATGGTTTTTTTAAATTTGGCGTCTAGTTTTCTCCATTTTCTTACTTCATCAGGTAGTTTCGATCTTTCTGCTACGTTGCGAGCGTTGCCCCGTTCCAGTTTTAAAATTTTTAGCTGATTGTTCCAGAAGTGTTTATAGTTTTTCGTTTTCCCTCGTGGTATCGCTTCTTTTGCAGCAGCTAAAATACTTTTATTGAAATAATTAATGATAACTTCACTGCTTGTGTTGTAATTTGTTTCTTTTAGATGTTTGTACAGTGTGGTGTTGAATTTGGACCAAGAAGCCTTTTTGAAGTTCCACATACTCTTTGTGTTGTGTTGCCCTCTACTTTTGTCCAATTTTAGGTGTACATGCAAGTATATCATACGATGGCCGCTTCCAGAGTCTTCTTTAATTTTTTTATTACATGAGCTTGCTATATTTGCTGAGACAAAAGCTAGATCCGGGGTGGTAGAATGGCCCGTTTAATGTATGTATATTTTTTGTTCAGGGGGGCTACTATGAAACTATTCGATCGCCGCGCATATCGAATATTATGCGCAAAATAAGAATGCGATCCGCGTCGAATTACCCTACTATGAAAATTAGATATCGAACAACTTTTTTGACGCTTTATCCGAGACACTTTTACAAAAAACATTGGCGCTTTACCAATTTTTATAGGCGCATTGCCATTTTTATTGGGGTATTTAGAATAAAATGATCAGCTGATTGTTTAAAAACATAATTTTTGACATTTATAAATATAAACAAGAAGTTTATTTTGGTAAACTTAAAGTTATTAATTTAATTTTGAACTAAAGAAAGTAAAAAAAAGTATAAAATGGATTTATTGCATTTTGCTTTATATCGAGGAGCATTTAAAATTTTTTTTAGCGATGTCGTCATTTTTTATTAAATAAATACTCCACTAATAACAAATTGTTTTGAATTTGTTGAAACCCGAAAATAAAAATTAAAAAAATTTCTTACTTTTATTTAAACTACATTTATTGTTTTTTTTTATTTAATATAATTTATTTACACATTAAATAAATATATTTTTTAATTTAGAAAGAGTCTTCTTTTACAGCGAATGCTTACATTTTAAAATAAATTCCGGAAATAAATATCCGTCATCAATTTTGCTGTCGAATATAAATATTCGATCGCGCATAAAATCCGCAGGCGCGGCAATTTAACGTTCATGGTAAGGCGGATCATTCGACAGACGTCGAATATTTTTATTTCATAGTAGCAAAATTCGATATTCGATAGGCGCGGCGCGCGCATTTTTTTCATAGTAGGCCCCCAGTTGGTTTGTATAGCAATTCAAATACACTGCTGTCAATAAAATCCTCAACCGTTCTTCCAGCCTGATTTTTATTTTCGTAGCACCATGATGGTGAATGAGCATTGAAATCTCCAATTACGACAGTGTTGTTATCTTGTGGTATTATTTTTAAAACATTTATATATATATTTACCAATTATTTAAATTTTAAAAGTACATATTTAAGAAAAAAATACGAAATAATTTCAAAAATTAATCAATGACCTGATATTAAATAAGGACATTGCTCGTGGGTTTTTGAAACGTCTACCAGATGAAATTGGTACAAATTAAAAAAAAAAGTCGAGGCATTTTTATTTACATTAAATTAATGATACATGATTATATACATGCTTATTTTGGAAAACTTCGTATTTGAGATTCCCTTCACTTTGCGTTTCACTTTCACAAAATTGGAATATTCTAGAAAACGATCGAACAATTACATTATCATACGTATTCAAATACATAATTACTCTCGTGCTATTAATTATTTTTAATTACATTTTGAATCTTCTAAAAGTAACAAATTTACAGCGAATGCCTATTATATGAAAAACGATTCACTTTTCGATTCGACAGTATTACAGAATAATAAATTTTTCGAATCGGTAATACAGTTTTTGTAAAATAACAAAAATTCAAATACGACCGTTCAAATACGAAGTTTTCCAAAATAATCATGATAGTCCTTATTTGCTACTATATTTTATTTCGTAAATTCATTAATGATGCTATAAAATTTCTAATTTTTATTTCACATAAATCACCATCCCATTTATCGTTACTTTTAAAATGTGATCCAATAATAACAGCATTTGTTTGGTGAAAATAGTTTGGTATATTTTCAATTGTTATTCCGGAACCAATTAAAATTGGTATGGATATTTTATTGACAATACTATTTAGTTCATCTATGTTAGCTGCATCGCCCGTTGTAGTTCCTAGAAAAATATTTTTTTATTTAGTGAAAATTATTTAGAACAAAATGATAAAGGAAAAAATACTATATAGACTAGTAGATTAATATACATAAATGACTGGATACAGTCCAGCCTATTTTAAACTACGTCGTAATCGAATTTTTTCCTCGGACAGCCCAAAAGCTATTCGAGACTCCGTTGGAATTTATTCATTTCCTCGGAAATTTCCGAGGGAATTAATTTCTGAAGGAATCTCAAATACGAAGTTTTCCAAAATAAGCATGAATTTTTATAGTCATGCTTATTTGGAAAACTTCGTATTTGAAATTCCCTTCACTTTGCGTTTCACTTACATTATCATACGTATTCAAAAACGTAACTACGTATTAGAAAAATTAAAATTATAGTTTTTAATGTTCAAATCGAAATAAAATACATATATGTATAATTATGTAGAGCATAACTAGAGTATAGCTGTATCATTAATTTAATGTAAATAAAAATGCTTCGTTTTTTTTTTATTTGTACCAATTTCATCTGGTGGACGTTTCGAAAATCCATGAGCAATGTCCTTATTTAATTTTAGGTCATTGATTAATTTTTAAATTATTTCTTGTTTTTTTTCCTAAATGCTATGTATTTTTTAAATTTAAATCATTAGTAAATATATATATATATATAAATGTAAAAAAAAATTGTTAAATTATTTTTAATTACATTTTGAATTCTAAAAGTAACAAAATTACAGCGAATAACTACTATATGAAAAACTTCAATAACTACTATATGAAAAATGAGTAGTTTTCCAAAATAAGCATGAGTATGTCAGTTTACCACGCGGGTTCATCCTGGGCAATGCGTTCCCACGTAGCTAACAGTCGTCTGCCCCAACCCTCCTCGATCCCTCCTTCTTCTTCCCCACCATAATCCTATCCACTATTATCCTCCCAAACCTAATGACAGTGGTGGTGTGAGCACCGTGCAGTCTGAAAGGCTGGGGGTCAAACCAGTCGCTAACGAGCTCCCTCCGATGCCCAGGCAAGGTCGGTTGTATTAAGTGCCTTATCCTGGTAAGTCGGCTCTGCCAGGATGGACCGTTCTTTCCGGACATACTCGTTGGAACATTTATGGATTCTTTAAAAACAAAAACAAAAACAACAACACAAAAAACAACAAACATCGGCTCATCCTCGGAGGATGAGCTTTTAGCCTCCAGCCAGGAGACTATTAAAACTTGCGCCAGCGGTACCAGTCATAGTACCCCGAAAAATGCATTGCCTGGATGCAGTGGGAGTGCCAGCCATAGCACATCCACTCATCCTGAGACAGGTACCAAGCCAGGTACTAAAAAGAAACGTAGCTCCGGAGTCTCTCTCAAATGCGAGTACTCGAAAGCTCATCTTGAGCAAGATCGCTCGGAACGAAGCGGATGAGAGGGACTTGAGTGACAAGGCCAGATATGAGGAGACAGTTCTGCGGTATGAAGCTCATACCTCAGCTGTCGAAAAACCTGCGAAGAGAAACAGGTCCCAAGATGGGTCCAGTGCAGGTGGGCAAACAGCCAAGGTCGCCAGAATAGAGACCTCAGAAAACAAGGCGGCAGCAAAGTTTAGTGACATCGCCAGAAGCCACTTAAACGTTGCTGTTGTGGATAACAATCTAAAGATTTCGTCCAAGTTAAGGACGGAACTGGAAGGCAGGCTGTCGGAGATGGTCCTGGAACACATATTGATGGGCGGCAGGGAGCCTCTTCCTTGTTTTTGTTCATCCACTGTAGTCAGGGGCTACAGGGTAATCAAGTGTGAAGATCAGTTCTCCTTGGATTTCCTTAGCTGCAGTGTTGCTAAGATTAGCAACACCTGGGAGGAAGCCGAGATCGGCCTAATCCCAGCTAAGCAGATCCCTAGGAGGCCTAGGGCGCGCATTTTGTTGCCAAGGATGGAGATTGACGGGGAGAGGCTCCTCAAAGCTCTAGCTTTGCACAACCCGGAGGTCCCGATGGGCAACTAGGAAATCATTAAAAAGGAGGATGATGCAACTGACTCGCAGAAGAGCATTTTATCCTTCCTCCTTCTCATAAACGATGAAAGTCTGGCACCCCTAGAGAAGCTGGGGAACAGAGTAAGATTCGGCATCCGCCGAGCCAAACTCAAGATTTTCCAGTCGGAAAGTCCTGAGATTGACGAGGCGGATGAAGCGATCGACCTGCTAGAAGAGATGTCTCTGGCCAAGGAGACTGCAGGTAAAGACCAACTAGCCGAGGATTAAGGTTGTACAGGCGAATCTTAAGCATTCCAGATGCGCATCGGACAACCTAATGATCTTCCTGTGCAAGGAAGACATTGACATAGCCTTACTACAAGAGCCATGGGTAAACACCTCCAGAGTGAGAGGTCTGAACAACAAAAACTATAATCTATTCTACAAGTCTGTAGATAGCCATAGAGGTAAGCCAAGAGCGTGTATTCTAGATAGAAAACACATAAATGCACATCTTTGTTCTAATTTTAGCTATGAAGACACGACTGTCATCAAAGTTGAGCAGAATGACGGCAAGGAAATGTACATCAGCTCGGTGTACATGCCGTATGATGAACAAGCCCCGCCAACCAAGCTTCAAGAACTGGTCCACGCCAAAAAAAGCAAGCTGCTTATTGGATGCGACGCTAATGCCAGACACTCCCTGTGGGAGCGCTCTGAAATAAATGAAAGAGGTGAGTCACTTTATGATGTTATACTATATAACAATCTATCTATTTGTAATAGAGGAAAAACCCCCACATTTACCTTCCCTTGCTCAGATAGGCACCCGGGATGGGAAGATATAATCGACATTACATGCACTAGTAATGACGTAGCACATATGGTAGAAAATTGGAGAATATCTAAAGATAGATCTTTTTCAGATCACAGCTGGATACTCTTCAATATTAGCTTAACAACCAACAGTCCCAAACCCTATAGAAACCCCAAAAACACAGACTGGTCTAAGTTCAGATCAGTGCTGAAACAAAAATTAATACCCGTAGGCAACGACAACAGGGATATAGTAACGGTCGAAGCTCTAGAAGAGCTAACGGTCAGGTTCACTAAAGCCATGGAGGTATCCTACAAGGTGTCTTGTCCAATTAAACGAAGTAAAAAATCATTCCCCCCGTGGTGGGATGACAATCTTAGCAAACTAAGGAAGGTGACTAGGGATGCCTACAATATCTGCTACAAGCAAGGTACATGGCAACTCTACAAGGACCGTCTTCGCGAATATAAGAAGGCTGTCAGGACGGCCAAAACAAAAAACTGGCAAGAGTACTGTGAGTCCATAGAAAGCACTAAGGACTCAGCTAGGTTAAGTAAGATCCTAAGTAAGGATCACACCAACCCCTCCTTCCTTAAGAACACGGATGGTACCTGGACGGAATCATCCGCGGAAACGTTAGAGCTACTAGTAGATACACACTTCCCAGGAAGCACTGGAACTATAGCCAGAAAGTTGCCTGGGCGATTGATATTTTCTCACCATACAAATCGCCTGGACCTGACGGTATCTTTCCCAAGATGCTTCAGGAAACCAAAGAGATAACCATTCCCCTAATAACAAAATTATTCAAAGGCAGCCTTACACTTGGCCATATTCCGCAATGGTGGAGGCAGGTGAAGGTAGTTTTTATCCCGAAGGCGGGAAAAAGCGGACACGAATCGGCTAAAGACTTCAGGCCAATTAGTCTATCTTCCTTCCTCTTAAAATCCTTAGAACGAATACTTGAGCTAGAGTTAAGAAAATACCTTGAAGAAGTGCCATTATGCACAGCCCAACATGCCTACAGCAAAGGCAGGTCTACTGAAACCGCGTTAAGCACGGTAGTCAAAGATGTTGAGCGTTCCATACACTATAAGCAATATACATTAGCAGCCTTCTTATATATTGAGGTTCATAACGCAGCCAATCGCTGGCTAAGTTAGGAGTAGAAGCGAAACTAGCACAATGGATCGCAAATATGCTCAGAACTAGAGAGATCCAGACGGATCTCGGTAACAGCCACATTACCAGGAAAGTAAGTCTTTTCACCCCTTCTTTGGCTCCTAGTAATGGAGCAAATCTTGAAAAAGCTACAGAATGAAGGGATTAAAGCAGTCGCATACGTCATTCTAATCTCAGGTAAATACCCCCACATACTAAGAGAGATATTAGAGAGAGCCCTAGTCTGCGTTAGTAGATGGGCCAAAGACTGTGGCCTACGTGCGAACCCAGCTAAGACTGAGCTCATGCTCTTCACCACAAAAATCAAAATCCCAACCTTTAAATCCCAACCTTGCTTTATGGATGTACACAGCCATAGTTCGTCCTATCCTCATGTACGGGTCAGTTGTATGGTGGCCCGCACTCTCAAAGGAGTACAACCGTACCAAGCTAGGTAAGGTCCCAAGAGGAGCTTGCATGTGCGTAACAGGGGCGTTGAGAACAACGCCAAGGGACGCGTTAGATGTAATCCTCCACCTCCTTCCAGCGGACCTCCATATAAAATATTCATCAACATGCAGCGCAATAAGGCTCAAAGAAATCGGGCACTGGGCAGAAAAACCATATGGACACCGCAGCATTCTTGACACGATAGACAGGAATCTGAGCAGGGTCCCTACGGACTATACTATCCCCAAGCTAGAATTGAACAAGAAGTTCAAAACCACAATTCCAACCAGAAAAGAATGGAAAGACTTAGGCCTATTAAGAGAAATGGACACGGTCCTCTACACAGACGGTTCAAAGATGGACTGCGGTGTGGGTGCCGGGATTTTCTCAAAAACAAACGCAATATCCCAAAAATTCAGACTCCCTAACAGATCCACTGTCTTCCAGGCGGAAACCTTTGCGATCTGAAAAGCGTGCCAAGCATTGAGAGAAGACTCCTCTCACAAACACAACATAGCGATTGTGACGGACAGTCAAGCGACAATTTTGGCTCTCAAATCTCCTCAAAATTCGTAAAATGTTCAGATGAACTGGCGTATATAAGTAACCAATTCAACGTTACCCTACTGTGGGTTGCCGGACATAGGAACATACACGGTAACGAAGAAGCCGATGAACTAGCACGGGGGGGGTCTTGTTTAGATGTAGCCCTGGCGGCACAAGTCGACCCTCCTCTAAACACAATAAAAAGGGATCTCTACCTCCACCACCTATCCCTTGCTACCGACAGATGGCAAGGACTGACCACATGCAGGACAACCAGGAAAACTTGGCCGTCCTACAACCAAACCAAAACCAATAACCTTTTAAAACTCTCCCGTAGGCACATAGCTAGAGCGACGGCTGTCTACACCGGTCATTCGCCAATTGGAGAGCACGCAGCTAGAATGGGCATCCCGTTCAACCAATCGTGCCATAGCTGCAAGAAACCAAGTGAGAAGGAAACGGTAGAACATTTCCTATGCAAGTGTCCAGTACTAGCCAGAGCTAGACACAGTTCACTTGGCAGCTACATCTTCAATGAACTAGACGATCTAGCCGCGTGCTGCCTAACGAACCTGACACAGTTCCTAAACACCACCGACTGGATCTGAAACAATCCAACCAACCCCGTGGTCACGAGAATGAGTGGTTACAAAACGCTACCAGTTGGTGGGGTATCTCGCCACTTTAACCAACCAACCAACCATATCAGTTTATCATAGTATTAGATCAGCACAAGAGCCTGTTGAAATGGAAGATATCCAGCTAAGATCAACTGGGAATAGGTTGATGCATATGATATGGAAAATATAAAAATATTTGCGAATTTAAATTTTTAATACCAATAAATTTTTGCATACAATTTTTCAGATTATCCGTAATGCCAAGTGCCAATCGTAATCCCAATCGCGTCGAACATATGACTAAACAAGAATTTAAGGAAAATATGTTATTACGTAACTCGCAATCGCAAAAGGTAATTCTAATTATTCTAATTATAACATTATATTACAAATTCCACTAGATATATCAAATTTTCAATTATACATATTTAGATTTATGCCTGGTTTAGACAATGGCGAAATCTAATGGCTAATTTTTTTAAAGGATGGAGATATATATTTATGTATAAGTGCGGTAGACACAGCCACATAGCAATATCGTTCAGAAATTTTTTTGGACGTCCAATTTTCGAAATTTAATTTCGACGAGAGCCGACGTCTTGTGCCATAATTGGACGTCCAAAAGATGAGATTTTATAGAAAAACTATAGATGGCGTGAATATTATATATATACAAAATTATATTTTGTCAAATTTATTTTTTTATTTCAAAGCTAGGTATTCACTTCCAAAAAAAAAGTTGGCAAAATTGTGAAGAAAATATCATATTAAAAATATGTAAATATAATATAATATAATATAATCATACTGAGTACCATGTGTATATGACAAAGCAAAAACTAAGAAAAAAATGTTGCACCTGGTAAAAATTTCTATATAAAATCATACTTTTTTTGAACTGAGTACTAAGCTTTAGGTAAAAAAATGGATGAATTATTTTTTTTCAAATAAATTATTTTTTTTCAAATAAATTATTTACATTGTCAAGCAATATTTTTTAGGAATATCAAAAAGTTCCTATAATTTTTTTGAATGCCAACTAGATGCTATAAATTTTTGTCTCAGTCATTCTTTAGGCCAATTTGAACATGCTATCTCGTTCTATTGTTTTTCCTAAAAATATGAGTTTCGCCATTGCTATCTCGTTCTATTGTTTTTCCTAAAAATATGAGTTTCGCCATTGTTTCGCCAAAAATATGAGTTTCGCCATTATGACAAAAATGCACGTCAAAATAATTACTCTCATGCTATTAAACGTGGAAATAAAGTAATTAATAGCCTTATTCACAAACCGACTTGTTATCTTGTTAAGCTCTTAAATCGTTATTTAACAAGCAAAATTGAAAATAGCTATTCACAAATTGTTAACAAAATTGTTCAGAAAATGACAATTCCTTCAGTATAAACTGTCATTGTTATTTAACAAGTTGGTATATTATAAAAATTCACAATATCAAACTTTTGTATGAAAAAATTCACAAAATTGCTATTCAGAAATTGTTATGATAATTGTTAAGTTGTTAAATTTCTATTTTGACACTTGGTATTTAACAACCAGCTTTGAGTGGTTGTTATTTAACAATTCCATATAAAAGGAATTTAAAAAAAAAAAATTAATAAAAAGTTGTTTGAAAAAAATGTAAGCGTATTTTTATTTAAATTTTTATATATTTCTAGGTAGCAATTACGAAAATGAAAAGTACGAAAAATAGATAAACATGTATTTTCATTTCTACCACAAATTATATATATATATAAATACATATATATATATATATTTTATTTGAATTGAAAGATTTATTTTTTTATGTATTTTTTTAAAAATTGGCAGTAAAGGGTAGTTTTACATACAATATATATACATATATATATATATATATATATATATATATACATAGAAATGAAAATACATGTTTATCTATTAATATGTATGTATATATGTAAAATATAAATACATATATATAAATATATTTATATATATTTTATATATATATATAAAACATATATATACATATATATATATATATTTTTTTTTTTATATATATATAAATATGTTTTTAATAAAAAAAATTTTAATAAAAAGTTGTATATATATATATACATACATACATATTTATATTGTATGTAAAACTACTATTTACTGCCAGTTTTTAAAAAAATACATAAAATTTTCAAATAACAAAATAAATTTTTCAATTTAGGTCCTGTCCGAAATAGTTTAAAACCAGTTTAAATTCTAAATTTTGACAAGAAAATCATAAATTTTGGCTATTATATTCACCCCTAGTAGGCGTCGAAATTTATCGACCTACAAACCCTCGATAAATTTTGACATAGAATAGAAGTTTAATTTCAATATAACCTATAACTATAGCAATGTGTTTTTTTAGAATTTTTTTAAGGGTGTGTGTGAATTCGTTAAAAATTGGTTAAAAATTAAAATTGTGACAGTAAAATTAAAATTTTTGAAAGTTTTATTCACCACAAGAAGGTGCCGAAATTTTATCTGCTCTGGACCTAGTATAAATTTTGACACTTTAGTTAAATTTTTGATTGAAATAAATTAATTTTAAATTCATTTATTTTTGAAAAAAAATAAATTTTTGATTGAAATTTAAATTGATTTGTATCAAAAATTTGTATCAAAAAAAATTTTTTTTTTTTTGAATTTTGTTTTGAAAATAAAAATAAATAGTTAATAAAATAATAAATTTAAAAATAAAAATAATATTATATTATTATTAAAAATTTATTTTTGTTAAAATTAGCAAAATTAATGGGAAATATATTTTAAATACTCTATCCATATTGAATTTTCCTTAGGCTGTGTGCCAAAGGGCTTAAATTTGTAGTTTAAAATTAAATTATGACTGATGAAATTAAATTATGACACTAGCGTGGTGAATATAGAAAGTCAAAATTTAACGACCTTCCAGACCTCGTTAAATGTGACACTTCAGATTAAATTTTGATTTATTTAATATTCATATATCAGATTTTTTATTTACGAGCCCTATCTCATATGTATTTATACATTCCAATATTTTATGATTTTTTTTAATGTTTTATACTAGAATTATTAATAAAAATAAATTTATTATTTACAAGAAATTAAAGAAATATTAATAATAATAAAAAAGGATTAAAAAAAATGTTATATCAATTATAAAGTATTGTAATGGTTCACTACATATGAGATAGGGCTCGTACATATTTATAATTTTATTTTTAAAAAAAATTTTTAATTTTTTTAAAAAAATTAGAGAGAAAAAAAAAAAGAAAAATTTCATCCATCTTTTTTTAAAAATTAAACCAATTGGCACAGCAAACTTGATAGTAAATATTAAAAAAACTCACCAGCAAAAAAAAATTAATTATTTGTGTCAAAATTTAAAATTTAAACTCTTTGGCACACAGCCTTAGAATTTAATTATGTAAAATTTTTAACCAATTCAGTTAAAATTTTTAAAAACACCCCACAGTTAAATTTTGTTTAACCTCGTGGGGATTATTTTTTAACCAAATTATTTTTAACACTTTGACACACGCCCTAAATTATAAAATTTTTTTATTTATTATGATCTGTCAAAATTTAAACTTTTAAATTTTAAAACATTTCGGACAGACAAATTATAAAAAAAACAACCACATTTACATTTGCTTTTCACCCTATGGGGAAATTTTTTAAAATTTAAAATTTAATCTATTTCGGACAGGCCCTCAAATAAAAAAAATCACAAAATTTCTGTTTTAGAAACCGGTTTTTTAGAAAATTTATTCACAATTTGACGATTTTTCATTCACATTTTAACAAGCAAAATTGACCTCATAATTTTTAACAAGTGCATATTCACCATTTTTGTGAATAGCATTTTTACGCTTGCTTGTTATGCCTCTTGTTATTAATTTTTAACAAGTGTCAAATCAGTTGTTAAGCTGTTATAGCTGAAATACATGTGCAGAATTTCTGCACGCAGCGCTGCATGCAGCGACGCACTTAAAATACATGTGCAGCTTTTTTTGACATAATTGAAATTTTTTTTTATAAATATTTTTATATTTATAAATATTTTTGTAATTTTTATTTTGTTTGTTGAAAATAAAATCATTTTGTTTTATGAACTCTATTAATTTTTCCTCCATTTTGAAAATAAATAAATAAAAATAAATCAAAACATTGATAAAATTATCAAATTTCAATGTCATTTTTAAATTTTATTTTGGCAAGTTGTCAGTCTGAACGTTTTGTGTTGTGGTAACACTGCCGCTGCGCAGCGTAAGTAGAAATAGAGACGACTTGCATCCGCTGCATGCAGTGCAGAATTCCATGTATTTGGTTCCATATAAAACCGTGTATTCTAAATTATTTTTGCTGCTCTGCATGCATAATTCTGCACATGTATTTCCAGCATTAATTTGTGAATAGGTCTATAAATCTAATACGAAAATTTGCCGTCAACCTCGTTATGTCTGATAAACAACCTCGCAAAATTTCTGAAGCAAATAATTTCAAATGTTAAATTTAATTATATGTTCTGCTGATTGAACATGAACTAAATTGTATACTGCACTGGTATTACATACATAAAGTGATTTGTGACTATCAACTATCACATCTTACAATTTTGCATAGAAATTTCTTTGCAATAATGTTATAATATGTGATAAGTTGATAGTCACAAATCACTTTACGCAAAACCCTAAATATTTACATATACATATTTTAATTACTTCTAACCATGTTAATTTTATGGTGTAGAATACATATTCTATCTAGACGGCATAAAAATAATCTCCACGATTTTGGAAACATTTTGAACAACCTGTTAATATTATTCCATCAGAAATAAAAAATTCTGCAGCTTGAGCTGTTTCGAGTACACTAACATCGCTTGTTATGGAATGAGAACTATGTTTTTTCTTAATATCTGTGAATACTAAAATTTTAGTAGCTTCAATATATCGACGATATCGCATAATTTCACCGGCACATGCATCTGTGAATCCCTCGTCTGCAATGTGACCAAAAACATATCCTTCGGCACGAATAAATTGTAAATCACAAGCTTTTGCTATTGCTAATGCTTGTAAATTTCCGCTTGCTAAAACCTAAAATGTACATATGTATGTAGGTTATACATAATATGTATAATAAAATTATTGTCTAATCGAGTGCCGTACCTGAATACCGCATGGTATATTATTACTAGTAATTTGTTTTATTTCTGTACAAATTCGTGCCAAACTAGCAATTATTTCATATCCAATTTTATTGTTTTTTGTGTAAGGCACATCGTGCATATTTTCTATTAAAATTCCATCCTTTAAATAAAATATAAATGTTGAAAAATGAAATTTTAAGTTATTTATTAACAACTGAAACTAGATATTACCATATTATTTTTACAGTATATATTAGCTTCGTAACAAGCTTTTTCTACTGTTTCGTTCCATTTTCCATTGTATTTTGGTGTACCTGGCAGCGGTCCAATATGAACCATGCCTATAGCACTGCATTTTTGTTTAAAGATTTGTATAAAGCGATTCATTTCTTCAACTTTAAAGAATTAATAACATATGTATATGTATTTATTATTTATATTATTATGCGATATGCATTTTTCAATATACATACTTAAACAAAAAATTATATGTAGTAAAATAATATATTCAGGCTTTAATTGTTTGTGTTCATGGTTGTTTATACCATAACTTACTATATTATTCTCTTTACGTTCACGTTAACATCGTTATCACTGATATTCGCACTGTCAATTTTTTATGATAGATAATACAATACAACTGTCAAGGCTGATTTTGAGTTTAGTAGTTTCATGATCAGCGAACATAAGCTCATTAAAACTAAAATATATATTTTCAATTCAACCAATGAAAAAGTTTATTAGTATAAATAAAAATATACACAGTTAGGTTAGGTTTGGTTTTGTTTTTGGGATGACCTGAACTGCCTTAGCACACTGCAGCCAGTCGCAGGACATATTCCGCCGTTTCATCCTCATCTTGGAAAAATCTACACAGTCGGTCTTGGGATATTCCTATCGTGTATATATGTTTCCTAAGTAAGTCCCGATCCAGAGTGTCCTGTTAAGAAGCCACGCCACCCGCGTTCTTCTGCCGCATCTTAAGAGTTTAGTAGCCATGAAGAGCTTTCAGTATACACACATCATATAAGCTGCGACTCACTTATGATCATGATCCACTATCTACCAAAGCTTAATATATAATCATTATCATCATCAGTTTTTCAATATGAATTTTTAATTATGTTCTATTTGTTAAGAATTAAAATAATATGTATTTTAAAATGCTAATAAACTGTGGAAAGAAATCGTTTGGATTTTATTAATATATTTTATTTTATTAAATTATTAGTTTAATCATTTATATTTTAAACTTAATTAAATCGATAGAGTATCAAAACTAAAACTAAACTAAACTAAAATTAAATCGATAGAGTATCAAATAAATGCTGTAATATTTGGTTTAGTTTAGAATAAGTAAACTACTGTTTTTTTATGGGTAGTAAACTAATTTTACAAATATATTACCAAGCGTCAAATTGAATTTGCTTTCACAGTATTTTTTCTAGAGAGGCCCCTGCACAACCAGTTTGATTATTTGAAGCATCTTTTTATTTTTTTATAATTTGAATTTTAAATTTTTTCAATTATTTTTGTAGATACCTATTGCAATACATAGTATTTTTATTTTGTTATAATGATTTTCAAGATTTAGGTTCTTTTATTTGTTCGTTAATATTTCGAGTTTCGTAAATTATTATATTTTCAGCATTCAAGTAGAATGTGATTTACATTTAAGATTTAAGTTATTGTTGCAGTTGCAGATATATACATACCATATAGGTTTGATTTGTGGTCTTTTCATTAGCCAATCATGTGTAATTTTTGTGTGACCTATCCTCTATCTCATGAGGACTACTTTAACCTACGATTTGAGTGTTCACAGTGGTTTTCCATACATTTTTTTTAATTTGCCAGAGGAATTACCTGTTTGATAGACTATTTAGCATGTCTCTTATTTTGTTTTTAATTTGGTTTATGGTGTCATAATGAGTAGGTTTGCAGTGTTCAAATAGTTCACTCATTTTTAATGATTCTTTGGCTTCTAGATCTACTCCTTCATTTCCTTGTATACCGATATGGCTTGGAATCCATATGTATTTATTTTTCTTTATATCATGTTGATTTCTTTATTTATTTTTCTTTGTATCATGTTGAAGTTCGTAGATGTTGGTAACGATATTGCATCAAGATTTTCTTGTCATTTGTTCTTTCTTTAGCGTTTTTGGTAGGGCATAAAATTACATTTAGTTCAATTGTATAGTATAGATGACGTATGATCTGGGGTACGATATTTTAGAGACTGAACTGATTCGAATATATTATGGCAAAGTCAGTTTTAATTTTATTATGTATTTTGATTTGTGTGTATCATATTGTGTATAGTTGTTTATAGATTATTAAAAGTGTTGATTCTTTTTTTGTTCATGCGGAGTTTTATATAACAATTTTGCAAACTACTGGACGGTATATACCACTATGTTCACCCAATTTCAGTTAAATGTTCAAAGAGTTTTTCAATTTAATTGCATGAAATTAATATACAATTAAAAAATTGAGATTTTTAAAACTAGCCTGAGGCGCAATTTAGAAAAAAATCGCTTAGAGCCAGAGTTGTAATTTATTTTATATATTTATTTTAATTTTTTTGTATTATCAGTCATAAAATAAGAATTTAATAATAGTAAGAAATTAAAACATAACTTAGAAATAAAATGTTTGTTGATTATCATTTTTAAAATAAGTTATAGTTATTTTTTATTAAAATAAACGCGAAAAGAAATTTATAAAACGTTTCCTCAAAGAATTTTTCTCTGATGAATTATTGTTAAAGTATATATCTTTGTTCATATTTTCCGATAAATTAATTGGAAATTCATTAAATTTTACTCTTTTTTCCTTTAAATTTGAAATATCTTCAGTTAATTTAATTTTCCGACTGTTACTAGAAGGTGTATTTTCAGTTTCTGATAATATAAATCCATTAGATTGTCGTTTAGTAGCAGTTCTTACCGTATATAAATTATTCATATTTTGATTAATACCAGCCACTATTAATTGTTCAAAATTTTCTCTTGTCATCGTTTTGGGGATGGTTGAATCAATATTATTAGCTCGAAAATATGATTTCGTAACTGATAATCGATTAGCAAATCCATACGTTTGATCAAAATCATCATAAGGATTACATTGAATATTTTTATAAATATCCACTTTACTCTTTGGATGTAAAATTGGTTGTTCTTCGACAATTTCCGCAAATAATTTAGTAGGAGAACAATTTATTTTTGAAGACAATTCATTGGTATTTTTTAAATTAAATAAATTTGTGCTAATTTTAAAACAGGATGTTTTGATCGAGTTGTTCATATTATCACTTTTTTTGTAAAATGCTTTATAATCCTACAAAAATAAAATTTATTTACATATTGGTTTTGTATTATTTTTGTTGAAAACTTACGCTGCATTTTCTACTATTCGGACTAAATACTGAATCAATTTCAAAACTTCTGATATCCTTCCGCCTAGAAATATATAATATATATTAAAATAACATTTTTATTGAATTTTCAAAAAAAATACTAACCTCATTGGTTTTCTTTTACTCGATTCCTTTCTTAGTGTCTGTCTGCATTTTGTGTAAAGTTCAATTGCGTCTTTAATAGCTATGATCCAGCTCTGTCCAATATGTAAATCTCTACTACAAAATAAAAGACCATCACCTTGACAAGAAACTTTAAAATTTCCAGGAAATAGTTCATACAATTTGCATTTTTTTAATGGAAATATACAACAACATTCCAGAGAATTTTCTACTAAAGTGTTCTTTGGACGATGTTTTATTATTTTGCAATACATAAAAATATCAGATAATAAGATACAAAAACGTTCAATCTGAGTTCCATTTCGTGTCACTTTATTCAGAAAACCTTCTTTAATAATTTTTCGACTTGGTTGAACAATATTTGGTGTTCGATTCACTAACGAATTTTGTAAATTTAATAACATTTGTGTAGCTTCTTGATCTTCGATTACTGAATTTATATGACATGCTGTATTTTCAATTAATTTAACAGATTCTAATTGCAAAAATTAATAATTATATATTATTATTTTTTATAAATACAAATTTTATCTTAAAATTTTATAAAATATAGCAAACCTTTTAAAATTTTAAAATCTTTATCTGCTGGACTTGTATACAATAAAACTTGTTCTAATAAAAGTTTATAACGTGGTATTCTTTGTATGGGAACAATCATTAATGAATGTAATTTTGTTTGAACTTCAGGACGACTTTCGTTATCTTGAAGAAATTTTTGAAATGCTGAATTTTTATCAGTTAATTGTTGTAAAATTAATAATGAGTTTTTATAATCAAATGCATATACTGAATATATTTTGAAAAATGGTGCAATTTTTGAAATTGAACTTGCAAAATTATTTAAATCAATTTCTAGCTCTTTCAAAAATTCCCCATTTAAATTGAAAATCATTTCAATTTGACCAAATAAAATTTTATGTGCAGATTCATTAATAATGTTTTTTTCTTTTAATGGAATTATAAAATATCTCATAAGTATTTCTAATTGATTAAGGTAGGTTTTTTCAGAATTTAGAATTTCCGAAATAGCTTGAAGACGAAATTCAAAACGTTTATCGCCTTTATTTTCTTCAAATGGACATGGGCTATCCAACATTGAGCAAACTACAAAAAAAAATTATATCAATTATTTTACTACAAAGTTTAAAAACTGAAAATAGTAGCACCTTTTTTCCGGCTTTTAGCAGTCAATAAATTTCTCTCATTTATTATTTGCTTTAATTCTTTTCTAAAGCTTATTGGAGTTCGTGGTTCATAAATTGTGGGATTAGTAGGTGTATTATGTTGTCGAGTTCGAGACAACATTGTTAAATATTACTAATTAAATTTTTATATTTGAGAATATTTTATTTAGTAGATTTTTATAAGCTACGTGAGCTATATTGCTGAGTTGAGTTTGAATATCTCTAACAAGTTATATGTTATACATAGAAAGTTTATAAATTCAAATTATACAAGTGACTGTTTGTTACAGTTGAAATTTTTAATTTTGACATTTATATATTCCCTCTACGCATCATTCCATCTGTTATTTTGTTGGTGTGTTTCTTAATAACGTAACGTTCGGACCAGTCTGATCAATCTGATTAATCTGAAACTATTTCTTATTTCTGCTCAGATCAATCTGAAGTGGCATTTTAAAGCTAGTAAACTCATAAATGAGTTATTGCAAAATCATTTCGTGGCATTCCACTTTTAAAAAATGACATGAGATATCTCATACAGAACTGTCATTTTATGCAACAGCAAAATAGGTGTTGCATATTATGAGTTAGTAAGTTTAATTTGGGAGGGTAATGGGTAGCAACGCGTAATACAGTTGATGGGTTCCAGATTGCATCAACCGAGCCTCTTCTACTCAACGCCACATCTCACCTTCACGAGGTCCCTCCTGTCAAGCTGAGCAACCTAAATGAAAGAAATGGCAACCAACCCAGTTGGGGTAGTTTAGGTCAGCGAGCAAACGAGATTGGCGGAAAAAAAAAAAATCCAAAAGCGTCTGTTCCACATTGGGCGGCTTTCTGGTCTGCGTCTGACCCCAGAGGGGCGGCAGTTATAATACCTGGTGGAAGGTTAAAAACACATCCAAAACATTTTGTATTGTACAATTTGTAAAGATGAATAACACAAAACCGAAAGAAAAAAAAGTATGCTCCGCCATATTTATTGACATTGCACAAGCTTTTGACAAAGTGTGGCACAAAGGATTAATCTATAAACTAAAGAGAATTTTACCAATACAATACGTCAAATTCCTGACATCATACTTGGAAAATAGACTTTTTAGAATTAAACAAGACGATGAATTTTCAGATCTAACAGAAATAAGAGCAGGCGTTCCACAGGGTAGCATACTTGTACCAACTCTGTATGTTTTATTTACCAGCGACCTACCAGAACAAGGAGATATTCTGACTGGAACATTTGCAGACGATACAGCTATGTTAGCAATGGACAATAACCAACAAGAAGCCACAAATAAATTGCAGTTAGCAAATAATGACATCAATGAATGGACAAAAAAATGGAATATCAAAATAAATGCGACAAAATCATCACATATTAACTTTACCTATAAAAAAATAAATAGCAATAGTTCAGTTCAATTAAACGGAAACACTGTTCCGTACGGATCCACGGTGAAATATTTAGGCCTAACATTAGACGAAAAACTAAAGTGGAAAGAACATATTAACAACAAACTAGTGGAACTAAACTTGAAATATAGAAAAATATATTGGCTAATAGGACGAAAATCTAAATTGACAATACACAATAAAATATTAATATACAACCAGATTATAAAACCGACCTGGCTTTACGGCATACAGCTCTGGGGCTGTGCCAGCAGATGCCACATAGAAAAAATTCAAAGATTTCAAAACAAAGTAATCCGCAACATGATTAACGCTCCATGGTATGTGAGAAATTCTGACATTCATAGTGACCTGAAAATAAAAACAGTCAACGAGGAAATTGCACGATTCGCAGTAAAGCACCGCATCAGATTTATAGATCATGACAATGTAGAGGCAGCTAACCTCCTTAATGACAATTCGATAAGAAGATTGAAGAGGAAAATACCATTAGACTGGACATGAGTCCTAAAAATAAAATATAACTTGAAACTAAGATGCTCAAATGACATCAAGTTAAACAACAAACGTAGATTAAGATTCTCCAGAATAAAATTAATGGTTGGTCCGCAGAGACCAGTTTTAATCGTACCATTGACAATGTAGTTAAAAAAAAAAAAAAAAAAAAAAGTAAGTTTAATTTAAGATTAAAGTAAAAATTAAATTAAATTTGGAAAATTATGTAAGTAAAAATAAAAATAAATATTTTGTAAGAAAAATATTTATTTATAAATATTGATATTTAAATATCTATATATATGTATATAATGTATAATTCAATTGTATAATTAAATTAATTATAATTATAATGTATGTACAATTAAATTAATATTACAAAATATTTAAAAGTTATTTTTGCTTACATAATTTTATACAAATTTCAATTAATTTTTACTTTATTCTTAAATTAAATCTTAAATTAAACTCACTAACTCATAATATGCAACACCTATTTTGCTGTTGCAAAAAATGACAGTTCTGTGAGATATCTCATGTCATTTTTTAAAGTGAAATTCCACGAAATGGAACATGCAATAACTCATTTATGAGTTAACTCGCTTTAAGCCGAAACCGGTCGCGGCAATTGGAACCGTCTCCTTTTGACAGCAACGCTTCAAAAGTAGAATGTACAGTGATATATGTAATGGCCCACAATTTAGCGTCGCGTTGATGCGGCAAATTTGCCGCGACGCGTAAGTAGACCTACTTTCTACTTTTGCCGTTTTAGACGCGCGTCATATCTAAAATTTTGACATATTGTAACTGGATGATAATTTTAGTCAAAAAAAATTACCACCTGCTAGCTATAAGGTAAGTCGGAGGAGGTAACTTCGGAGTTCTAGTGAAGTTGGCGCCAGGTCTAGGGTGACCAACAGCGCATCACAAGAAAAACGCTAGAACAAAATTTCTAGTACTAGAACTCCTTGGACCACTGGGCTTTCCTCCTAAGTGTGCCAGCTATGCTCAGCCTGTGGGGCGTGAGTCGGCCAGTGATCCAAACGGCAATCAATCCAACAACATGGCGATACTTCCACAAAAATTTTCCAACAAAGAAAATTTTTAACCAATTTTACGAAGTATCACCATAAGGAAGAGGACAAAGAAAGGAACAGAAATCCATCGTGATCCATCCTGAGGATTTATTATAAACTCAGCCACTCATATTACAAAAAAAAATAATAGAAAAAAAACCAATAAAAACGAAGCGATCAGCAACCCAACGCAGTAGCCACTCTCTATACAAAAATAAAAAAATTTTTTGGAAATTTTGGAAATTTAAAAAAAAAATAATTAAATTTCCAAATAAATCATAAGAAATAAAACCATGATATGTAATTTTTGTTTTTTCTTTTTAATATAATAATATAATTAAAAAAAAATATGGTGAGGAAAATGTAATTTTTTAATATATATATGTAGGTTTTTTTTAATAATTTTAACAATTTTTACAGTATTATCGTGTACAAAAAAAAACTTTAATAATAACTATTAAAAAAAAATTTAATAAATATAAATAAATAATTGTTTCTTTAAACATAAATTAATAAATAACAAAACAAAATTTTACTTTACCCACTTTTGCTTCTATCAACAAGAAATAATTTAACAAAAAAAAACGAAGCAAAAGCAACTAATATTTACAAAAAAAACGTACACAGATAATAATTAATTTTAATTTAAAGTTAAACATACCTGGTGAGCTTGCTTCCTTCTCCGGACATGTCTGGACGGACCCAGCTACCTATGGTACCTACACAAAAAAAAAATAATTTTAAAAAACAAAATCACCACCAGAAAAAAAAAACAAATTTTTAACAAAAATTAAAACGTTGACGTTGCTACCGCCGCGCTGCTCCGACGTCAAGGACCGCTGGAATTTGTAGGTTTATTTTTTTTTTTCAATTTTTTTTTCCCCAACTTTCCGACTTCTCTGCTGTTCGATGATTAATCCTTTTTTTCCTGTTTTTAGATATTTATATTTTTGAGGGTGGTAATTATGGATGCTGGTGCAACATAACCCCTATCCCTATGAGTCACGAGCATCCCAAATTCTAGTTTACCACACAATTACAAATAAAGTTCTATTCCGGGCCGGACGCGGTATCAATTATAATAAATACTATTTTTTTTTTTTTTTTTAAAGGAAATCTTTATGGTTATTTAAATTCCATAAATTAATTTTCGTTTTTTTTTTCTTCAAAATTTCCTCTTTTTATTTTTTTTCTATCCGCCACTACTTAAATTTACTCAAAGTTAATAATACCAATCCTTTATTTTTTTTCTTCTTATAAAAAAAACTACATATAATTTTTAAAATTTTTCTTAAAAAAATACCACAAAAAAATAACCCGACCGTCCGGCAACAAAAATTTTTTCCAACTCCTCGAAACAATAAAAATTTCCAAATTTTTCACTTCGAAAAAACTATTGTTTCCCCGATCACGCGATCTCTTGACTTTCGGAATCAAAACATGGCCCAGAAGGGCAACAAAGGTTGTCTATTGTTTTCTGTTCCCAAAATCAAGAGACCGCAGCGCTGACGGGAATTTCGAAACCTATCAATATGGGTATCCACCTAACCAATTTTACCTCCGCGCCTGTCCACTGACTGACATCTGAGATGTGACAAGCCGGTATACAACATCAAGATGGACGATGTAAACACATAAATAAATAAGGTAATCTTTCTAATATTTTATTTTAATAATGTTCACTATTTTTTTTAGGAATTATACATAAAAAAATTACTCTGTGTCACAAAACAGACCTATCTGGAGCTTAGCGTTCCAGACAGGCCTGGAAAACACCGACTCGCCACACCCCAGATGTAACAAAAAAATCTCTAACTAACAAACTATTTAACACTACCAATAATAACACTTAAATAACTACGAATCTATAATAAATATTAACTATAAATAATATAAATAAATAATAAACTATAATAAATTTACCTAAATAACTAATACTAACTAAATATTTTGCCTACATCATAAATAAATAAATACCTAACTCCTAATCTACGAATCTAAAGGCTTGTCCGCACCAAAGAAACATTTACAAAAAACATTGTTTTTAAACATTTCTAGAAACATTTATAAATAAATCTAGTTTTTCAATGTTTAAAACTAAATTAAATTAAATGTTTTGTAAATGTTTTCGAAGCACGAGAAATGTTTTGTAAACATCTAAAAAATGTTTCCAAGCAATTATAAATGTTTTAAAAACTATTCAATGCCCATTTCATGTTTTTTTTGTTTCCCATAAATTCAGTACATAAAAATGGTTCAACCGTATGATACCACACTTTCTGCTGCATGCTATGTAGTTATGTAGTTAAAAAGAATAGAAAATGTTAGCAGAGAAAGATTTTTGAAAGTAGAGCCATTTACAGCGGAGTAAATCTTTTAAATGATCTGAAAGTGGACAGTCTGAGTGGTTTTAGAAATTTTACAAGAATTTCTACCATCCATTTCGAATATCTTGTTTGTGTAATTGGGCCCAAAATTCGAAGACAAAATACTAATTACCAAGCTTGCATATGTGTTACTGAGCGATTAGCTATCACTCTTCGCTTTTTGGCCACAGGACATTCATATCACTCTTTGATGTATTAGCAACTTGTCCGCAAGTGAATGAATGCAACTTTTTTTTTAGTGAATGCAACTTTTTAATTATTTTTTCTCATGACATTTTTAGAGCTGTGGCAATTTCCAAAATAGCTTCATATTTTTATTTTTTTTACAATGTTCTTGGGTTGGATCCCATAATACACTTTTATTTTGATAAAGTTGTATTAACTCTAAAATTTTGTCATTATTCCATACTTAGCCATGTTTGTACTTTAAAAGTATACAGAAACATTTATTTTTCCCATTTCATATGGAACATTTGGAAAACGTTTCTTAGAAACAATATACAATGTAAACTTTGATCAACTACGTCCACACCAAAGAAACAACACAAAAATGTTTTGGAAATGTTTTTGAAACGTTTCTAAAACCTTTCTAAAATTTCGGAAAAGTTTTGTAAACATTTCCCAAATGTTACTAAAACATTTCAGAAATGTATTAGAAACGTTCCAAAAACATTTCCAAAACATTTTTGTTTTGTTTCTTTGGTGCGGACAAGCCTTAACAAAGAAAAATTTAACTAATAATATTTTAAACTTAGACTAATAAATTTAACTACTAATAAATATTCATACACAACTAAATAAATAAATACTTAATATATAATTCCAAATACATAACAAAAAATTTTTTACTGAACTTATAACTAGCCTATTCTAATAAATGTAATAATATTAACTAATAATAACAAAAAAAATTTTTAGTGACTCACGGGGTAAAGGTGGGTAGCCATGTAGCTCGTATTAGGATAACTAACACCTCATAAATAAGTAACAAAACTAACCTACTTACATATACTTGTAAATCAATAAATTATAACTACTTACTAACAAATAATAATAAATAAAAAAAATTTAACTATACTAACTAATACTAACTACATTAAGTGCAAATTAACTAATACTACACTTAACATCTAAGTGTAAATAACTATTCACTAATAAATAATAATAAATACAAAAAAAAATAAACTAACCGAAATAATAATATTATAAATAGCAAAAAAAATTAACCGAATAATACTAAATAAATAACAAATAATTGTAAATAAAAAAAAATCTAACAACACTAACCAATTAAAAATTATCCGAAAATATCACAGGTGGACAAATTTTTTTTTTCAGTCAACGTGGGGCTGTCCCACACCCTGACTATCTCATGCACTATGTTATGCTAGTCGGGCCATAATTTATATTTTTTTTCAAATCAATACTGTAATTTTTTTTTTCCTGACCAATATATTTTTAAAATAATTTTTTTTTTCAGGGTTTTAAATCCTTTGAGTGGACCACATATTGTTTTAAAGTGTCGGAATATTTTACCACGTAGCACACTTGACCTTTTTCGGCGACAATGGTACATTTTGTCCAGGGTTTTGCAAATTTCGCGGTAATATTTTTTTGGAAATCGCTTAAAACGTGAGTTCGACGGTAAACAACTTGCCCAGGTAAGTACTTTTTAAAAATTTTATTGGATCGCAGATTATAAGTTTTTTCGTGCCTTTTTTGTGCCTTTTCTAGATTCCTGACCACCGCATCATGCGCATCATTACGTCGATGCTGCTGGTCAATAATGATATTCTCATTCAGCGAATTTAATTTACGAAGCAACTCGTAAGAAGTACCGTCGGTCATCATATGATATCAGAATGTAAGGTAGAATGGAGAAAACCCAGTGGCGTCATGGACGACATTCCGCAGAGCGCACGCAATGTGACTCAGCTTGTCATCCCATTCTTTATGGTTGGTTTGATCTATATACTTTCGGATAGCAGTGACGATGTTCCGATTGACTCTTTCCGACGCATTAGCCTGAGGATGGTACGGAGCGGTAAATTTGTGGTTAATATTGTAGGTTTTTATTATTTTTCGAATTCCTTTGCAGTGAATTGCACACCCTTGTCAGACAACAACACTTCTGGAATGCCGAAAAGATGGAAAACCTGTTGTTGCCTGACGCAAAGGTTTGAGTAACACAAATTTCGAGAATTGGTCAAGAACAATTAATATACAGGTATTCCCTTTTTTAGATCTAGGATATGGACCAAGTAGACCAATATTAATGTATTGCCACGGACGGATCGGAGGACTTTGGACAACCAGAGGCGGTCTTAAACATGTATTAGGCGCTTTCGCTTCTTTACAAGCCTCGCACAAAGAAATGTAAGTTTTGATGTCATTTCGCATTCTTGGTCAAAAATACATGCGTTGAATTTTTACTATAGTTTTATCCTGGAAGTGTTGGATGGTTGGATCACGCCGGCTCTTAACGCAGGAGGCACCCACAATTTCCAAACGGGAACATCTTTAAGTTGATGTTCTCGAAAATGTTGCCGCTTGAAAATGACCCCATCCACGATTTTAATGTCTGGGAATTTACCATGATTATTGGCGAAAATGTTCATGTGGCGTTGATATTCAGGGTCTTCAAATGCCGGATCCTTGGCGTCGACAATATTGATCTCTTTCAACTGGACGGTCATCTCATCGATTTCTCCACGAGATAACGCGTCCGCCACAATATTGTCGCCGCCTTTCCGGTGTTCAATTTTGAAATCAAAACCCTGAAGTTTCAAACTCCAACGCGCCAACCGACCCGCCAAATCCTTTTGGTTCATCAACCACTTTAGGCTGGCATGGTCGGTAATCACAGTAAATTCCGTCCCCTCAATGTAAGGTCGGAATTTTTAATGCTTAGTACCGCTGCGAGGCATTCTAATTCCGTCAGGCTGTAATTTTTTTGAGCGGAATTTAATTTCTGGGACATGAACGCTATGGGATGTTCATGCCCCGCTTCATCCGTTTGGAATAGAACACCTCCGACACCGGTCTTCGACGCATTACATTGTAAGGAGAACCGACGATTAAAATCGGGATTTACGAGTACGGGGCCTGCGTTAAGGCCAGTTTCAAAGCGAGGGATGCTGCCTCAGCGGCATCATTCCACTTGTCGGGATTTGTCCCCTTCAATAAATCCGTAATAGGCGCTGCAACTTCCGCGTAATTCTTTGTGAACCGATATATCATCCAGTCATGCCCAAAAACCGTCTGATCTGTCGCACGGTTTTTGGCCTCGGAAAGTTTTGGATGGCGTCGATCTTTTCAGGGTCCGTTTTAATGCTTTCGTGGTCAATAATATGACCTAAATATTTAGTTTCGGTCTGGCAAAATCGGCTTTTCTCGATGTTAATGGTTAGTCCAGCTTCCCTCAAACACCATGCTTCTTTACTCAAGAGCTCCATGTGGGTGTCAAAGTCTTCCGAGAGGATCAAAAGATCATCAAGGTAAACAAAGGCATCCTCATGAAGCTCGTAAGGGATAACTTTATCCATAAGCTTGCAAATTGTTTTCGGGGAGTTTGGACAAACCGAAAGGCATTCGTTTGAAATGGTACAACCCACGACCGGGGACGATGAATGCGGTTTTGTCTCTGGATTTCTCCTCCAGTTCAACCTGCCAAAACGCCATTTTCATATCTAAACTAGTGATAAATTTTGTTTTTTTGACTCTACTAAAAATCGAGTTGATGTGAGGAAGTGGATAGGCATCACTCTTGGTGACGGCATTCACCTTGCGGGCGTCAAGGCACAACCTTAGGGTGCCGTTTGTTTTTTTCACCAACGCCAAGGGCGATGCCCATGCACTTCGACTCTCTTCGATTATGTCCTGCTCTAGCATTTTATCTAATTCTAAATCTAATAATTTTTGCTTAGGCAGAGATAATGGATACGGACGGACAACCTGAGGTTTCGCATCTCCAACGTCGATTTCGTGTTTAAGAATCGTAGTTTTCCCCAGACCATATGTGCTAAACGACGGAAACGAATCGATCACTTCGTGAAGCCTTTGTTGTTGGTCAATATTCAACTTATGCATATTTTTATCATCATTAGTTAATACAGATATTTCTAGATTTTTAAACGGGATCGCATTAAAAGCGTCCCAAAAATCCATTCCCAAAATCATGGACCGTTGAATGGAGGGGATCAGGAAAAATTTGATGGTTTTTGTCACACCATTGTAAATAATGTTCAGGAATACGTAACCGATGACACCTTGAGGGTTACCATCGGCCGTATTCACACTGGACGTGATCGGAGTGTACAAAAAAATTCCCGCAACAAATTTTCCCCATCCTTCCCCAAACAACTAATATTGGCCCCACTGTCCAACAACACAAAATGGTTTTTATTTGCAATTTGTATCTTCATGAAAGGACGATTGTCTCCATCCGGCCTGAGGTACGTAGCTTTCAACGTTTTTCGGATTTGCTCCCTGTTACTAAAATGTTTTTTGGATCTACTATTATTTCTATTTTTAACTAAACCTAATTCGCTTATGCTACTTAATGGAGGATTCTTAGAAGCTACACCGGATATCCATCTCCCTTGGCCAAAGTTTCAATTCGGAAGATGAACTCCGTTAGCGACAGAGCTTTGCCCGAACCATCAAATCGAACCCGCCAGTTAGAAACTGGATTACGACGCCTAAAATGTTCAGGAAAGCGGTCGTCAGGCGCATCGTCGGTATCGCTGAGTGGAAAGGGAGCGACATTTAATGGTTCCCTCACTGGCCTTCCCCGCTCAGTGGTGGCATTACAGACGGTGGATAGCTACGAACAGGAGCAACAAACCGGGACGCTGCAGCTGGTTCCGAAAGATGTTGTCGAGCTACCAGCGCTTGGAGTTCGGCGATTTGTAGCCGCTGTTCGTCGAGCAGACTGGACATGGCGGAAATTTGCGTGTGCTCGAACTGGGTTACAGAGGCTATTACAGATCTATCATGAGGTAAGTGGACGCTTTGACGTTTACATTGATTTTTAAACCGTTTTCCTCTTCTTCCAGATGAACCAGTTTTTTCAACGGCACCTGTGGACAACCGAGTTGATAACCCCGGTATAGAAGTGGGGTCAGAATGCGGCGAATTGTTCCAGGAGCTTGGCTGACTAACTCCCTTTCGAGAGGTCATCAACGTCGCACCAGGATCAGAAGAGGGGTGGCTGGCCAATATTGTGGGAGCTGCAATAAGCGGCTGTTTCGGCAACACCCCCTTATTACCAATCGGCTTGGCAACGGCGTCCACAGGCGGCAGCGGAAATTGGTCAAGGGGTGGACCTATAGTTCCGATTGAGCTCCGATTTGAGTTCATTTAGAATTCGCCACACAGATGCCGAGTAATCCTTACGAGCCGACTTTAAACGATATAATCTATCTTTCACGTGCTGAATTTTTGTTGCTGCGTGGAGCAATAGATCTTCATCCGTTTCTTGAATACCATCACTGACCAGAGAGTGACAGGCAGCGGCTTTGCTTTCGCAAAGTACAAGTTCAGCGGCGGAATCTGGAATACTAGATTTTGGGGGATGACGACCTATACGTTGCTCGCGCTCTAAGGCGATGCACAATTGAGAGTACTTACTCTGGGCGTTGCCCGCCGACCTTTATAACCCACGCAGCTCTAATTCATATTGAATTTCATCGGGATCTAACCTGGCTGGATCCATGTTTTTTTTTCAGATATAAAATTTTATTTTTCGACCAAACTAATGACAATAAATTTATTTTTTTTTCTATTTGTAGAATACCACTAGCATACAAGTTATGGCGTGTCCCTACCGGCAGCTTAACCGTGATATTTTTTTATTTTAAAATTGTGTTTTTTTTATAAAAATAAATTAACAAATATTGTAATTACTACTACTATTTAAGCTACAAAAATAATAAATTAATAAATAACACTTATTGTAAATAATCAAATAATTTTTAGAACTTATCTTATAATTACTGCGAAATAAATAACATTAATTGTAAATTTACTAACTCTACTTTCAACGAAAAAAAAATTATTTAAATAAATACCAATAATTGTAAAAAAAAAAAAATGACCCTACACCTAATATAAATACTATACAAAAGAAATAACTCTAATAATTATAAATAGTGTAAATTAAATAGCACTAATTGTAAAAAAAAGGACGACTACTAAATACGACTAACCAAAAAAAATTTAAATAAATAACAATAATTGTAAATGAAAGAAAAAAAAACTACACCTAATATAACTAATATTACGCAAAAAAAACTAAACTAATACTAACGAATATTGTAAAAATAAATATATCACTAAAAATTATTGTATAAATAATAAGAGACAAAAACTAAACCCGACTACTAAATTTTTTTTTTTTTCTATTTTATAAATTTTTTTTTTCCCAATAAAAATTATTAAACAAAAATAAATAAAAAACGAAGAGAAAAAAAAAACAAATCCAAAAAATTTCAAAAATATCTTTATTTTAATGTTAATTTAGAAAACTCCCCAGAATGGATGCTCTCTGAACTTCTTTTTATAATGGACAGGGAAGGGAAAGGGTTAGGGTAGGAATAGGGTTAGGGAGAAGGGAAACTTCAATGAGAAATATTCCCCCAACACTACAAAAAAAATCTTTGGCCGTCCCAATTCACACAAAAAAGTTCAACTTACGTTGAACAGACCCCCTTTTAGACTACTAAAAGCGGGTGTCTAACTAGCGGACGGACACTTTGGGGAGGATACGACAAGGACCACCATATCGCAGTTTCTAACCCCCCAAAATAAATAAAACAAAGGACACTGGTAGGACAGGTAATTGACAACCAAAACCCTTATCTCACTACCAGTACAAAAATTGAATTGGAACAACCTCCGACCTCTCCCATAGAGAAGGAAGAATACTCCCACGGAAGGGGAAGACGTTGCAGTATTGATCGCCCCTCCATCCGACTTTAGCAACCTCAGATGGAGAACAAAAAAAATTCGAAGTTGAACTATTAATTTTCCAAGCAAATACATAATTGATACCTTCGGGCGACAACCAGTCCACCAAAAAATTTTATCATCAAAAAAAATTCTCAAATAAAATTAATTTTAGGAATTCGGGTGGCCATCCATCCTTCACAAAAAAAATCTTCTTCATGAAGGTGATATCAATATCAATAATTAAAATTTCCAAAATTGCCGAAATGTTTGGGCGCCAACTGTAACAGAATGATAATTTTAGTCAAAAAAAAAAATTACCACCTGCTAGCTATAATGTAAGTCGGAGGAGGTAACTTCGGAGTTCTAGTGAAGTGGGCGCCAGGTCTAGGGTGACCAACAGCGCATCACAAGAAAAACGCTAGAACAAAATTTCTAGTACTAGAACTCCTTGGACCACTGGGATTTCCTCCTAAGTGTGCCAGCTATGCTCAGCCTGTGGGGCGTGAGTCGACCAGTGATCCAAACGGCAATCAATCCAACAACATGGCGATACTTCCACAAAAATTTTCCAACAAAGAAAATTTGTAACCAATTTTACGAAGTATCACCATAAGGAAGAGGACAAAGAAAGGAACAGAAATCCATCGTGATCCATCCTGAGGATTTATTATAAACTCAGCCACTCATATGACAAAAAAAAATAATAGAAAAAAAACCAATAAAAACGAAGCGATCAGCAACCCAACGCAGTAGCCACTCTCTATACAAAAATAACAAAAATTTTTGGAAATTTTGGAAATTTCAAAAAAAAATAATTAAATTTCCAAATAAATCATAAGAAATAAAACGATGATATGTAATTTTTGTTTTTTCTTTTTAATATAATAATATAATTAAAAAAATATATATCGGTGGTGAGGAAAATTTAATTTTTTAATTTATATATGTAGGTTTTTTTTAATAATTTTAACAATTTTTACAGTATTATCGTGTACAAAAAAAAAACTTTAATAATAACTATTAAAAAAAAATTTAATAAATATAAATAAATAATTGTTTCTTTAAACATAAATTAATAAATAACAAAGAAAAAATTTTACTTTACCCACTTTTGCTTCTATCAACAAGAAATAATTTAACAAAAAAAAAACGAAACAAAAGCAACTAATATTTACAAAAAAACCTTTCCGACTTCTCTGCTGTTCGATGATTAATCCTTTTTTTCCTGTTTTTAGATATTTATATTTTTGAGGGTGGTAATTATGGATGCTGGTGCAACATAACCCCTATGAGTCACGAGCATCCCCAAATTCTAGTTTCACACAATTACAAATAAAGTTCTATTCCGGGCCGGACGCGGTATCAATTATAATAAATATTATTTTTTTTTTTTTAAAGGAAATCTTTATGGTTATTTAAATTCCATAAATTAATTTTGGTTTTTTTTTTACTTCACAATTTCCTCTTTTTATTTTGTTTCTATCCGCCACTACTTAAATTTACTCAAAGTTAATAATACCAATCCTTTATTTTTTTTCTTCTTATAAAAAAACTATAATTTTTAAAATTTTTCTTAAAAAAATACCACAAAAAATAACCCGACCGTCCGGCAACAAAAATTTTTTCCAACTCCTCGAAACAATAAAAATTTCCAAATTTTTCACTTCGAAAAAACTATTGTTTCCCGATCACGCGATCTCTTGACTTTCGGAATCAAAACATGGCCCAGAAGGGCAACAAAGGTTGTCTATTGTTTTCTGTTCCCAAAATCAAGAGACCGCAGCGCTGACGGGAATTTCGAAACCTATCAATATGGGTATCCACCTAACCAATTTTACCTCCGCGCCTGTCCACTGACTGACATCTGAGATGTGACAAGCCGGTATGCAACATCAAGATGGACGATGTAAACACATAAATAAATAAGGTAATCTTTCTAATATTTTATTTTAATAATGTTCACTATTTTTTTTAGGAATTATACATAAAAAAATTACTCGGTGTCACAATATTTACCTTTTGTTTTGTTCTTTTGATTAAAAAATACTGAAATTAAATTTAAAATTTTTAAAATAAGTATTGAAGAAAAATTAATAAATAAAGTTTCTGAAAATGAATTTATCAATATTCTTTATTTCATTTCTTTCAACGCGTTATTGTGGTTTGCCAAAGCTTCAATACGTCGCTTTTGACTTAAAGCTTCAAAAGGAACGCCTCCATTTGTCGCGACATTGTGGTTTCCGCTTTAAAATGTTACTTCTGGATGGCTACTATGTAATTCGGTTCGAATAAAATTTCATTCGTAAACGAACAATTCGTACTATGTAATCCGAATTTCGGAAATTTTGATATCCGTAAATTAAATTTCAGTGATGACAATTTATATATAGTTTTCGTTTCGAAAATTCGGACATTTTGCTACCATGTAATTCGATTATGAGTAAAAAATTATCCGTAAAACGAATTCGATAATCATTTCAATTGTATTGAAGTATTTCTTATATTAATTGTGGATATTATATATGTGCATATTAAATAAATAAATCAATAAAAATTAATAAAATATATATTATATACAAAAATTAATTATTATGAGAAAATATATTGTTTTTTATAGGGAAAAACAAAAAAATTCAAATACAAAGCAGAGGCAGTTTGAAATAATGGCGGAATTGATGGAAAAACATAATGATTTGGCAAAAGGAATGCTCAAAAGTAGTGAAGGCCGAAATAAGTTAAATTGTGCCGTTTGAATTATTTCCAATTACCTGGATTTCACAGGTAAAAATAAATTTTGAAAAAAAACGCGTAGACAATGTAATAATAATTCGAAGAAAAACCTATAATGATCTATTTTTATTTATCAAACATGAAATTAAAAATAACAAAATTATAATTACAAACTATTTTTTATTTCATCTCTTATTCTCTTAGCAATATTTGTTATATTATTAGATTCTAGTTCACATTAAAATTATTAATACGATCATAATCTTCATCTGTGGTTCGGTGTATAATAATTCATTGCTTAAATCCATTTTAAATTTAAGACAAATGTTGTGTGTAAAGCGCAGAAAACATTTAAAAATTTACCAGCTTTTGCCGGAGTATAGTGGAGTTCTCTAGCTGGTAGTAAGCAACGAAATTCTTTTGAGAGCCGGAAATTCTTTTATAAAACTAAAATAAAAATAAATTGTATTTTGAACTGAAATAAATGTAATAAAATTTAAATTTTACCTCTTGGTTTCTAATTCCATATCTGAATTATCTTAAATCCTTGTTCTAATAATTTGTTCATTTCCATTTTCTTCATCAAACCACAATGTTACGATATCCATAATTTATTTAAATTTACAAAATTGTTTATAAAAAATCACTAAACACCACAAATCGTTTTTGTTTTTTGAAACTGTGACAGTTGACAAAAATTTCAACGGACGTGAAATTAACAAATTTTCAATAATAAATGGCAGCACTTGTTGTTCGATCCGAATATTTTACATGGTACCAATGTTCCGTATAATCGAATATCATATTCGAAAATATTTTCGGTTCGAACCGAATTACATAGTAGCCATCCTGATCAATCTGCTGCTGTTTCTTATTTCAATTTCAGATTAGTCAGGGAGAAACCTTTACAATTACAATAATTTGTTTATTTTAAGTGAATAATTTTAAATATTAGATAAATTTACATGTTTACAAGGAAAATGGCAATTTGTGAAAACCTTGATAATTTTTATTTTATTATGTAACTTAACGCTAAAACTACTAACTAAACTTAAGACTAGAAAAAAATGTACAAATTGGCGACATTAAACATATAGCCTATATATAGCCTATGTGAACTAAAGTATATTCGAAATCCTTACATTTTTCTTCAAATTTACATATAACATTTGGAATTTTGTCAATTAGGAAATTGCATTTTGAAATTTGTGTAATTTAACGGTAGACGGATGTCCACAAGGTGGTGTTCTATCGCCCCTTCTCTGGTCACTTAGTAGTAGATAAACTACTAGATAAGCTAGACCCATTTGTTCATCTCTTTTTAACTCAAGTGAAAGAGATAAAAATGACAAACAATAAATGTCATATTTTTCACGAATGTAAAATTCTTCATAAACTTTAAAATTTAATAGTTTATTGTTTTTAAATAATATATTCGCACCGCTTTTTTTTTTTTTGTTCACTACACCGCTGTTTTTAATTACGATATTTGCCTGTCTTATCAAATGTTTTTTTTGAGTGACAGTATAATTTGACACTAGAAAGAATGTTTTCACAATTTTTCATTCGTGAATAGCTATCTCGTTTTTTCTTTCGTTGCAGAAAGGGAGAAAAAAAATTTGACAACGCGTGAAAAGGAGGAACTAAAAGTCAACCCTGACAAAACCATAATAGTCCCATTCAGCAATAAACGCAATATGGCTCAACTGAAATAGAGTTTTCTGAAGAAGCAAAATTCCTACGAGTGACACTGGACCGTAAGCTAAAATGGAACGAGTAGCGACACAACCACAAAATTAATAATTTATTATTATTTAGTTGGTAGCGAAACAAGTAGAAAAGCAAAATTTAATTTGACTTTTTAATTACTCTAAAATTTGAATTACTGTGAGTCAATCAAAGAGTGCGGTCACATAATAAAAATAAGTGGGAAACTAAATCGGTACACATACATATTAAAATTAACCTCGTGTTTATAAAAGCACATGTAAAGAAAAATAATTAACACTAATAATTAAAAATTAAGTTCTTGTGTTGTTTAGCGCTGTAAATTAGAACTTAATAAAAACATAGATAACAACGTTGTATGTAATGAGCAATACATAACGATAAAATAAATGATTATGATTATGTAGCATAAGCAATGCTTTTCATTTATATAAAAACCATACACGTTATAAACGTTCACCTAGAAAAAACTCTAAAAAAAGCGGAACTTTCACTGTGGACCTGCAGAAAGATCTGTAGGAAAATATGAGGACTGCGTCCAAAAATAGCTAACTGGATGTACCAAGCAATAGTACCATTTACACGATCAAATAAAATCAATATTTTATTTGAATGACTCACCCATCAAATAAATTTGAACGTGTAAATGGTCCATCCAATATCCTATCAAATAAAATCTCAAATCAAAATATATTTTGTTTATTTCAAATAAATTTTATTTGACAAATATATCATTCTATTTTAGAATTCCGAACAGTCAACATGTGCGATTTCAGACAAATAAACAAAGAATTTATACGGGAGTTTATAATTATATATAAACAATATGAGTAAAATTGTATTTTGACAGATTTTTCATCAAATAAAATTTTGATTTTATTTGATAGTGTAAATGCAAAATGTTTGACAGCTTCATTTGACAGCTTTTTTCATCAAATAAAATTTTGATTTTATTTGATCGTGTAAATGGTACTAATAGTACGACCAGTTATAACCTATGCAGCGGTGATTTGTTGGCGGAAAGTATCCCAACTAAACATCAGGAAGAAACTCGAAAAATTACAAAGAGTGGCCTGCCTGAACAACACTGGAGCAATGCAGACAACACCAACGGTAGCGATGGAAGGCCTGCTCAACTTGGTCCCTCTACATCTAGTAATTGAAGAGGAAGCCACATTCGGAGCGCTGAGAATACTAGGATCTAGTAACACGGACACTCAGAAATTAAAAACTCATCCCGCAATCATTTAAGCAACTAGCAACATACCGGATATAAATATGCCGAAGGATGATTGTAATATTGGGAAGCCACCCGACCCTCGGAAACGGAGCTAGAATGGTATACAGACGGATCAAAAACGGAAGGAGTTGGATCCGGTGTCTACGGAAAGAGGCCAAGGTGTAAAATATCAAAAAGCCTAGGTACCCTAGCAACAGTCTTCCACGCAGAAGTTTATGCAATTCAATTATGCACGGAAGAAAACTTACGTAGAAGATATAGGAACAAGACGATAACGGTCTTCTCGGATAGTCGAGCGACTCTTTAAGCCCTAAACTCTAACCAGCTGAAATCGAAGCTAATAGGCGAATGCTTAAAAACGTTAAAAGCTCTAGCAGCTAATGTCGAGATCTAATAATAGGTTAATTCTTTCATGGATCCCGGCTCATGTAGGATTCGACGAAAATGAAGAGGCTCATTTAGGATTCGACTGAAATTAACACTACACCGCCGATATTAGATTAGCTTTTGATAGTGTTAATCACATTTGTCGAGATGGTTGATTATTACGAACCCTCCATGCAAATGGAGCATCTTTTTTCTTTATTTGTTTATACCTTCATGTAGGTCGTGGAATATATTATGGCTCTTATTTATATACCCCCACTTGAATAGCTGGTGTTATTTTATTATTTTTAGTAATAGTATAATAATTTAGAACAGCTTTTATAGGATATGTTTTACCTTGACGGCAAATATCTTTTTGTGAGGCAAGACCTCTTAGCAAAAGAAGGCGCGAGTACACCACTTTTTTGTCCAGAACCATTACCACGATGCCTAACAAATTTACAAATCAAAACTAATACTTTTCTCTCTTTTTCAGATAGATTGAGGAACAGTGAAGGGCCCAGACATTCGAAGCTCTTCATACAAATCCCATCGAAAAAGAAGACAACAGAGCTACTAACGTGCAGTAGAAGAAGAACTAGAACACTGGTGGGCTTGCTGACTGGACACTGTGGACTCCAGAAACATCTGTACACATTAGGTATAAGTCAAGAACAATTGTGCACATTTTGACACATGAGGACGAATCAGCGAAGCATATACTGTGCGAATGTGAAGCCCTATTATATAAGAGGCTAGTACATTTCGGCAGCTATACCATCTCCCCGTAATCATGGAATCTTTTTTTGACAAGACTGTACAACTTCATTGTCAGTACTGGTCTGTCAAACGAGTAAGAAGAAAAGGGTAGTCACAATAAGCCAACGGCTGCAATGACCAGGCAGAGCTCTGCCGGCCGAGTTTTGAATCTAAGTCTAAATCTAACGGTGGAGTAATAAAAGGGTAGATTGTGAAGGAGCTTTAAAATTTGGTTTTGTTTTGTTTGTAAATTTTTAATATGAGTTAGTGCGCATTTTCCCCAAATTTCACACCAATACAATAATATGCTCTCAAAAATTTGTTTAAATAAAATCATTTTGTTCTCGATGCAAGTTTAGATTTATTTTATGGTGTATTAGCGGATATAACATTTTTATTATTAAATTGCATCTTTCAATAGTTTTATCTATGTGCACACGATATATTAATTTGGTATCTAAATGGAAACCCAGATATTTTATTGAATTTTCCCAGGCAATAGTAATTCCATTCAATAAAAGTCCTCTGCTAGGAACTAAAGAAGATTTTCTATTTCTTGTGAAGAAAATTGTTTTTTGGCAATTAATTTTAATTTTCCATTTATAATAGTACTTTTGTACATCTTCAAAAGCTTGTTCGAGATTTGTAATGATATATCACCAGGAAATTTTTACGATGTTAATATTGATGTATCATCAGCATAAAGACATATTCGCAGTTATTCAGATTAGGGAAATCTGATATATATAAATTATATAAGATAGGAGAAAAAAGGGACCTTGCGGTGTATCTGCAACTATATCAAATAACTCTGAAGTTGTGTTAGAGATATTTACACAAAATTTTCTGGATGAAAGAAAGGATTTTATTATTTCTATAATATACAACGGAAAACTCATTATTTTTAATTTGTGCAATAATCCATCATGCCAAACTGAATCAAACGCGGCTTCAACGTCAAGAGTGATCATACCATCAATCTGATATGGCTCTTTCTTATTTCAATTTCAGATTAGTCAGATTGATTTTTTTGATCGGAGAATTTTTTCAGATTTTTCAGATTTATTATTGTTTGTGGCTAACTTTCTGCTTGATTTTGTTGTTATGGATAAACTATTATCAGATTGTCATATCTCAATAATTTTTTTAACCAGTTTTTTTTAATTATTTATAATTTTTGTAAATTAATAATATTTGAAAGTAATATTTAATGAAAAATATTACAGAAATTGTTATTTAAAGTATAGTATGCTACTGAAGATTAGCTAAATTTTAACGCGATCTCCAAACTCTCAATATTATGTAGAGATAAAATATTGTGAAAAATTATTGTGTAGAGATAAATTTTGACGTCTATGTCAATGTCAAATCAGTCTGGCATTTCAAATATTTTTCTGTGGGGTGAATGTTTATGAAATAATAATAAATAATGAATTCAACAATATTAAAAAATATAGCATTCAGGGATTATCTTTGACTTCAAATGCCTTTTTTTTTTCTCTGCAGCAGTAAATTCTAATTTTCTTTTATTTGTTGTTTTTTTTGGAAATTTGAGAGGTTCCAGGGGTTTCGGAATCGATATATTCCAAGTCTAAATAAATTTCTTCACTCATTTTGATATTTTAATTTTAGCAAAATTTGATTTTTCTTTCTTCAAATGTCAAAATTTCCACAAAATTTAGTGGAGACTTTTGACAAGGTGCCGATTTTTGCTGCTTTTAGTAATCTTGAGTAGCGTACTACTTCAGCGAAATTTCGAGATTAATCGTATTCATATATTTAGCTGAGCTAAATTTTGTTTGGTAATCTTCCCTAATCGCCAGTAGCATACTGGCCTTAAATTGAAAAATAATTTCGTAGATTTGAGAAATCCATAGTTGCCGACCAATATTTTCTTTTACCCGGCAACATTGGAGCATTTTTTTATCTGAAAAAAATCTGACTGTTTCTTATTTCATTAGACATATTAATCTGATCTTCAGTTCACAATTTTTGATAATTTTATTTTAAATTGTTCAATTTATTTAAATTTAAACGACATTCTTAGTATAATAAAAAAATTCAAGTTATAAAATATTTAAATGTATTTGTAATGTTAAAAATGATAAAAAAATGAATAATTACAAATTCTGCAAAAAATTATACTTTTTGAGATTTATATTTAAAAAAATATATTTTACTTTTTTGTTCAAATTATTAATATAAATTTTGAATTAACGAAAAATAGCAAACATACAAAAATAAAATAATAGCTTATTTTTTATCCATTGTTGTTGAGTTTTGAAAATATTTAAAATTACTAATTCAACTAATTTTTTACACTTTCAGAAAACTCCGTCATGATTTTCTGACGGAGAAAAAATGATCTTTTTTAACCTTAAAATATAATGACCAGTGGGCTTCAGAATAGTTCCTTATTCTTTTACCAGTGGGCTTCAGAATAGTTCCTTATTCAAATCTTTCAATTGTGCCTTTTAGGCTTTTATACATAATTTTTTGGTTAAAGACCACTCTTCCAGTCAACCATATTTATATATATAGGAGTTGAGACTCAAAATTAGTATTTCAATCGAAATTTCATTTTATAGTGTAAAATCACCAACATGTGATTTTATCACTATTTTATTTTATGATGCGTATGCTATTTTATTTTATGATGCGAGTACCAAAATACGCAATCAATTCCGTGCACAATTTATACTCAATTCCGTGCACTTTTTGCACTCAATTCTGAGCACTTTTCGCACTCAATTCCAAATTCTGCGTCCATGCCGTGCGAAAATAGTGCCTAAAAGCGCACTTAATTCCATGCACATATTTCGCTCTAATAAAATTTCTAACAATAAAATTCAGCACAAATACAACATAACTATGTTAAATTTAATATAAAAATGAATACACTTCACATTCACAGTAAAATTTATTTATTTTATTTGCACGCACAAATTTTTAATATTGCAAAATATTCCATAAAAAAGGGTACTGATTTCCGTGCGAAAAAAGTACCCGCTGGGTACGTATACGTACCTAAAATGGTGTGAAGGGAAAATAATTGAAATCGTGAAAAAATGCATTGGCAACCCCATAATTTAAAAATTAGAATTCAAACGATAAGCGAAACGAACGAGAAATATTTTTAGTTGATGTTGATGTTCTTTAGACTATCTTATTTTGGTAGAGATATATAACATTATATTTTATCGGAAATTAATAAAATTATATCTTAAGCAGAAGAAAAATGCCGAGAACAAAAGTTCATAAAAGTTCTAAAAGAAATCGAGAAAAAGAAGATATAATGCATGAGCGACTTCGAGAATTTGATGCCGCAGCTGAACAAGAAATAAAAGCAATAGATGAACGCTTTACTCGAATTTGTGAAGATTTTTCGAATAAGTTTAATATAATGAAAAACCGGTTAAATAAGAACACCCTCAAAATGACCTTGAATGATCTATTTACTGTAAGTCAATGTTCTATCTACTATACTATATTATGACGTTACTTAGTATTATATTAATATATTTTAAAAGCAAAATTATATTTCTATTGCACTGGACTGGGTTATTAAAATTTAATTTTTTCTAGTGTGGTTTGAATACAAATTCAACAGACTCTATGATGAATTGCAGTCGATTAAATAATAGATCATATATATCAGCGGGAAGCGCTACGGCAAAAGATGATGGTAATTTTATCGTTAATATTTGAGCCGTTTATTTTGAAAGTGGTTTAAGTCCATTTATTCTTATATTGAGATATTTAAGGGTTTGTGTTTGAATTGATTTAAAAATATTGGTAAACGGTATTAAGTCGCTTTTATGGTTTTGTGACCTTAAACATGTTAGATTATATAGTGTAATATATTTTATAAACATTACTTGCAAAAGAAGCTGTTTTTGAGAACCTACAATGGACTTAAACCACTTTCAAAATCAGTAAAATTACTTTTTTGTTTTTTAATATGCATAAGTCCACTTTCTGTTATTTGTTTAATAGTATTATCAGTTTTTTTTTATTTAAATTTCCTCAATTACTTTTATATAACTCCAATATAATTGTTTAGTTATTCTTCTAATCGTTAAATAGTTATTTTTTTAAGGTAATTTCTTTAAATTATTATTTTAAAGAAATTGTAAATATTTTATTTTTGATGTAAATGAAATTAGCTTTAAAGTTTAAAGTAAACATAAAAGCTTTATAACTTGATATATATTTCTATGTATTTAATTAGAAAAAAATGCATTTAAAAGTAAATATGTATTAATTCATTTATTACAAAATTAAAATAACATTCATTTATTAAGAGTACTATTATTTTAAGTATGTATTAAGAATACTTAAAATTAAAAAAAATTTAAATTATTTTATATTACTCTTTCTCCTCATTTATGTTATACCTCACAGGTTTTTAAAATATTCATGGTGCATGCAATTTAAAAGTCCATCATATCTTTGTACTTAGGAGTTGAAATGGGACGTACATTTTGATATAAAGGTGTTAACTTGATATTATTCAAGTTTCTTGGTCTTCCCCGATGAGGTAATAAATTAAGTATTTTGGACTCCGTATCCTTTTCCATAGATGTTTTATAAAACATTTGATATGGTTCACTTTTTAAAAATCGCATCCAAAATAAAATCCCATCCAACATAAAACATTCCATATAAAAATTATTTTTTTCAAGTGGACTTAAACCACTATCAAAATAATTTTTTTTGCATTTAATTAACAAGCAAATTTTCAAGTGACAAAATTTTAGCGATTTTGATGATACTAGGCTAAAATAGTTTATAAATAAAAAGAATATATAGTACTGTGATTATTGTTATCATTAACTATTTTTTTTTTTTGGAAAATGGACTTAAACCACTTTCAAAATAAACGGCTCATTTATAAAATAGAATATATTTTACGTAGTGTTTTGTTATACTAAATCATTTATCATTTATTGTTGCTTTAATTAACATTACTATTTATTGCTTTGGTAATGGTACGCGAACTTATTCATATATTTCTGCATTGTGCCTGAATCTTCTATTAAAAAGGCTACTTAACAGAAGATAGCACTAATTCAGGTACAACAAATCACTTAACAGCTAATACACCATTAATTGGCAGAACTCCAGGACCACTAGCATCATCGAAAGTGCGTTCCCGCCGTAGTCGTTCTGCGTGTGGTTATTTAAATGGCGCAATAAAAATAAATCCACCAACGGGTCATCATAAATCACGTCCGAAATTAAGAACACCACAACCAACACCCCGTGGACAAGCATTTAGTGTTGATCGAGGACTAATTATACCCAAAATTAGTAGTGATAGTCCACCTGCTTTGTATAGATGGCCGAAACTAGGTGAAAAAATCTTTTCATCGTCAGGCAGTCCAGTCGTTGTACAAGGGTAAGTGTCATATTTTGTTTCAATTATTGAATGTAATTAAAAATAATCATTTCAGATTGCCACTTTTTGTAGCGAATGTTAATATACCAATACGTGATGGAATGTTGTCCTTAAGGCCAAAAAAATTAGATCAAATTGACAAGAGTTTTGTTGAAAAAATAGAATCAAACACATTGGAACAGATAAAACAATTACAATATAATTTGAGTTCTATATTGAAATGCGCTGAACAAAGTTCAGAATATTAAATTAAATACAGCAATAATCTTTCGAATGCATTTCATAATAATTTGGAAAATAATGTGTTAAATAAGATTCAAATATAATTTTTACTAAACCTAAAGTTTTCAATGAATTTTTTTTATGATTGTGTACCTAATAATAGCATTGTTTATATATCTTATAGTTGTCCAATCAAGGCATTTTTTGAGTTACACCGAGATTTGAAAATTGCAGAGGGCCCACCATCGATTAGTATTGTGTGGAAGAAAACTCGGCTATTGATTTCACACATGTTTTTTGCTTTCAAAGGAGCTTTAGGAAATTTACTCTGTAAATCAATAGTGCTCTTCACGACCTAAATATTTTTTCTGGATATTTTGATATTTTACGAAATAACGAGTTTTGATTGGTTGAATATTAAAAAATCACGATAGTGTCAAAAAAAAAATCAAAAAATACATGCCCTGCATTTCGTAAAATATCAAAATATCAAGAAAAAATATTTAGGTCGTGAAGACCACTAATATAAAAATATCTCAGGCACCAAAAACAGGCTGCCTACCGGCTAAGAAATTCGAATTTCGGATTAGTCAGATCCGAATTTCGGATCAGTTAGTACCGCGTAAGAGATTCGGATCGGAATTAGTGCTGCCATTCCAGATATTAGATTTTGACAGAAAAAAGTATATTTTTCTCGTATTTTTATTTGTTTATGTTTCCGAAATTTTTATTTTTATTTTACATTATAAATTAAAATGGATTGTGTAGCAGTATATTTTAGTGAAAGTGATGAAGGAAACACACCGATTGAAGAAAATAACCGAAGAAAATTATATTTGATGAGAAAAATAATTAAAGATAAATCAAATATATTGGATTTACCTTGCGAAAAGTAAATAAATACTATACTGTTTATATCTGTAAGATAAATTTAACATTGAAGTATAATCTATCTTTTATAGTTTAATAAATATGGATTCGCAATTCAATATGTATGATTTTGAAATTGTTCAAAATGCTGAAACTCTTTGATTCATCACTACTAAACAGGGCAATTTCAACATAATTATATATATATATAATTATATATATATATATATATATATATATATATATTTAAATTCTTAAACTACTTACTATATTATGCCTATATATGTATATATCTAACTACAAACTATTTATTATAAAAATACTATATTTTAATCCTAATTATTTATACTATTAGTACTAAAAGAAAACTATAATTCTATCTAACAACTAAAATAATAATAAATTACAACTAATATTCTAATACTATTAAATATTATATTTAATAAACTAAAAAACTATATTTTCACATTTAATTTACTAATTTAATAATAATTTTACTATACTTTTTTAATATAAATAATTTTTAAGAAATAAAATTCCACTTATCAATCAAATTGTAAACAAAACTATAACAAATTACCTCAAATAACACACATTCGATTGTAAAATTATTATCGAATAAAATATGCGAACATGCTTCCGAAATTAGCAATACCCGGTAGCAAAATATCCGAAAGTTAAACTGTCATTTAACTTTCGGATTCGGATTTCTTCCGAGTTTCGTTTTGCGCGGTATGAATTATTCGAATACGAATCTTATTATCCGAAAATCGAATTAGGCGGTAGCAGGCCAGGTGTTCACGTAATTTTACAAAAAAATATCAAAATATCCAGAAAAAATATTTAGGTCGTGAAGACCACTAATATAAAAAAATTTTCGAATTTAAAATTTTTTTTCTTTTATCATTACATACTTAAATAATATATCATTTTTACATATTTGGAAAGGTTATTAATTTATCTGTACAAAAGTAGAAGGTAGTATATTGTTTAATTTCATATTTTATTAGTTATTAATGATAAATTAAACACACCTTTCCAAATATCCATTAAAATTTTAAAATTATGAAAGCTTTTCTTTTTTCGCATTAAAAAAAACACGTAATATTTTTTTTGCTTTGTTTTCGCATAAGTTTGTTTGTATTGTGTAATTTTATAATAAATATTTTAGGTGGTATTCTTTCATTTGAAAAATTTCTTCGTTCATTTGAAAAACTATTTCTTTTGGAAAAAAATTAAAATTAGAATTTATTTATGAATAAAGCACGGCAAAGAATGTGAGCGCTGTGCTAACTTTATGTAACTGTTTTTTTATGTACCATAAAAATTAAAGCCAAGCTAAATAAAATGCCAAACACAAAATTTATTAATATATACATATATCAAAATAATTTTATGCGCAAAATTTTTTGTAATATAATTGATATATATTTAACAATAACATTTTTAAATACGACCGTATTTCAAATACGCGGCGCAGAATATGAGCAAAACGTACAATCGTAAGTTAATGCTCATATTCTGCGCCGCGCTTAATTCATAAATAATTTTTAATTTCAATTTTTAGCAAAAAGAAATATAATTTCTTCTATTATTGGGGGTTATTCTACAAAACGGCGTATTTGAAATACGGTCGTATTTCAATTTTTGCTATTCTGCAAAACGCAATTACGTTTAATGGAATACTGTATTATCACTGCAGTTCTTTTGTTATTCTGTAATGGTATTACATAGAGTGATGTGTGACTATCACCTATCGCATCTTACAATTTTGCATAGACATTTCTTTGCAAAGTTATAATGGGGCTTATTCTACAAAATGGCATATTTGAAACGTTTATTTATGCGTTTCACTTACGAATTATTTTGCTATTATGGAAAACGATCGAAGAACATTATCGATAGTATTGGAAAAATTAAATTATGACGTTTTATGTAAAATTTTGTTTAATAACGAAGACCTACTTCGTTGTTTTGAATTTATATATACATATATATGTATATTTATATATAAATTCGTGTTATGTTATTACGTTTTCAATATATTTGTGATTTGCAAGTATATAGTCTATTCTATAGTTAACTATGCCAGTGCTCCTCCATTATTTCCCACAAAATATCAGAAATCACGTATTCATCATATAACCATATTCCAAGTGGAGCAAACGGAGGAGCACTGGCATAGTTAACTATAGAACACTATAATGATTGTGTTTACCAAATATAAGCCCAATCCATCCAGTGGTGCCAGAGAAAATCCCAGATGAAAATATGGCCATTCATCATTTCATCCAGGAATATACATACATACATATATTGATATTTCATTAATAAAAATTGTAATATTTACATTTTCATTCAAAATACGCGACTATATATTTGCGAATCCCAAATATATGGAAACTGTTTCATTCTTTCGATATAATCGTATTCCAGAATAACATAAAAACTGCAGTGATAATACAGTCTTCCATTAAACGTAATTGCGATATGCAGAATAGCAAAATTCGAAATACGACCGAGAGTGATGAAAGGCCATATTTTCATCTGGGATTTTTTCATCAGGGACATTAAAGGCCATATTTTCATCTGGGATAATAGAAAAATAATTCGAAAGTGAAACGCAGAAATGAGCGTATTTCAAATACCGGAATAAATTAGAAGTTTCCGGAATAAATTAGAAGTTTTTCAACACAAACATTTTTAAAAATATTTTAATCTTTTCTAAATTAAATTAATAAATTTTCAAATTAAATTCAACTTTTTTCAATTTAATTTCAATGTACTATATAATTGATTTTGGGTTTTTTGGCTATAATTTTAGAATATTAAATATTGACTATAACCATAGATACAATTACTAGATGGGACATTTCATATAAGGTTTTTCAACGGATATAGCTAACGATATATATCTCAATAGATGGCAATAGTATGCTCTTTTTACAAAATATTTTTGAATATTTATAATTTTTCCCTTTCCTTACATTTTTTTTGTGTTACCTCTTCTGGGTAATAAAATATTTTTGTGTATATTTTTTTGTGAAGCGGCCATAAAACAGGTATTTTGTCATAATGGGAAAAAAATAACATAGCAAATTTTTATGTTTCAAATATATATAGTATTTAGAATTTATTTTTGATTTATTTTGTATCACATCGAAATTTTTTTTCTATAGATAATCATTATTAATTTTAATAAGGAAAAATATATGTATACATAGATTTTAATTTTAATTTTAATTTTTAATAATATTTAATTTTTGATCATCTTTAGAAGATTTATTTTTTTTTTAATAGCCTCAAATTGCCATTTACAATTTTTCCTTATTAAAATTAATAAAAAAAAATTTAGTAAATTTAGCAATTTTTTTATAGCAATTTTCATAGCAATTTTATAGCAATGTTTATAGCAATTTTCAGTAAAATACCAATTACAAAAATCCTTTATTTTCATTACTTCTAAACATTTTGCTATTAAAAATTTTAACAATCCATTAATGTGAGAATTTCTAATAAATAAATCTTGAAAAATCTGCACCCATATTAGAGAAGTCTCGAATAAAATGTCGCTTGGGACATTTAATGATCCAAAATTAGTATTTTTATTATAATTTTTGGTTGAAATAAAAATTTCAGACATTAGCGGGTCTTCACTAAATTCATCCGTTTTTTTTAATATCTCGAAGCATTTTTTATTTTTGCAAGTTTTGGCGCATTTAAGTTTTTTTAAACAATATCCAAGAAAATATCTTATTGCATTTTCTTGCAGTGGCATTATTGTTTGATTGATGTTATCCACGCCAATATTTTCATCATTTTCAATATCGAGGATTTCTAAAAAATAAATTGAGAAAACACATTTTTATTAAATTTCGTACTTAATTAAAATAAATTATTTTTTTATTACCTGTTTCTGTTATCTTGCTAAAATCACAATTATGATCTTCATTTTGAAGTAATTCTAAATCATTCAATGCGTCATGTTCATAGGTTTCTAAATAATCATATATATTTGAAATAAAAATTAGTGATTATTAAAACTATTTTATTTTATTTATTAATATCATTACCAGTAGTTTTAGTTTCATTTGTATCGACGTTACTGAAAAATTCACATTCCTCACTGTTAAGATTTGGATTTTCAATTTCTAAATCGGCAAGTGTTTTCCAGCTTTCCTTCAATAATTCATCTTCATCTTCAATGCAATTTGATGATTCCGAATGGTATAAAAATTTGAATGTCAACAATTTAGCGAATGTAGATCCAACTTGAAATGCGTTCGGATTTCGGTTGAATCCTCCTCTCTCTGGCTCTTATTTGAGAAAACAAGTTTTCCAGTGGGTCTTGATTGAACCGGCCAGTGAAAATGGTTTTACCATTGCCATATATGTCGTAAATTTGTAAAACAGCATTTATAGTTTGGACGAAACCATCAAAGCAGTAAACGTTCCGTTTCCGCTTATTTTGTTTATTAACCTAAAATGTATAAAAAGAATAATTATAAATATTTCATCTTTTATAAAATAAAAATATTTACCAATTGTAAATCTTGAATTTGTTTTTTAAAAATATTTAAGTCATTGTAAATATTAGTTTTCTCACTAATAGGATTTTCAAATGTTTTGTTGGTAAATTGCCGACTGTCGAGTGCATCAAATGTATTATTAAAATTTTCACAATACTTTGCTGTTGGTAATGTATTATCCAAATAATCTCTGAATATTTCTGATTGCACTCTTAATGCTGTACGTAAGCTTGAAGCTGTTTTATTTGACAAAAGTTGTGCTGCAACCGAAACTGACATTTTTTCAAAGGTTGTTGGATACAAATGTTTTTTTGTTAATTTGCAAATTGTTTTGGTGGTAGAACTTTTTTCAGTTTCATAAATAATCTGGATAGGTTTCAAAGACGCAATCTGCCCTGATGAACCAAACTCTATGTCACCATTTAAAATGACATTTCTGGTCGATTTAATAAGATGAGGAGCATCAAATATACCAAATATTTTGTCACCATTTATGGTGAAGTAAGGCTGATCTGTTGTTATTCCTAGTCTAGTGAAGCAATTCCTATTGTTTGATTCTTGATCTGCCACAATAGCAATTATTTTTACTCCCAATATATGTTGAAGTTCGGTAATTAAATTTTTATCAATTTCTTCTAATTACATACCTTTAAGTCCATTATTTGACAAATAGTAACACACTGGTTGTTTCCAGTTGTCAAATAAACCTCGTAACATGAAAAAGCAAGCTTTGTTAGCTAGTGAAACCTTGTTTTCATTTTCATCATAAATTAAGCCAAATATTTTGTCGTACTTTTCATTATAAATCAATTCTTTTTTATGTCCAAAGGATGAAATACATATTTTATCACCGGCTTCTAAGCATTTTAGTGTCTTCTGAAACTCTATTAATAAATTATTGTCCAGTCCAGGTTGAATCATAGTAAAATGAGCCTGTCTACGTATAGATTTTGGATCCGGTAGCTTCACATGACAATTATTTTTTAAAAATTTGTACATAAATGCTGATCTTAAATACAAATTTTGGGCCATATATTTGTCTGCTACATTATAATTTGTTTTTGTTTTCAAAAACAATTGGCACAATTTTATTGTATTTATGTCCACATTTTTTAATTTGTCAATTTTTGTAAATACACTTTGATTTTTTAATTTCTTATATTGAAGTGATTTTTTATGCAACCGACCACGTAGATATTTATTTTCAGTTTTGTAATTTTTGAAATGCTTAATTTCTTGATTTTTTTTGCGTAAAATTGAGTTTAAATTTTTAATCATTTTAGCTTGTTTTACTTCAATAGTTTCATCAGCACTATCATCACCATTATCACTATCACATAAATTAAAATAATTGGATTGTTTTTCAATATCAAGTAATGTTAAATCGCTATTATTTTCTTCAAAAGTATTATTATTTTTAACACCACTTCCCCTAGCACGATTTTGGTCACCGATTGAATTTACACTATGATGTTTTGTACTTAAAATGAATTTTTTGTAAAATTTAAATTATTTGTTGCAATTGGCACAACACCCTTTTTTAATCTTCTGCTTGTATTAGAAATATTCTCAAAATGCTTAATGCATACAAAACCATCATATGTGGTTGGCAAGTTTTCTTTATCAATTCCTGGAAATTAAAAAATATTAATATTTCATAACTATAAATTTATTTATTAATATTTTATAAATTATCTGTATTTATATTCACCTAAAATTTTATACCACTTTTCTTTTTCACTTTTGTTTTTTGGTATTTTAAAATATTTTCTTGATGGAAAATCATTCGATTTGTCCTTGCAAACGTAGCACTTGATTTTCGCGCACCATTATTAAATTCACACTTTATATTATAATAAACACTTTTTAGTCTTATAACGTTAAATATCCGCTTAAAACTAACTTAAAATTTTAGTTACAAACTACTTATTAATTCGATTAATTAATTCATACCTTTCGTTACTTTTATTTTTCAAATTTTAACAATTGATAATTAAAATTATAAGTTGACCTGATTCAATTATTGCTAATATTATATCCTTAAATTTAGTATAAGGATATCTTATATTATATTTTTTTCATTTTTCTCAAAAATTTCATTTCATTCGAACGCACAGGTCAATAAGGAATGATATTTTCGATTAATTCATATACTTTACCTTCAAATGGGAGAATATGTTACTTTTATTTTTCAAATTTTAACAAATGATAATTAAAATTATAAGTAGACCGGTTTCAGTTTAAATTTAGTAAGAGATTTAATATTTACAATAATTATCATCTAAATATTCTATGTTTCCATTCCCATTCCTTTAAAGAAGAAATATTTTACATTTACAAATATTTTACAAATAAAAATATGAGTCAATTTCTCATAATAACATTTCGCAATATTAATTATATAACTAAACTATAATAAAATTGTCAATATTTCCTGTAAAAAATCATTCATACTTTTAAGTACGATCGCAAGTTCGTTGATCTTTAACCAAAAATAAATAAAAATACAAAATAGAAATTAGAAAAATAAATTAAATTTGTATCCTTTAAAACCCAAAACAGGTAGAATTTTTGCTTCTCAACGAAAATCAACGAAAATTTATTATTTAAACACGAATGATGTACGAAAATGTAGATCCTGTGTAAAAAAAAATTTAGAAGATGGGCAGAGGCGAAAAAATAGTTTGAGTTTCAAAATATATTATATATTATTCTTTGCTTTGAAGGGGAAAAATATATTTTGAAATATTTTTCAAGATATACGGCCATCTATTGGCATGTTAAGTTTGGTGCGCTCAAATTTGCTATATGAAATGTCCCATCTAGTAATTGTGTCTATGCTATAACTAATAGATGAATAAAATATTTTTAAAAATGTTCTTTGTGATTTCTAATTTAGTCTGAAAAAAAATAATCCATACATTTTTTAATCGATATTACCAGAATACCCAAACGACTGTACTGTTTCTCAATATAGAAGAAAGAAACTATAGTGCTCTTCACGACCGAAATATTTTTTCTAGATATTCTGGAAAACAATCGAATAATAAATATTATTCGATTGTTTTGTATAATATTCTGTGGAAAATTTAAATTTTTCAGCAGGAAAAAAATACCAAGTATTACAAAATTTAAATTTTTTAAAAAAAATACTAAGTATTGGAACTAGAAAAGGTTTTTTATGTTTTTTGTGATATTTTCATCACATAATTGATTTTGATTATTTATTATTAATTAATTTATTAATTTGTCAAAAATTGCACTTATCATGTTTTGGTAATTTTCCACAGAATTATAAAAAAATTCATAAGATTATAGAATACAAACAAAAGCATCAAAGGTTGTGATTGCGACATGAAATTGTGATAGTCATATTTTTAAAATGCTATCGTTCTCGTACTTATTGAAATAATGAACATGAACATGATGAATACAAAAAGAGTTAAAAATAAAACAGGCATATATTTTTTCTGTTTTTTTCTGTTTTATAATCAGAAAAAATTGTTATTGTTGACACTAAAATTTTAGCCTGGGCTATTTTAAATTATAACATACATTTCAAAATAAATTATAAAATACATTTCAAACCAGCTCGAAATTACGTAATTTTGACGATTGTCGTAATTTTTACCAAAATTAAGTTAAAAATCATTTAATTTCCCATACATTGAGATAATTTTCAAATTACATCAATAGCCTTATTCACAAACCGACTTGTTATCTTGTTAAGCTCTTCTCAATAGAATTCACAATTTGGATAAAAATTCGCTCGTAAAGCTTGGGCTACAATGTGCCGATCAGTTCGGTACCGATCAGTTCAGTAATTTCCAAATTTGACGTCTTCATATATTTTGTATGGAAAATCGATTGGCTGAACACAATAGGTTGGAACTGATCGATTCGGAACAGAACAAATGGAAAGATTTCGGAACGGTTGAACTTTCACGGAACCTACGGAAGTTAACTTCATGAGAAATGATATGTCAGTCAATATAATTTAGGTTAGGTTAATCGCCGCCAATATTTTCAACATTATGGATGAAGAAAAGTTTATTGAGGATATTAAGTTATATCCTGAATTATGTAACAAACATTAAATTATCCATTTTTATAAAAATAATGTTTTTTTCGACACAAAATGTCACCAATTTTTTTTTTTTTTGACACTACAACACTTCAAACTGACAAATTTAATCGGTTGGTGTCGGAAGCTATGTAGCCAGCCCACTTAACGAATCGATTTGGAAATTACTGAACTGATCGGTACCGAACTGATCGGCACATTGTAGCCCAAGCTTTAAAATTGCTATTCAGAAATTGTTATGGTAATTGTTAAGTTGTTAAATTTCTATTTTGACACTTGGTATTTAACAGGCCGTCTCCACTATTCATGACCGTTTCCATTTACATTTCCATAGCCATTTCCATTTATGGATTTCCAAACAAAAATAACTGGGCATTTCATGGACTGAAATATTATTCGAAATATCATTGAAATTTGTATTATATTTTGATTTTCAAGGTGTAAAATTGTTTTGTATTGGTAATGTAGAATATTGGGAATACAGAACGAAAATCAATTAATAAATTAACCACAATATGAAACCTAATTTACAAATTAAATCACTTTCCGCCATTTTATTTTTGACATATTCGTCCATAAACTTATCCATAAATGGACGTCCATAAAGTTTGCCATTTATGGAATGGCTGATGGACGAGTCGAGTGGTCTCCATTATTCATAATGGTTTCCATTGCCATTTATGGACAACATTATGGATAGTCGAGACGCCGTGTAACAACCAGCTTTGAGTGGTTGTTATTTAACAATTCCATATAAAAGGGATTTTTGTTTAAATTTATATATATTATTTGAATTGAAAGATTTATTTTTTATGTATTTTTTTAAAAATTGGCAGTAAATGGTGGTCTTACATACAATATATTAATTAATAATATATATATATAATATGTATGTATTGTAAAATATAAATATATATATACCCAGTGTGCATAATTCGGAGTTTGAGAATTTTTTCTTATCAATTCCGAAGGTGTGCGAGCGAGAAAAAAGCGAACGAGAGGGAGATGGAAAATAAAAAATAAACATTTGGTAAATTATGAATTGTTTTAGAATTCTGTAAAGAAAAAGTTTAAGAATTCTTTCGGAATATTTTTATAAATTCTTAAGGAATATTTATAAAAATTCTTTAGGAATTCTTTATTTCCAATTGCGAAGATGAGCACATATGCACACTGGGGACGCTCATTCATTCTATAGTTGTCATTTATCGTTGAAGGACATACACGTGGAAAATTGTTAAATTATTATAGAAATTTATAAGCTTATTAAACTTGATAATTGTAAATTTATAAGCTTATTAAACTTGGTAAAGTGGTAATTGTTGTGGTAAGTTTATATCCAAAATTATTAATTTTAATTTTATTGCTTTAATTAACAATTCATAAATTGTTGCCACCGTTGCCATTTATATTAAAAGATTTTCTCGAATTTGAAAAAAAATTAATAAAAAATGAAAACGACGAGAAAAACATTTTGGTAAACTATATTTTGTATATTTTGTAAGCTATATTTAATATGTAATATATTATTTATTTATTTTAGAAACAACACTTTATGAATATTCAGTGTGCAGATTTGGCTAATTTTGTGAAATTAAATTTTAAAAAATTATTAATTGACGACGTTGCAAAATCATTTACCTGGCTAGGATTAGGAGGTCATATTGTTATCAAGCATTTTCAGTTGATAACTATTTTTAAAGGTATATATTTTTGGAAAAATCATATTATTTTATATTTATAATGTTTTTACTTTTTTAGATGCTGCAACTCTTAAATTTCACACTGCGACAATTGAAGAAATTGATCGGAATATCAAAAAAGTATTTTATAACACCAAGGGGCGTTTAAATAAATCTTCCAAAATTAGTAGCACAACAAAATAAAAAAATGTTGTATAATGTATAAAATAAAATAATAATTTTTATTTACTATGGAAATATATAGTTTTATTTATGAATTTCTTATTTAGTTCTGCAAGAAAAACCATTAGAATTCCTTAAAAATAATTCCCTTTTTTCTTAAAGAGTTGCTTTAGTTTTTCTTAAGGAAAATCCTTCTTTTTTCATGAAGAATTTTATTAAGAAAACCTTCTGTTTCATTAAGAAACCATCAGCATAATTCATAAAAAAAATAGGGGAAAGTTTCGGCAAATTCGGCACTTTTGTCAACCACTTCATATATTTTTCTTCACAAATTTTTACCGAAAAACTTTAATATCCTTATTTTTTCCTTATTTTTTCCGTAAGATTGCAGAAAAAAAATCCGAATTTTGCACACTGGGTATCTATCCAGGATAATATACATGTATATAAATATATGTTTTTAATAAAAAATTTTTTAATAAAAAGTTGTATATATATATATTGTATGTAAAACTACCCTGCCCTGCTAACCAAAAAGTGGTGGACAAGTACTTTTCAACCACTTATTATAATGCTGAGTTGACCCTTGAAATATGAATGGAGCCGGGAAAAAAATCAGTGGTTTATAGTAATTTAAAATACTATAAACTAACACATAGAAAGATACTATCTCATTTTTCAGTGGTCAATATATGTGGTTAGAGTGAAACAAAAAATGCTGAGAATCATTGCTGATTCACCAATTTTTATAAACTTATGCTGTTGCACAAATATCATAGCTGATTCAGAGTTTTTTTATTACATATGTTGATCAACAGTTTCACCGATTTTTCATTATTTATTAAGTACTCATACGGAGTACTTATTAAGTACTAATACTGAGTACTTAAAAAGTCCTTAGTGCTGAGTACTTAATAACTACTATATATTCAGTTCTTGCTTACTAAATATTAAATAAAATACTTTTTTTTTTTAATTTAAATTTGTTTCATTTATTATTTTTTTTAAATTTAATTCGTTTTACTTATTTAAAATTTTACATTTTAAAATTTTTTCATTTTAATTTAATTTTTACGATTTTTTTTAAACTTTAATTAATTTTGTTTAAAATTTTACATTTTCATTTAATTTTTACGATTTCTTTTTAAACTTTAATTAATTTTTAAACTTTAATAATAACTAAATAAGTATTTATTACCACATACAATTTTATCAAATAAATTAAGGCTTTCAAGCTTTCTTCCCCGAAGTTCCACTTACATTATACTCTATATAAACTTCATCGGCAGCAAATAGCGAAAGCAAATTCTATACTTTTTGGTGAGGTTTTAAAACGCCTGAGATATTGGTCTAAATAAATTTTAATGTTATTAAAATAAATTCAATTTAAATAAGCTGTTGAAATACCAATTTTAATTTAAAGTTTTTTTTCATTTGTTTTTAACTCTAGGTCCATTAAATCTTCGTGTCTCTTAACTGGCAACATTGACTGGGATTTCATCGTTAACAGCATCTACTTCTTCG